>ML123475.1:2188310-2199382 GCA_003846335.1 Cuora mccordi | reverse complement strand
GGGCCGGGGACGAGGGGTTTGGGGTGCAGGAGGAGGCTCTGGGCTGGAGCAGGGAGTTGGGGTGCAGGGGGTGAGGGCTCCAGCTGGGGGTGCAGATTCTGGGGGGGTGGGGATAAGGGGTTTGGGGTGCAGGCTGCCCGAGGGCTATGGCAGGGAGAGAGGACTCCCCCAGCTCTCTCTCCCCAGCCATAGCAGCACCTGGGCTGAGGGGTGAGGTGTCTCTCCCCCGGCCCCAGCAGGTCTGTGCCGGGGCTAGGTTGGGGTCAGGGGAGGGGCGCCTCTCCCCCCGCTGCAGCAAGTCCAGGGCAGGTCCATGCTGGGGGAGAGGCATCTCTCCCCACTGCAGCCCTGAGTCCCTGCACGGGGCTTAATAGGCAGCTGTGCAGCTGCGCAGCTTAGAGGGAACTTAGGTCACCGCCGCCCCCTTGTGCTCCCCTGGCCCAACAGCTGCTGCAGACTCGGCTCCGGCCAGTGGCTCTGTTCCACCACCCGCTGTTAGCCCTGGAGGAGCCGGAGCCAGGGGAGACTGGGTGGCACAGGCCTCGGTCCCGCTGCCATTCCCCGCCCACTGGCTGCTGCCTCTGCCTGGCTGGCTCCATGATGCAGCGTGTCCGGCTCCTCCTTGAGCCACCCGGGGCCCTGCTGACCCCACAGAGAGACCCAGGCTCCGGTCTGGTCACTGCCCAGCCGCGTGACCCCCAGCAGCCTGGCCTCTCTCCACCCACCACGCTGGGCACTCGCCTACACCAGTGCATCCTGGCAGACATCCCATCCTGCGCCAGCCACGGGAGCCAAGGACGGAGGAGTGCAGGGTACTGGGGCTCCGGGCCATTCCCTCCCCCACAAGAGGGGCTGGAGCAATGGAGGCAGATTCGCAGCAGAGTCCCAGTCTGCCTGTGGGTCAGGTTCAGAGCTCAGGACACTGGTGTCAAGCTGGAGTAGCCCCACTGGCCTCAGGGAGTGACTCCAGATTGACCCTGGGTCCCCGAGCTTAGGCAGGGCCGGTGCCATCTCCTGGGTGGTGACGGCAGCTGGTGGCAGAGGTGCCGGGTTCGAGACGGAGAGGCTGGCTGGTCCCTGCTGCAGCCCCAGCTAGTCACTCTCCCGGTGCTGCTCCGGCCCTCGTCCCCCTCCACCTGCCTGGCAGCAAACAGCAGCAGCCGGAGCCCTGCACCCCCAGCAGAATCCATGACTTGGAGCCTGTGAGAAGGGGGCCAGATGGGACCCCCCCAGACCTCCTCTCCCTACCCAGCCAGGGCTGAGTTGGAACAGGGTGATCTCTGGCGGACAGCGGCTGGCAGCCCTGTGCCCAGGGTTCCCTCACGGCCCCCCACGGGGACAAGGATTTCTGCCTGCTCCGGATCAGGGCCACTATGTGTGGGGGAGGGAGAGAGGTGGGCAGTGGGAGAGACAGGGGGATGGGGGAGCAAGGGGGAGTTCAACCACCTGCAGCACCAGAGGGACGGGAAGTGGGGGATGCCTGGTGCAAGTGTCCAAGCCGGGGGGATGAGGATGTGTCTCCCCCCAGCCCATCCCCATGTGGAGGCCACAGGCAGGACTGAGGGGGGCTGCAGGCGGGGGGAGGTGGGGCAGGACGGGCTTGTCCTGTAATGGAGACAGAGGGTTTGCCAAGCCAGCGCCAGTTACCACGGGTCACGGCCCTGCCCCCTCCCTGCTCTCGCTCGCTCGTCATGCAATTTCTGCCTCCACCTGCAGGACGCTGGATCTGTCCCTGCTGCTGCAGCCGGGCAGGAGGAGCAGTGAAGGGAGCAGCTGGGATTAGGGTGATCGTGTCATCGGCCCAGCCTGCCTGAGCGATAATCCCAGGCCGAGCGAATGGACGGGGACACCGGCCGATCCGCGTGGCAAGGCCATGCCCTGCCACAGCACGGGAACCCGCAGCAAGCAACAGGCAGCGTCTGTGTGAGTGTGAGCTTGTACCCGTGTGTATCCACAGCGTGGGAGACCTTCGTCTCAGCTCAACAACCACACTTCACCCTCCCTACTAAAACTCAACCAAGGCCACTTACAACACAAGAACGTTTCGCACTCAGCCTGGACAAGGGAACAGGGCAGGGGGCTGCCGTGGGCGGGTAGCAGGGGCTGGTTTGGTTGGAATTTTAACAATAAACCAAATTGCCAGAGAGACTTTCCTGGGCTGAGGGTTTCCGCGAGAGGGTCCCATTCCCGCAGTCAGGGGTTAATAACCGGCTCTTTGCTCCCATAGCCCTTGGGGACCCAGCGACGGGTCCGGCCCTGGGGCTAGGGACACGTGGGAATTGACGGGGTTGTTGTAAGAACGCACTTGCCTGAAATCGAAATACGAACAGAACTTACTCCTGCCGCGTTGTTATTCCTGCCAGTCAAACCCATCTCCCACCGCCCCTCCTGGGGCCAAATCCTTTGGCTCCCACAGCCCCTCATGCCCCTCCGGGCCCAGTTCTGGCCAGGGCGGCCCAGAGGATTCGGGGGGTCTGGGGCAAAGCGGGGGGGCTGCGGTGCTTGTACTCACCCGGCGGCGGTCCGGGTCTTCGGCGGCATTTCAGCGGGGGGGGCCCCTTCGGTCGCTCCACATTTTCGGCAGCACTGAAGGGCCCCCTGCCACTGAAATGCCGGCCAAAGACCCGGACCGCCACTGGGCCAGGGCTCACGGGGCCTGGGGCAAATGCCCCACTTGCCCCCCGCCCCCCTCGGGCGGCCCTGGTTCTGGCTCTGCTGTGGCCATTTCAAATTGGCATCAAGCTTTTCAAAGTGATTACATAAGAGCCCTGGACACTGAGGCAGAAATGCAGCTAACTAACTGCCCAGGAAATGCTTTGCCCCGAGGTCGCGGCAGGCCTGGCTTGCCAGCAGCAGATGGAGAACAGCAAATGCTGCTTAAAAAAATTAAATCAAAATAGCCTGGCTGCTTAGCCTAGGCCTTTAATTCATTTCTAGCAGCATCGAAATCCCAGCCCCAGTTCCTCACAGCTTCATGGCACAAGTGCACAGACAGAGGGAAGGGGCCGAAGGCAGGAGAGAAACCAGAGCCCAGGCATGTGGGTGGCTGACCCGGCAGCTCCGACACCGCGCGCACGACGGCAGAATTGGCTTAAAACCCAAAAAATAACCCCCCAGCTCGCTGGGACTACGCCGCGGCACAGACCCACACAGCAGCCGCTCGCATGTGGCTGAGCCTAGGATCCGGCTCCAGACGCCGGCACTGCCAACCAGAACCCCACTGACGTATCAGCTTTTTGGGAAAGCCGGGAATTCCTGGGGCCGGTGGGAACAGCACCTGGCGCAGGCCACATCACTCAGAGCTATTAATACACCTCCGCCTGCCCCACGGGTCCCCTGGCGATTCCCGTCCTCCAGAACCCCCAGCTCTGCCAATGCCTCAATCCTGCCCTGGACTCTCCCCCCAATGCCCCCCAGTCCCATGTAACCCCCCTGCTCTCCCAAGCCCAGGCTGCCCACAAACCCAGCTCTCCCCGTGCTCCTCACTCCTGACCCCCAGCCCCCTGCCTCCACTGAGCAGGGTCTGCCAACCGCGCCGAGTTCTGTGAGATGAAGAAACATCCTCCCACAGCTCATTCCCCTGCAGTGTCGTTTGAAAGCCGCTCTCCAGAAGTGCCTTGCAGAGAATAAAGCCTTTTGGGGAGCAGCTGTGGGCCCCGCAGGGACCTGCAATGGCCTAGCACTGGATGGGGAGCTGGGCACTGCAGCGGGGGGCCCTCAGGGCCCAGATCCTGCAGGGACGCAGGCACGTGCATGGCACAGCCGCGCTGACATCCATGGAGCAGCGCTGAGCCAGTCCCGCAGGCCTCAGGGCGGTTACAGCTTAGCAGGGCCAGGGCCTGGCACAGCAGCCTGGGGGCCGGGGACAGAGACCCCAGGACAGGCCTGATCTGGGCATGAAACACCGGGGAGCTGCAGCCTGAAGAACCCCCCCACCCCCACCCCACCGCAGGCTGATCCCTGCCGTGCGCTGCCCTTCGCACCAGCGTGGCCAGGCCGGGGGGGAGCGGGTCCTGCCCGAGGTGCCAGGCAGGAGAGATCGGGCCCAGAATCGCAGGCCAGTCCCAGGCCCGCAGCGGGAGCGTCGCCTGGGCGAGGACTGAGCACAACAGCCCCCCAGGCGGGGCCAGGTGGAGGGTAGCTGGGGGTCGGGAGAGTGAGCAGCCAATCAGATCGTCCCTGTCATGGGACAGAGCAGCAAGTGCTGAGCCAGGGGACTCTGGGCCACGTGCATGTCCAGCCCCAGAGCTGGGGAGCGAAAGGTGGGGGGCTGTGCCCCAACCTCAGAGCTGGTGAATGGAATGAGAGGGATTGTGCCCCACCCCCAGAGCCTGGGGCCACCCCCCACGGATGGAGTAGGGGGGACACGCTCCACCCCAGAGCCCCACGGATGGAGTAGGGGGGCCACGCCCCTTCCCCAGAGCCTGGGGGTGACTGTGCCCCACCCCCAGAGCCCCACGGATGGAGTAGGGGGGACGTGCACAGAGCCTGGGGTGACTGTGCCCCATGCCCAGAGCTCATGGGGCAGGACGACTGTGTCCCTCCCTGCATGGCTCGGGGAACGGCACCAGGAAGACGGGGCCTGTGTCCCCTGCAAAGTGTGTAAAACTCTCCTGTCACAGAGGGTCAAATTCGCCCTGGGCCGCATTTCACCAGCTGGGCCCAGGCACACGTGACGCTGCCAGGCTGGGGAGCGCCAGCCCCCCTGGGCTCAGCCCCAGGGAACTACAGGAGGGGGGAAGGCAGCAGAAGGGCCCCGTGGGCTGCAGGCACTGACTGTGGGGAGGTATGAAGCGTTCACATCCGCTAGCTCGGCCAAGCGCCAGCTAACGCGGGGGGCCCGCTAAGGATAAAGAGGAATCGCGTAGGGTGGGACCTGGGAGACAAGCTGCAATCGGGTTAGGGAAAGGAATATTCACACCCAACCTAGGAAAACCTTCCTCCCAGGGCTGGGTCCAGCCCGGGGCATCCCCAGGGGACGGGCCAGGAGCGCCAGCACTCAGAACGTTTCACAGAACTCTAGCACCCAGGGACAAGCCTGGCTGGGCCCTGTCTGGACAAACTGAGGCTGGAGCCAGGGGCGGCTTCTCTGCTGCAAGGGACGGATGTGGAGGCTGCAGGAGCTCTGGGGGGCTCGGAAGCTCGTCTCTCTCACCCGCAGAAGTTGGCGCAATAAAAGATCTCGCGGCCCCAGCTCCTCTCTCCAAAGCTAGGAGGGACTGTTCCCATCTGACCTCCTGCATCACCAGAGAACCCGCCCCTGAGTCCCACCTCGCACCCAGCAGGTGCCTGTTCGAAAGAGACGCCTGAATCCACCTGCCCCTTTGCAGTCTGGCCCATAGGTTAATGACCTGAGGGACGTTGCTTTTGTTACAAGCGTGGACCTTATTTCTCCCTGGACTTGTCTCTCTCCCCTGCCAGCCACTGCAGCTTGTTCCGCCGGGGGTAGATTAGAGCCCTTGCCAACGGAAATCTCTTCCTCCTGTAGGTACTTATAGAGTGCGATCAGGTCACCTCTTCCCCTTCTCTTTGTTAAGCTAAACAGATTGAGCTGTAAGTCCCTCTCTGGGAAGCAGGGTTTCCAGACCTTGAACTGTTCTTGGAGCGTTCTGAACCCTGGCCAACCGGCCAACTGCCCTTCGGAGGAGCGGCCACCAGAACTGGACCCGGTACCCAGGGGTGCCGTCCGTCCGCGCAGGGAACCCTCGCTTGCTAGTCGCTGCTCGTGTGTGCTGTCTCAGCGCCCCCCCCCCCCCCCAGCAAACTCAAGCTCACGTGGCATCAGGTCCTCCCGGGGACTGGTCCAGAGCTGGGTGCCTGCACCGGGCCGGTGCTTCCGTGGCACTCAAAGGCCCCAGGCTTGTAGAGGTATTTGGGCCTTGCTGTGCCTAACTGCTTTAGGAACCTCCATCTCATTTGTAAAAGGGGCTCAGGCACTTTGGAGCCTAATCGCTTTGACTGTCAATGGGATTTTGGCTCCTAAATCCCGTTTGAAAATGAGATTGGGCTCCTAAATCCAGTTGGCATTTCAATGTGGAGCACAGCCAGGCACAGGCACCTTTACCAATCAGAGCCCGAGTCCTTGTCAGTTACTGCCCTCCAAACGACAGCCCCCGCCTGACAACCTGACCTGTGTCCATGGGTCCTTGAGGCAGGACCATAAATTACGTCCAAGGGGATAAAGGCGCATTGTTGAAGTGAGTCCGAGCGCTCCGTGGGACTGACCTCTCCATCCCTGTTCACTGCTCCAGTCACCGCTGTGCCAGCGGCCAGCTTTCCCCACACTGACTTCCTTCGCTCTCCCAGATGGCTGCGATATTGACGAGCACTGGGCTGAGAACGGGTCCCTGTGGGACCCCACTAGGGTGACCAGACGTCCCGGTTTTATAGGGACCATCCCGATTCCTGAGTCTTTTTCTTATACAGGCTCCTATTACCCCCCACTCCCATCCCGATTTTTCACACTTGCTGTCCGGTCACCCTAGACCCCACTGAAAACACCGCACAGGACGACAAATCCCCATTTACAATTCCTTGTCGAGCCTGACCAGCTCGCCCGTCGGGAACCCAGGCCCAAGGAGGGCTGCCCTGATTTTGCCAGGAGCGAATGTCTCCATCAGAACGTGCAGCGGGAGTAAACCCAGCACCATGGCAAACCTGCGCCGTTACCTTTACCAGCCTGACCCACAAGCCCGTCTCCGAACGGTCTGAGCAGCCCTACTGGAGTCCTGAGGAGTCAGGCCCCAGGCTCGGCCTCTTGCCTCCGCTGCAACCAGGTGTGCTGGGCCCCTGGGCCAGGAAAGGGCCCTCGGGGCAGCCAGCAGCTCATACTGGGGTACACATGAAGGGGGGAGGGATAGCTCAGTGGTTTGAGCACTGGCCTGCTAAACCCAGGGTTGTGAGTTCAATCCTTGAGGAAGCCACTTAGGGATCTGGGGCAAAAATTGGTCCTGCTAGTGAAGGCAGGGGGCTGGACTCGATGACCTTTCAAGGTCCCTTCCAGTTCTAGGAGATTGGTATATCTCCAATTATTACCTTTTAGGGGTGCACTAGGGGAGTGTCTCTCGGTGAGACCCCAGGGTCACACTGCAGGGACGGTGGGCTGGGGCAGTTAAATCTTCCCTGGCAGTGATCATGTACCCTGGGGACCAGAAACCTCCTCTCAGGAGCAAACCATGGCTGCTCCCCCGGCCTGGCCAAGGGGGCACCAGAGGGCAGGGGGGCCCCAGCAGGAGGTTCCCCCCACCCAGAGCCAGGGAGGGCTCTAGCCCAGCCCACACTGCTCTTCCCAGGACAGGCACAAGCTGACACTGCTCCCCTTCCCCCCTCCAGGGCACAGCGGCTCCTCTCCAGCAACAGGTGCTTCCCAGACCCAAGCTGCCCCCTCCTTGCTGCAGACTGCGCCCCCCACGGGCCACCTGGGGACAGGGCTGAGCAGGGGCTAACAGAGCAGAAATCCTCCCCGGGAAACCTGACCTCTGACTTTAATAGGGGAGACGGAGCTCCCGCCCCCAGTGCAGGGTCGCCCTGCCCCTCCCCGCTGCAGGGACCCCTCCCAGCACCCCCCCGACTCCCTGGACAGAGCCCCGAGCGCCTCTGCTCCCGCCCCGGTCTGCACCGCCCGGCCCCTCCCCGCCGTCCCGAGCCCGGCTCCCCTCACCTCTCCGGCTCGTAGCCGGCCTGTAGCAGGCGGGCGCTGTACCTCTGTGCCGCCGTCTCGTGTCCCGCATGCAGCGGGGCGCAGCCGTTCATGGTCCCCGGGCGCCGCAGCCGCTGCCCGGGCGGCGCAGGCTCCCGCAGGTCCCCCACGATCAGCCGGTAATCATAGTGCGGGGGCTCCCAGCCGGGGCACGGGCTCCCGGGCTGCGGCTGCTGCCCCTCCATGGCCCCGGGAGCGCTCAGGCGGGGACTGGGCACCGGGCAGGAGCCTGGCGGGGAGGGGCGCACGGGAACCGGGGAGGGGCGCGCAGGGCGCACGGTCCTGGGAAGCAGCCGGCTCCGGGCTCCGCGTCCCGGGAGCTCCTGCGGGGGAGGAGGGGTGTCTGGGCCGGTGCCAAGTCCTCAGTCCCGGGGCACAGGGCGGCGATCAGCCCCCACGACAGTGCGGGGAGAGCCCCGGGCCCCGGCGGCGCACATGGCCCGGCCCGGCCCGGCCCGGCAGCTGCTTCTTCTCCCCGCAGCAGCTGCTCGGCAGGTCCGGGAAGCAGCTGGGAGTGTCCAGGGCGCGTGGAGCCAGGGGATTTACACTCCGCCATCGCCACCTCCTCCCTCCCTCCCCGCTTTGCACACCCGGGGCGGGCGGTCTCCACCCACGCGGAGCCGGGCTGAGCCCGGGAGAGCGGCGCGGGGGGAGCCGGAGGCAGAGAAGCGAGGGCTGAGCCCCAGCCTGGGCGAAGCGGGGGACGGGGCCGCAGGCGGGCGGGCTGGAGGGGGAGAGCGGGGGCGCTTGACAGAGGCGAGTTCACGCATTTGAAAGACCCCCGGGACTCCCCGTCTATTTCCCAGGAGATCCCCGTGAAATCCTCGGAGGTCCTGGCCCAGCAGCGCGGCGGAGACACCGGCCGAGCCCAGGGAGGGGCTGCCCCACTGGAGCGCAACAGCCTCTGCTGCGCTGCCCGCCGACGGGGCTCCCGCTTGGGCGGCGGGCTACGCTGGCACCTGTAGAGCCTGTTCCCCTCGGAGCCCTCAGGGGATCCGTGCGCTCAGCCTGCACTGACAGCGAGGGAAACTGAGTCACGGGCATGGCACGTGACCGGCTACGGTCTCTCCCAGCAGGCCAGTGTCAGAGCCAGGAATAGAACTCAACGTGGCAGTCTGGTGCCCCACCCACCACCCACACGGCCTAGCTCCGTTTTAAATATGGGGAAACTGAGGCACAGAGAGGTCATGTGAGTTGCCCAAAATCACACGGGAAGTCAGTGAGAGCTGGGAATAGAACTCAGGAGTCCTTACACCCCCTGTCCACTTCTCAAATGCCTGGATCCCGCAGCCCTTCCAGAGATGGGACCGGAATGCAGGAGTCCTGGCCCCCAGCCCCCTGCTCTAACCACTAGACCCCACTCCCCTCCCAGAGCTGGGAATAGAACTAGGAGTCCTGACACTCAGCCCCTGCAGCCTGCACCGCTCAGTGGGCCAGGCCTTTCCCAGAGCTAATCCCCTTGGGGTGAGAGCACACGTGGCATAACTGCCCTCCGCACTCCTCCCATTCATTGAGAACCAACTGGATTTCTGGGCCGCCCCTGAGCCTGCCAAGAGCAGGGAGTGGCAGCTGCCCTCTGGTGACATATTTTGGCTCCATCAAACCTACCAATTCCATTGCCTCAACCCACCCGCGAGGTCTCCCTGCTGGGGTGCACATGGAGCTCCCCCTCCGAGCTATGGGGAAGGGTGTTTGCAGAGCCCTGCCCTGCTACCCCCCAGCCCAAACCGGGCCCCTGGTGGCCCCGATTCACTCCAGCAAGGAGCTGGGGGGTGGTGCCCCGCCTGCAGAATGGATGGGCGACGATGCTGCTGGTTGCGGGAGATGCTGTGATGACGGAGGGCACAGGAGCAAACAGGACACACTAGCTAGAGAGCAGCATGGCCCAGCCGGGAGGGCACTGGGAGGGGACGCAGGAGTCCTGGCCCCGCCCTGCTGGGTGGCTTGGCCCAGTCCCCGCCCCTCTCCGGGCCTCCCCCCCTTTGTCCATTTACATTTGGGCACAGCCTGTCTCTCCTGGCAGCATGCGGCACGAAGGGGTGAGGTCTCTGAACAATAATAGGCCAGAGCGATTCGTTCAGACACAGACAGACACAGACATCCCCGGCTGGTCGGGCCCTTAACTCCCATCCCGAATACTGTACTCCACACCCGGCCCTGCCACTCTGCTTGTACCGGCTCCAAGGAGGACCTGTCGGCGCTTTGCCAGCACCAGTTCACTGGCTAGTCTCTCGGGGAGCAGGCGAGTGCCATGTACCGCACTGATTATTGGCTAAGGTGCCGTAGTGGCCAAGTGCCCCTGTGGCCCAGGCCCCGTGGTGCCACCCCCGGCACAGACACGCAGCTCCCACCCCAGTGGGCTGACAAGTGAACGGCTGGTGCAGTCTGTCGGGGGAGGCTCCCAGGCGGTGGCTCCAGCGTGTGCCGTTCTGGGGCTGTGGATGGGTGGGGCTCATGGCTTTGCCCTCACCCACATCTCCCGGGGCGGCTGCTCTGCCAGCGCCTTCGCTGCTGTTATTGCCACGAGGAATCAGCCCAATGGCAAAGATGGAGCCGCCCTGTCTCCTGGGGCCGTCAGCCAAGTGCCCTCCCCACAGAACTGAGCTGCAGCGTCCCACAGTCCCAGCCCGTCACTGCTCAGGGCTCTCCGGGAGGCTGGTCTCGGCCCCGCCGGGGCTGCACAGACTCGGATCAGGCTGGGAGCTGACGTCAGCAAAATCAAGTGGCGTCGCCGGCCCAGCGCCAGGGCTGAGCCTGCAGCAACCTGCGCCTGCCCCTGAAGTGCAGCTGCTGGGCAGGCAGGGGGCAGGCTCAGCAGTGCTACAGCCACTTTGGGACAGGAAGTGAAGAAGGTTCCTGCATCCAATCGGAACTGGAGGGCGGGGCTAAGGGTGGAGGAGCCTAGTTCACCTGTGGGAGTCAGGCCAGGAGTCAGGACTGGGCATCGCGGGCGCGAGTGGCCAGACCCTGGGTTAGTTCTGTCCGTAGTGCAGGCGGCTCTGGTGGTCTCTGCCCCAGGCCCTGGGATTCAGAGAGTCCCGCCCGGCCCAGCCGCTGGCTCAGCCCAAGGTCACAGTTTACACTGCAGCCGAGATAGGCCCTTGTTTGGGATCCTTGAGCTAATCCTGCTGGGACGGTCAACAACAACATCGGCCCTGGCACGTTACTGTTTAACCTCTCCCGGAAACCAAATCCTGTCCCAGAGACCCCAGCCTGAGCCACTGGCCTGGCCCAGAGACCCCAGCCTGAGCCACCGGCCCGGCCCAGAGACCCCGACTGAGCCACCTGCCCAGAGACCAGCCTGAGCCACCCGCTCAGAGACCCCCCCTGAGCCACCGGCCTGGCCCAGAGACCCCAACTGAGCCACCTGCCC
>ML123475.1:2128310-2167699 GCA_003846335.1 Cuora mccordi | reverse complement strand
CTGGAACCCCGCCGCTTCCCCAGGACTCCTGTGGCTATTTAAAGGGCTGGGGCGGTGGAAGCAGGGGAGCCCCAGGCCCTTTAAATAGCCCCCGAGCCCCGGGCTGCTGCTGCTACCCTCGTGGGGGAGGGAGGAGGAGGAGGCACTTACCGTACAGGGTGGGCTGTACCCCCTGTACCCACACCCCCTGCCTGCACCCAGCCCCTGCCTGCACCCAGCCCCGCACTCCCTGCCCTGCCTGCAGCCAGCCCCTGCCCGCACCAGCCCCGCACCTCCTGCCCTGTCTCCAGACAACCCCTGCCGCACGCCCCTGCCTGAAGCCAGCCAGTCCCGCACTCCTCTGTCTCCAGCCCTGCCAACCCCTGCCGCACCCCCCTGCGGCCCTGCCTGAAGCCAGCCAGCCCACCCCACGTCCCCCTGTCTCCAGCCAGCCCCACGCCCCTTGCCCTGCTTGGAGCCAGACCCTACCTCCAGTCAGCCCCTGCCCTGCCTCCAACCAGCCCCATGTCCACTGGTGCCCTGCAGTTCCTAGGGCAGTAACCCTGCACACCTGTTTCAATGAGAGGGGCAGGGAACAACTGGGACCCACACATGTGCACACCCTAGGGTGACCAGACAGCAAGTGTGAAAATTGGAACAGGGGTGGCAGATAGTAGGATCCTATATAAGAAAAAGACCCCCAAATCGGGACTGTCCCTATAAAATCTGGACATCTGGTCACCCTAGCACACCCCCAGGGAGTGGTGGGGACCCACACATGTGAAATGGAGCTCATTTCTAGTTCAGGCCCATCTTTTTAAAAAAGAACTTTAGGTAGGGTTAACGTACATCCGTATTTTCCCAGACATGTCCAGCTTTTTGGTTCTTAAATCGCCATCCGGGAGGAATTTTAAAAAATACGGACGTATGGTAACCCTATTGGTACAAAAAATACATACTGTGGCACATCCCTTAAAGCAGAACTTTTTACAGGGAACCGGTTGCTAAGAAATGAAAGGCTTTTTTTTAACATTTTTTTTTTTTTTTTTTAGTCATCCCTGCCAGGGCCCCGCCAAAAATGTTCGAATTGGGCCCCGCACTTCGTAAAGCCGGCCCTGCTGAGATGATGATGCCCGTGCATCAGGGGGCAGCTGGGCCCCGAAGGCCCAGTGTCCTGGGGACTCACCGAGAGGGGGGAGGGGTGACTGAGCTTCCTAGGGTCACCCAAGAGAGTCCCGTCAATGGGAAGCAGCTGCTGCTCCGGCATGTTGGGGGAAGGGAAATGCTCCCTTCGCTGCTCGGGGCAGGCTAAGGGGTGTCAGGGCATCGCAGAGTCTCTGCACAGCCCCCTGGGCATTGGCAATGTCCCGCTGCCAGCAGGGAGCCGGGTATATGTAACACAACCAGCCAGTGGTAGCTGAGCACCCGGGCCAGAGCTCAGACCCCCGGCTGCACGTGTCCAGGCCAGGGGCACTGACCGGAAGGAGACTCCCCACCAGCTACCCCTTGTAATCCGGGGACTGGAGCTGGGGTACCTTCGAAGGGCCGGAGTGGGGTCTGGCCTTGTCCGAGGGCTCTGGGATGTCTATTGTAAGCCAAGCCTTTAACAGAGGCTTCCTTTCTCCCACATGTTAATGTGTCACCAGAGTTATAGGCGTTCGTTCCCCCCAGCCCAGAGCCTTCAGCTGCCTTTTCTCTGCTCGGCGGCTCAGCTTCCACCCCGGGCTCTTTGGTGTCACCTTTCCACTAGCCCTCCAGTCAGCACAGCCTCTGCCAGCCCAGACAGGGCCCATCTCCACCCACCACAGAGGCGCAGGAAGGCCCAAGCCCAGGAGGTTTTACAGCCCAGGCCTTGCTGAGGGGGAAGGGGACCTGCAGGCTGCCCCTGGGGTCGCCCCACAGGAGAGCGGCTGTGCATGCCGGGGCGGGAGGGCTGTGTGGGCATGGGAAGGAGCCACGGGAGGAACGGCAGATCCTGGGCGAGAAGCAGGAGACAGGGTTGGTGCTGGCGGAGAAGAGCCGCCGGGCAGGTGGGCTGACAGCAGCATCACACGGCCCCCAGAACACGGCCTCCAGCCCCCTCCTCCACGCACCCTGCAGCCACAAATCACCCGAGCTCTGGCCCTGCTTGGCAAGGGGGAGGCTGCTGCCTGCCGTCCATCTGAGCGGGTGAGGCCCCGGCTGTGCCCCTAACGCCAGACAGCCCTTTCCGCTGGCCTGTCAGCTGTCTGGGCTGAAGGTCTGGCCAGGCACGAGCTCACTCAGCGCTGAATGGACAGGGACTCCCAGGCCATATCCCGGCCGCCGAGTCAGTCCCCAGAGAGAATTAAGAGTAAAAGCAAATACAGACTGTAACCGGGATCTCAGGCTGCGGGAACAGCCTGGCCAGCTGGGATGGGGGGAGCGTCTGCTCCGACAGGGAGGATGCAGGGCCCAGCCTGCTCTCCAGACTAGTCCCACAAGAATTCCTAGAGCAGAAGCTTTCAGAAAAACCTCCCGTCTTGCTTGAAGAATTGTCAGTGATGGAGAATCTCCCACGACCCTTGGTAAATTACTCTCACCGTTAAACGTTTACACCCTACTTCCGTCTGAATGTATCTAGCTTCGACTTCCAGCCATTGCATCGTGTTAGACCTTTGACTGCCAGACTGAAGAGCCCGTGATCAAATATTGGTTGGCCACGGAGACATTTACAGACTGGAATCAAGTCACCCCTTCACCTGTTCTTTGCTCAGCTGAACAGACTGAGCTCCCTGAGTCTAGCACTGTGAGGCAGGTTTTCTGATACTTTAATCCTTCTCGTGGCTCTTCCCTCACCCCTCTCCAAATTATCAACATCCTTCTTGACCCGTGAACACCAGAACTGGGCACCGGATTCCACCAGCAGTCGCACCAGCGCTAAACACAGAGGTAAAATAGCCTCTCTGCTCCGACTTGAGATTCCCCTGTTCATGCATCCCAGGATCGCGTGAGCTGTTTGGGGCACAGCGTCGCCCTGGGTGCTCCTGTTCAGCTGATTTTCCACCACGGCCCCCAGACCTTTCTGTGAGTTGCTGCTTCCCAGGATAGATTCCCCCAGCCTGGGCGTCTGGCTGCATTCTTTGTTCCTAGATACATTTATAGTTTGTTTGCTTGCACTCAGCTTACCAAACGAAGCAGATCACTCTGTATTAGCGACTGGTCCTCCTCATTAGTTCCCACTCCCCCATCTGCAAACTCTATCAGTGACGATTTTATGTTTCCTTCCAGGTCACTGATAAAAATGTTAATTAGCGCAGGGCCGAGAATCGTCTCTGTGGGACTCCCCTGGGAACAGAGCTGCTCAATGACAGTTCCCCGTTCACAGGTACGGTTTGAGATCTGGCGGGGGAGGTTAAAGCTTTTATTGGACCGACTTCTGTTGGTGAGAGAGCAGGGCCAGGGCAACCATTTAGGCAAACTAGGCGGTCGCCTAGGGCACCTAGTGGTTGGGGGAGCTTAAAAGCCTGCTCAGGCAAGGAGGTGGAGTGGAGGTGAGCTGGGGTGCGGGGTGGGGGGCACGGGGAGGGCTGCCTGCAGTAACGGGGGGGGGGGGCGGCGCACAGGGGAACCGCTCCCCGCCCCAGATCACCTCCACTCTGCCTCCTCCGCTGAGCACACAGCCCAGCTCTAAGTCTCCTCCAATCGGCGCCGCAAGCCTGGGACGGGAGGAGAATTAGAGCGACACCGGCGTGCTCAGCGGATGAGGCAGAGCCGAGGTGAGCTGGGGCGCGCTCCCTGGGTGGGGTTAGCTGGTGCGGGGGGTGGGTGGGTGGGGTGTTCTCCGCGGGCAGGGTTAGCTGCTGCGGGGTGGGGGTGTCTCCATGGGCGGGATTAGCTGCCACGGGGGAGGGGTCTCCCCGGGCGGGGTTAGCTGCCGCGGGGGGCTCCCTGGGTGGGGTTAGCTGCCGTGGGGGAGGGGTCTCCGCGGGCAGGGTTAGCTGCTGCGGGGGTGTGTGTGTGTCTCCGCGGAGAGGGTTAGCTGCTGCGGGAGGTGTGTGTGTCTCCGTGGGTGGGGTTAACTGCCACGGGGGAGGGGTCTCCCCGGGCGGGGTTAGCTGCTGTGGTGTGGGGCTCCCCAGGCAGGGGTTAGCTGTTGCAGAGGGGGGTGAGCTGCCCCGGGGGGGTGTGTGTCTCCCCAGGCGGGGTTAGCTGCAGAGGGGGGGTAGCTGCTGCGGAGGGGGGCTCCCCGGTCGGGGGGGTGGGAGGCTCATTTAGCTTCTGCGGGGGGCGGGGTTAGCGGGGGCGGGTGCAAGGTGGAAGTTTCGCCTAGGGCGCGAAACTTCCTTGCACCGGCCCTGTGAGAGAGCCCAGCTTTCGTGCTTCCCCAGAGCTCTTCTGCAGCTTTTTGAGTTAGGAAACGGTCACCTACATCGCTTAGAAATTCCAAGATTGGCAGCATGAAACTTCCAGAATAAGTCACTCAAATCGAAGTCCCTCCTGATTGTTTCCCTACACACTGTAGATGGGTGCGTAAGGAGCTGGTGTCTGTTGCAGATCCCCCAAATCACCCCAGAGATCAGGAGGAGCAAGTAGGACTCTATCCTGCGCTTTATCTGACAGCACATTGATCCGTACGCATTCAAGATCATTTTCTTCCGAGTTATCAGTGACTCGGAAATGGTGGTGCCCTTTCTGATGGTGAGTGTCATTCCCTGCCCCTCTTGCCCGTTAGATCCTTCCTAACTCAGTTACAACCATCGATTTTAGCATTCCGATCGGGCCACTCATCCCCCGGGGTTCTGTGACGCCAGCTAGACCGAATCTGTGCTCATCAGTGAGCAGGTCCATTTCCCCCGAGAGTTACCCAGCCCAGGTGCTGCAGCGCTGGAGCGGGTGGGTTTGTGCTAGGGCAGCCTGGGCTGTCTGCCAGCCCAGCGATTGTGTGGGACCAGCTGTGGAAGTCAGGCAGCACAGGCTGGCTGCTATTCTCAGCACAAAATTCCCCTTCCAGCAGCACGTGGGTGCAGTTCTCCGGGAATCTCCAGGCAGTCACGCTGGGCCCCCGTTACCCAGATGCTGCGGCTGCTGCTGCCCTCTTTCCAGTAAGCTGCTTGCTGAGTTCCAGCTCCTTACGAAGGGGGAGGGGGTCTGGACGAGTTCCCCAGCCCGCTCCCTGGGCCATGCTGCACTTGCTGAGCCAGCCTGGGTTTGCCCTGGCACTACCCAGGATGCAGCTGCGAGATGTTGCAATTCTGTTGTTGCTCCAGCGTTTCTGTAACAAGGAGCACAGGCCGGTGCCGCAAGGACAGGGGGCGGGGGCTGCGGGCCCAGCGGGTCCCCACCTGTGGCCTGCGTTTGGAAGTGGAGGTTCGGTGGCTGGCTGGCGTCTGTTTGCAAGGGGACTCGCTGGACGTATTCCTGGAGGTTTCCTCCTGTGACAGACTCTTGAATGGCTGGAGAGCCCAGGACAATCCTGCAGGGTTGGATGGCACCCAGCGCCATTGCAAAGGATCCTGAGATGGGATCAGAGCCCCCCCCCACACCCAACCTTTGGGGAATCAGAAAAAAGTGGGACCCGATTCCCAGCCAGCCACACCCAGGCCCTGCCCCAGGGAGGTTCTGTCAATCACAGCTCCGGGGTCCAATCCCATTGCTCCTGGTCTCCCCCTACTCGGCCCAGTCCCGACGGGCCCTTGTCACTGTACGCTGAGCTCCACCCCCCGTCCCGGGGCAGGCGGTGCTATTAACCCCATAGGGCGGGGGCGGGGCGGGGGGAGACTCCGGCCCGGAGGAGATTCAGTGACTTGCCCAGGGTCACATAAGGGGATTTGTACCAGAGCTGGACGTTCAACCCAGTCCAAGCCTAGAACTCTAGCCAGGCCAGGCCATCCTCCCTGCTCCCAGCATGCATCTGGGTTCATGGGGTGCTGAGAGGGGGGAGGCCCTGTTGGGGGATGGGCCTAGCCCCTCCAGGGACACTGCTGGGTGAGGGGGCCTCACCCTGAAGGGTTAAAACAGGGATTGCAGAATAGCTGGTGGCCTCCTGCTATCTGGAGTGCAAGGAGCAGCCTGCGTCTCCGCCGGCCCTTCCCAGGAGCTGGGCTTCGGGCCTCGGGCTTCGGGCTCCAGTCCCAGGCGCTTGGGCCCGGCTCAGGAATGGGCTGCTCCGTGCAAGCAGCCCTGGCTGAACAGGGTTCCTCAGTGCAGGCATCACCGAGTGAGGGGGCTCGCAGGGAGGGGGTGGAGCAGGACGTGCTCAACGGGCACTGGACGTCCTGGCTTGGGAAAAATCTGTTCCGAACGGAGCTGTCGCAACTGGCTGGTTCCTGCTTGGGTGGTAGAGCGGGGGCAGGGTGGAGCTGGAAGCCAGGATTCCTGGGTTCTGCTCCCAGCTCTGGAAGAGGAGTGGGGTCAAGTGGGAGCCAGAACTCCTGGGTTGTTTCTGATTCTGGGAGGGGAGTAGTTAGAGCAGAGGGGCTGGGATCCCGGACACCTGGGTTCTCATTCTAGCTTTCGGAGGGGAGTGGTCTAAAGGTTTTAGTGCAGCAGGTGCCGGGGGCTGGGTCTCCTGGATTGTCAGCTGGTTCTGGAAGCAAGATTTGAGCGTGTGTTTGTTCAATGGGGTGCAAGCGTCCCTCTGTTCCCCACGTCCCTCATACCTGCATAGCCGGGTCCTCATTCAGGGTCAAGGGGGAGGGGCTGCCATGAGGAGCAAAGAGAGGGGACATGCCCCAGGGCCAATGCTCCCTCCCTCCTGCCCTCGGGGGCTGCCCCTATGCTCCTAACAGCAGCAGCGGAGTCGGAAGTTGGGACTGATGCTCATGGGGTCGGGTCTGTGCTGGATTTTCAAAGTTCCTTTGCGAAGCTGGAACTGCCCTGAGGCGCCGCCTGCACGTGGTGCTGCTGACACCGATGCAGCGTGGAGATCTCTGTGGGGCCCCATTCTCCGCCGCGGGGAGTTTGTCTAGGGCAGACAGGCCACTTTCGCCCCCTTGCTGTAGCCGAGGCGTCGCTGGGTTGGGGAGGGGGAGCTGCCTCCAAGCGCTGTGAAACCTGCCCAGGTGTTGTTAAAACCTCGGGGTGAATGTGACCAGGTGGGCGGGGTCTGGTCACGGTTCCCAGGGCTGGTGGGCTTCAGGCAAGGGGCCTCCCCTGCAGGCCCTGCGACACTGGGGTCCTTTTAACAAAGGTTCAGCCTGAGGCTCTCCGTGGGGTTTGGAAGCCTTGCTCAGTTGCTGGGCACGGATGCTGGAAGGGGTTGGGAGGTGCTGATGTGGGGTAACCAGGGCAGGAACTCTTCCAAGCCCTGCCAGTTCTGTAGCTCAGCGGCTTATTTAACTCTCCCGACATTTCCCGCCCCTACAGATGTGTCCGGGGTCTTCTCTGGCCGCTGGCAACAGATGTTATAATTCTGAGTCCTGCCCTGAGTGCAGGGGACTGGACGAGAGACCTCTCGAGGGCCCTTCCGGTTCTATGGTCCTGTGTGAATTGGAGGTGAAAGCAGCACTAATTGAAAAGGGAGTTGGGGTGGGGGCGCTGGAATGGGAATACGACCAAGGGAAGCTCCCACCTGGCCAGACCTGCACGGGGCCGTGGGCTGGACGCAGCAGGAAAGGCAGGAGTGACACAATAAGTCTCTGGGTCGAGGAATTCTCTCTCTCTCTCTCTCTCTCTCTCTCTCATGGTTTGCACAGTGACTTTGCAGCAGGTGCAAACACCAAAGCCTGCAGGCAGAACACAGCCCTGCGGGCCGGGCCCTGCTTTGTGGGTGAAAGTTGAAGGGAGCTGCTTGGCTTGGAGGGAGAACGTCGGCTGGGCAAGCGGCAGGCGTGACTCAGGGCTGAGTGATCAGGATGTTTTTCCCGCTCGCTCCAGTTACGTGCTGATTCAGTGTTCGCCGTGTCGCCCCGGCCCTTTGCTCTTGGCAAGGGCTCCCGCTCCCCCGAATGCCCCTTCCGGCCCTGCCCTGCCCAGGCCCTCCAGTGGGCAGGAGGTAAGAACCAGGGAATGGGGCTCTGGAGACGGATGCTACATGCAAAGGCAAGGTCTGCTGCCCGCTCCCTGGGGGGCGGCTCCCCCAGTCCCATGGCAGGCGCCAGCCCCCCAAACCTGCCCTCCATGCTGCGCCCTGAGCACTCGCAGGATCAGTCTCATTATTGCACATGTGGCATCCGTGGGACATGACACAACTGGGTGACCAGTGCAATGTGGTGCCAGTCCAGTACCACCTCCCCACAGGGGACTGTGCCACGAACCGGTCCCCCTGCTTCACGGTTCCCTGGAGCAGGAATGGGCCGGGGGTCAGGCCCTGGGAGGCGGGGCGGGGCTGGTGCCCTAGATGGGGGAGCAGAGGGGCGGGCTGCTCTCTGGGGTATTGGACCTTGAGTGCCGGGCTGGAAGTAGGTAAAAGGTGAGTGCTGGGTGCAGAAGGGTCACACGTGACCAGGCAGGGCCTCCTTCCCCTGCCCCCTTCCCAGGCCTGCAGCTATGGGGACAGTCGAGGGAGTGGGAGGGCCGGGAGCACTCGGGGGGCTCGTCCAGGGGTGTGGTGCACATGCTGGTGTGAAAGGAAGTCATGGTGACTGGGAGAGGGGGTGGTGGCGTCCAGCTACCCATGTGCTCGCAGTCTTAGGGGACCCCAGGGCAGCAAGGGGGCCCTCTGAAAGCCAGACCCGGCCCACCAGGGCCTTCCATTTGGCGCACCTGGCATCAGCTGCTCCATCCTGCTCCCCACTGCGCAACTCCAGCTGCACCATGGGCTCCGGCACCTGCACTCCCCTTCCCGGTCCCGCTGCAGCCCCGCACGCGGAGCCCCATTGCCCCGCTGGCTCGGGGAGCTGCAGCCAGGAAGGAAGGGGCCACAAGGGAGCCCAAGGGCTGGAGCCCGAGGCCA
The DNA here is from genome assembly GCA_003846335.1 of Cuora mccordi. Taxonomy (NCBI): domain Eukaryota; kingdom Metazoa; phylum Chordata; order Testudines; family Geoemydidae; genus Cuora; species Cuora mccordi. The sequence goes on along the minus strand of ML123475.1, from coordinate 2,158,866 downwards.
GCCGGAGCTGAGCAGTGAGGCCACCTTTACAGCAGAGCCCCCTGCGGGGGGAGGGTGACCAGATGTCCTGATTTTATAGGGACAGTCCCGATTTTGGGGGGCTTTGTCGTATGTAGGTGCTTATTACCCCCCTCCCCAGTCCTGATTTTTCACACTTGCTGTCTGGTCACCCTATGCGGGGGGTGTGTGTGGGGGGGGGCAGGAAGGAAGAGCTGACACCTGCCGGGCCAAACAACAGGCCCTTGCTGGCAGCTTTGGCCCCTTTTCCTCCCTTGCAGAGCATCCTCCAAGCCAGCTGGGCTTGTAGGGGAGCAGGGGGTGCTCAGCGGTGGGGATGCTGCAGTCCAGGACTGGGCAGGGGAGCACAGGGTGGAGCTGCTCGGAGCCTGGGGCAGAGCACAGACAGGGATGGGATGGGCTCTGCAGGTCACCCCCCTGCTCCCCTGGGCCTCTCCCAACTCCCCCATGGGCTCCATCTTCCTCCCAGTCCCAGGGTGGGGCCCCAGAACTGAGCTTTGCAGGGCCCCCCCACAGGGCAAACACGGCCACCGCCACTGGGGAGGGGGCACCCAAAGGGCCTTCCTGCTCCCCCTCAGCCCCATGCCCTCTTCTCCACCTCTACAGCCTGCTCCTTGGCCACCTTCCGCCTCGTCCACACTGACTTCTGACCCCCGCTCACTCCCACACAGACAGTTCAGAACCCAGCCCCTCAAGCCCTGCTCAGGGGACCCCTGTGTGCAGCCCAAGAGGGAGGGGCTCTGCTGCCCCCTGCGGCTGGTCTCCCCAGCTCCCCCTGCTAATGGAGAGACCCCAAACCTCCTCCCACACACGCCCGGCTCAGTAGGCAAAAGGTGAGAGCAGAGGGAGGTCACAGGAAAGCCGCAGCCAGGGCTTGTTTGAGGTGTGACCTGATGATGCAAACGGTGCACAGGAATGTACCATGCAGTCATCTGGCATTCAGCAGCCGTGCAACACAAGGGTCACGTACACACTTACAGGGGCACGGTGGGTAAGTGTGTGTGGGGGTTTCTGTAATGTGACTGGCCTGTGTGCTCTGCCTGACTCGGCGGGGTCCCATTCTCTCCCCAGTTCTCCCCTCCCCTGCCCAAGATGAGCTGGGGCGTCCCGACCCCATCAGTGCACACACACGGCATGTGGCAACCCGCCCCTCATTCTGCAGCAAAGGGGAGTTTATCTGCCTATCCCGACTGTGTCTGGACTCCTTTTATTTAAAGAGCCCACTCACAAATCACTGGTGACAACACAGGAATGGGGGGCAGGATGCCTGGGTTCTGTCCTAGACCCGCACTACGGCCGCGTCACCTTTCTGCCCCTCATTTCCCCCTCTGTGAAATGGATCTGCTAACGAGGCCCCGTCCCCAGCCGTTCGCTGTGAGCTGGTACCAATGCTTCGACGTGCTTTGAGATCTCTGGGTGGAAGGTGCTGTCTGCTCACAAAGCACCTGAATTTGTCACTCTGTGCACAGCTGGGATCTCTTCCTGTCTCGGGTCAGGCTAGGCCGTAGCTGAGGTGAAGAAGACGGGTGCTCACCGAGGGGTTTGTAGCCGACTCTACCTGCGTCTTGCTTGACGCTAGGACTCGATTCCTTCGCTAGAGAAAAGAAGTTGTGAATGTAGTTCTAGGCACAGTGTTAACCCCGGTGCCACTATTACTCCCCCTCGTACAATCCGTTCACAGCGCAAGGAGTGAATCATTCACCCCAGCCCCGCAAGGCAGCCTCAGGCAAACCCCCCTGTGGCCGAGAGAGATGGAAAGGAAGGGACAGAAGGAAGCTGGAGCTATTGGCAGGGCCTCAGGTGCAGCAGCTCCCTGGGGGGTGGCCGGTTTGCGGAGGGGGGTTAGCTGGTGGATGCAGCCAGCCCGGGGGGTTAGAAGCTCTTTCCAGGGATATTGTTCCCAGTTCCTCCCAGGAGCCAGGCTGGGGTCCTGCCAGTGAGGAGCATTTGTACTGCCAGAGGGCCTAGGGGCCCTGGCTGGGGATCGGCCCCTGGGGCCAGCAGGCGGCTGCGGGAGAACATGGGAGAGAGAGAAGGGGGAGGGGAGGAAACTTGGCAAGGGGCAAATGTAAGCGAGCAGTGTCCAGGGACCAGCCTGCGCCCTGCAGAGCCGGGGCCCGGGGCCCGCATGCCCTTGGCGGGCTCCCTTCTCTGGGGTCTGTGCTGGTGCTGGTCGGGGGGCTGACACAGGGTGTTGGTACCGAGCTCGGTGCCTGTAGCCCCCTGCCTTGCACCAGGGCCAGCCTCCCTTCTCACCTGGGTAACCCCCCTTAGGGTGACCAGACCTCCCGATTTCATAGGACAGACCTGGTGTTTGGGGCCTTGTCTCATACAGGCGCCTATTACCCCCCGCCCCCTGCTCACCCTAACCCCGCCCCCACCGCCGCAGGGAGACCCCCACCCCTTTCTAAAGCGCGCGCGACCTGGGGAAGGGGCGGGGCTCTCTGGATGACCCCGCCCCCGAGGGCGTGGGGCGGGGGCTATAAAGTCGCCGCGTTCGGGGCTGGAACGTTGGATCCTGCGCGGCGGCACCGCTGGACGCGCTGCCGGGGGGACCCCGCGTCTGGCCGGCGGGTGAGCGGCTGCGGGGGGCTCCGTGCGCGGCGCCGGCTGCCGGGTTAACCTGTCCCCGGGCGGGGGCCGCTCGCCCTGCGGCGCTGCGCATCTGGCTGGTGTGGGGCCGGCTGACCCCGAGCGCTACCCGGTCCCCGGGGTGCCGGTGTCCCCGGGGTGCCCGCGGGCTGCTGAGCCGGAACCGGTGAGCGGGGCGGGAAGCGACTGAGACTCTGCAGGGCGCAGGGGGGGGGGAGCTGCGGGGGGGACCCTTGGCGCAGAGGGGCCCGGGCCCATAGCAGCCCCCCCGCCCCGGTGATCCGTACCCAGAGCGGCGCAGGTGCGGGGCCAGTGGCTGCTGCGCTGCTCGCGTTGGTTCCTTCTGCCCTGGACTGTGCAGGCTCCCGGGGCAGCGCCCAGCAGCGGGCCCGGCTCCCTGGCCAGGGCTCCCCAGCGAGTGCAGGGGACCCGCCCGCCCCCAGCTGAGGGGAGACAGGCGTCAAAAGCTGCGGCGGGGGGGGAGTGGGTGTCTTGCTCCTGCCGCCGCCGAGCCGAGATGTGCGGGGCGAGCTAACGGTGCGCGGCGGGCGCGGAGCTGCCGGATCGCTCCGGGGTGTTCGGGGAGCAGACGTGACCGAAGCCAAGCCAAGGTCTGGCTGTAAATCCCCCCGCTGGCAGGGCAGCCAGCACTCCGGTTCTCCGATGTCCTGGGGACAATGGGCCTTCACAGCCTGAATTTCTCATGGGGGTGGGAACCCCAAACGGAGCGAACCTGGTTCCCAAAACTTCCCAGGCCGAGTCCATTATAAAGTGTCCCCAGCCAGGGTTCCTGGTGGGTCTCACTGAAGCTCTGTAGTGGTGGCTTGGCCCAGGCCCCTGGCTGCTGTTACCCTGATGGGGGCTTGTTGACATCCGTAGCTGAAGACACTCCTAGAACTGTAGGCCTGGAAGGGACCTAGAGAGTCGTGTCCATCCCCTGCACTCCTGCCAGGACTAAGTATTCTCTAGCCCAGGGGTAGGCAACCTATGGCACACGTGCTGAACGTGGCACACCAGCTGATTTTCAGTGGCACTCACACTGCCCGGGTCCTGGCCACCGGTCCAGGGGCCTCTGCATTTTAATTTAATTTTAAATGAAGCTTCTTAAACATTTTAAAAACCTTCTTTACTTTACATACAACAATAGTTTAGTTATATATTATAGATTTATAGAAAGAGACCTTCTAAAAACATTAACATGTATGACTGGCACGCGGAACCTTAAATTAGGGTGAATAAATGAAGACTCAGCACAGCACTTCTGAAAGGTTGCCAACCCCTGCTCTAGCCCATCCCTGACAGGTGTTTGTCCAACCTGCTTTTAAACATCCCCAGAGATGGAGATTCCACCACCTCCCTGGGCAATTTATTCCAGTGCTCACTGACAGTGAGGAAGTTTTTCCTAATGTCCAACCTAAACCACCCTTGCTGCAATTTAAGCCCATTGATTCTTGTCCTGTCCTCAGAGGTTAAGAACAATTTTTCTTTCTCCTCCTTGTGAGAACAGTTTAAGTACATAACCTTTTATGTCCCCTCATAGTCATCTCTTCTCCAGACTAAATAAACCCAAGTTTTTCAATCTGCCCTCATAGGTCATGTTTCGTGCTTTCCAGATCTTTGATCATTTTTGTTGCTCTTCTCTGGACTTTCTCCAATTTCTCCATATCTTTCCTGAAATGTGGTGCCCAGAACTGGACACAACACTCCAGCTGAGGCCTAATCCGTGCAGAGTAGAGCAGAAGAATTACTGTGTCTTGCTTACAACACTCCTGCTAATACAGCCCAGAATGATGTTTGCTTTTCATGTAACAGTGTACAAGGAGGGATAGCTCAGTGGTTTGCGCATTGGCCTGCTAAGCCCAGGGTTGTGTGTTCAATCCTTGAGGGGCCACTTAAGGATCTGGGGAAAAATCAGTACTTGGTCCTGCTAGTGAAGGCAGGGGGCTGGACTCAATGACCCTTCCAGTCCTAGGAGATAGGTATATCTCCATTTATTAAATTTAAAAAGTGTAACACTGTTTCCTATTTAGTTTGTGATCCCCTCTGACCCCCAGATCCCTTTCTGCAGTGCTTCCTCCTAGGCAGTCATTTCTCATTTGTATGTGTGCAACTGATTGTTCCTTCCTAAGTGGAGCACTTTGCAATTGTCCTTATTGAATTTCATCCTGTTTACTTCAGACCATTGTATTTCACTGCAGTGTTGTGCAGTCTAGCCTGGGGGGAGCGGGAAGGCATTGCTGTGGTCCTGGGACAAGATCCCTCATTTAACTTGCTGATTGTAAGAATATTTCCAGACCACTCACAGGCTACCTTACGGACCTAGCAAAGCAGACCTGCGCTGCTCACTGTAGCAGAACCATTGCTAACTGGGAGCTGCAATCCAAGGAGCAGGGTTATGTCCGGGTCAGTACAGAAGGCCCCACCCCACTGATCAGCGACAGTGTAGCAGGCCAGTGAAGTCTCTACGTTCCCTTTATACCCAAGATAACACCCTACTTTTATCAACTCCCCTCTGGCTTGTTATATAATTACTTGGGGACAAATGTGTAACAGAGTTTCATACTGGATTATAGACCATGTTTATGACCTACTAGCAACATCTCTAAAGCCTATTTGAAGGGGACTCTTGGGACTTCCCTTGTTTCTCTGGAGTATACTCTAGCAGGTCACATGCCCTGTACCTGGATCAGGGACATTCCAGGAACGCAGTCACAGGATATCTGTGGCTTGGCTTCCACTCCCCCACAGAAAGGATCCCCTCCTTGAAACCCTGGCTGAGTTTCTATTGCTTGTGGTCCATTGACTACACGTGGGGCCTTACCTTCTAACGTGCAGTGAATTCACCTAATTGCTATTTCACGGCCTTACCCTGATCTCTCTGTCCCTCCCAGGAGCAGAGTGGTGGCGTTCCGGGGACTGGGAGCAGAGTCCTTCCCTCCCGCAAGGACCGCGCAGGCTCTGCTGGCTGTTCTGCCCAGCCATGCAGGGGGTGGTGAAGCTCTACTTGCTGGGTGCGTTGCTGTCTCTGCTGTCGGTTCTCTTTGGATTGATGGACTCCCTGGGCGGCCTGATGGCCCCTCAGGGCCTGGAGCAGGGCCTCTCCGGCCCATGGACCGAACCAGAGGGCAGCCTTGCCGAGGGCCAGCCGAAGATCCTCCAAGGGCAGGCGACGTGAAGGACTAACAAAGCCTTTGGCTCGTACCTCTGAGCTCTGTGGCGGGGGGCTGCTCTGTGACGGCTCGACGTGGTGCTTGGACTCCGGCTTTGGCTCTTTGAGGCTGCATTGCTGGTGTCTCCCTTCCTCTGAGATGAAAAGCAGTGAGTTCTCATGGGCAGGCAGCGGCTGCTGCTGCCACCAAGCTTCCGGCCTGGTACTTGGATAACGTCCCTGCTAAAATTGCGCAGAGAGCAGGGCCGCTGTGGGGACCGGGAGTATCCTGTGCACAAATCCCTCTCCAGCCCGGCACCCCTACCATGCAGAATGTCTGTGTGGCTGCCCGGGGAGTGAATGCTGAACCCGGAGTGCAGGGAGGGTGGTGGGGCCTGGCTCGCGGGGGCTGCCTGGAAATGCAGTTGCACTGGGTGGTGGGGAGGGCCCTGTGCAGGGTGGGTGACACTGCAGGGGGGATCTGGAGCTGTTTGAGGTGCTAATGAAATGCCTCTCCAAGGGCGATAATGTCCTAGTCCTTCATCCCCAGCTGCAAAGCTAGCGGCTGCTCTCCAAGGCTGGAGCTTCCTGGAGCTGCTGAGGCTGCCTGCTCACCCCGTGGGTGCTGGGCTGGGGCTAGCAGAGAGGAGGCTGCAGCTGGTGTGTGCTGTGCGGGGGAGATGGAACAAGCAGCCCCTGTTAACATGCCTCCTGCCTGGCCTGGGGGGGCCTCCCCTCCCCCGGGGCCTGCTCAGTCCTTCCAGCTCGGAGCCAGCAAGGGAGGGATTCTGCTGCACTAGGAACCCCCCCAACCCCTCCCCCCCATCCACCGTCCACCCCAAGCCAGGCAGCCTCCCCTCAGCTGCGCACGCAGCGCTGCTCCCCGCTGCCCGGCTGTGAGGTCAGCTCTCCTGGCCCTGGGGCCCTTGAGCCACTCACCCCTGATCCTCTTTCAGGGGGAAGAGGGGCCCCAGGGGCTTTCTGTGCAAAGGAGTCTAGCCCCTCCCCCCCCCGCCTGGAAGGGCTTTGAGTCTTTTCCTGCTTGCTACCCCCCCCAGTGCTGGGGCTGGGCAGCCTGGGAGTGCTCGCTGGAGGGGCTGTGAGGAGTGACCCACCCAGATGCCCTGTATACAGGGTGGGAGCAGGTCCCACTGGGGGGGGAGAGGAGAGAGGGTTCCACCCTGCCCCCAGGCTGGGAGGCACAGCGGGAGCCCTGCTATAGACAAGGCTGCGGGTTCCCCTCTGCTGGTGTCTGCAGCCCTGGGCTGGCCATGCTCTGGGAGCCCCTCAGCCTCCCTAGCCAGCAGCAAGAGGCCAAGGCTGCAGGGCCCCCCAGAGGATTCAGGGGGCCTGGGGCAAAGCAATTCCGGGGGCCAGTTGCCATACTATAGAACACTGTATTTGGGGGGGGGGGGGGACCCTGCAGGGCCTGGGGCAAATTGCCCCACTTGACCCCCCCCGGGCAGCGCTGCAAGGCTGGGCTTTGGCTTCTGCATCTTCACCTTCTCAATGTGCCCATTAAGTGCCAGCTCCCCTGTCCCTCCAGCTCTGCCTCTGGGCTGCCCTCCCGCTGGGGCCTCCATTAGTGCAGCTCAGGGGATCTGCTCCACAATGCAAATGCCTCTGCAGGGCCTGCTGCAGCAGCCTTTCCCCATTCCTGTGGGGGATGGGCAGGGCTGGCTGGCAGCGAGGGGCCCGGGCCCCATTCTGGCCCACTGAGGTGGGGCGGGAGGATCCATTCCAAGCCCTAGTGCCTAGGAATTCGGGTAGGGTGGGACTCTCAGCAGGCCTGGGGGTGGTTCTTTGCTTCCTGAGGAGGGGTTTAATGTGTGGTGGTTTGGGGTGCGGGTGGGGGTCCTGGGCCCTTGGCCAAAGGGAAACTGGCCTGTGTCTGAATGCTGTGCCTGCTGCTGCACCCAAGCTTCCTGCAGCCAGGCTACTGGAACCCAGCTGGGTTACGGGGAGGCTCCCCTCCCCCCTGTGTGTGGGGGTAGGGCTCTCGGCACGGGGTCAGCGCAGGGGAAGCCTGGTGTCAGGCTGCATCCTCTGATGGTTTGTCTCTTGCCCTGCAGGGCCTGTGGCTGCAGCTGTCTGGTGCTGGGCCTGGCCCCTCTGTCCCCCCACCCTGTGCACTGCCTGAGTGCTGCTGGGGGTCCCGGCCTCTAGTTCTGTGCAATAAAAAGGAGGTGGCTTTGGAGACTTGTTCTTGTTTTCCAGTGCGGCGTGGGGGCTGTAACGCGGGGTTTAAACCCCATGGCGGGGGTGGGACTTAGTGACTCGTAATGCACAGAGCTGGCGGATTCCCTCGCAGCAGGGACTAGGGGTCCCTGGGTCTGGCGTGGAGCTGTGCTCCTGGCCGTAGGCGTAGTGTGACTTGGGCGGGGGGGGAGCTCAGTCAGGCCCTGCTCTGTCACCTGTGGGGCTCTGCACCCAGCCTGCTCTAGGCTGCTTATGCAGGAGTGGCCCCACCTGGCGGGGAGCCCCGGAGCCAGCGGTGAGCGGGGCCCATGGGTGCCGGCGGTGCCCGCTGCCCTACCAGGCTCTCTCGCCAGCAGCCCGGGAGCTGCTGTTAGTGGGGTCTCTCCTGCCCCCGAGTGGATAAAGCTGCTGGCCAGAGTCTCACACACCTGCTCAGAGCAGCAGGGCCAGGTAGGGGGGGGCTTCCCCTTGCCCTGCTGCACCTCGCTTCTCTTCCCCCAGCCGGCTCAGCGCTGAAGCCAGGGGCGAGCGCTCCTGCCTCGCCTTCCCTCCCAGCTTGGCCCCTCAGCTGCTGGGGCTGCTCTTGCCGTGCGGCGAGGGGAGGAGGGAGCTGCAGCGGGACAGCCAAGCAGCTCCCGGGCACTGCAAATGCTTGGGCCTTGCCCTGTCCTCTGTGCCCCTTGGCAGGCCCTAGCCAGGGCAGAGGTCACCTGCCGGTTATTGTGACATCACAAACTCCGCTGGGCGGCAGGCTCCCAGGCAGGCTGCGGATGGGGCCTGGCCTGGCCCCGCCTGTGGTACAGAGGAGCAATAGCAGACAGAAGCAGCATGCTGTGCCTCTAACCAGCGGCTCCCGAGGGCTGCATGGCCGGCTGCAGGCGCTTCCAGGCGAGCAGTGGCTGCAGCCCGTTCCTGGCTGATGACCCGGCCTCGGGCGTGCACCTCGGCGTGGAGGGTGGGATACTCTGCCAGCTACTCCGCTCTCCGGATTACAACCTTTTCCCCAAGTCGGCAGTGTTTGAAAGTAATTTCATCCAGGTACTTGCGCCTGGCCCAGAGGGCCTCCTAGTGCTTTAACCCGCCTCTGCCTGGCCCTCGCAATGAATTAACGGCAAGTCATGCCAGGCTCAGTCTCCCTGTTCAGGGCTGGATAGTGTCCCTCGGTGGGGGCCAAACTCCTATGCTCCAGCGGATGTTTCCCCCCTGTTTGCTTTATGGTCCCAAAGTCTGGGGCAGAGCGAAGACCTGAACTCACAGGCCAGGCGTCCTGCTCCAGGGCCTTGTGCTTCTGTCGCCAGGCCTGGCAGAGTCCCTGGGCTGGGTGGCAGGACCCCCCCGGGCACAGCGGCTGTGTCTCTGCAGCCTAGCTCTGACGAGGGTTGCAGCTGTCCCGGGTGCTGTCTGCACTGTGGGGTGAAGCCTGCTTCTAGGGGAGCCCTCTGCCCAGAGCTCAGGTGATGGGGAGATGAAAGGCCTTTTCTGGGAGCACCTGGCAGCGCTGCCCCCTGCTGTTCCTGGCAAAACAGCTGTGCTTAGAAATCAAGCCAAGCCTGCAAGTGAGGTTGGATCCAGTCCCCTGATTACTCTGCCCCATGGCCCCGAACGTACATGAACAGGCAAGAAATGCTGCCTCGTCCCTGCTGCCCATTGCACCCTGATCACCTGCAAAAGCCTTGCAAGGATCAAACCACCCCACTGCGGGCTCGGCCGGGTCTCAGCCCCTGCGAGTCTCAGTATGGAGACCATCCCGGCTGGTTTGATTGGCCGCTGACATTGTGTTCAACACCGTATGGCGAAGCTGGGATCCTCCTCCACCCACTGTCCACCTGAAAGACCAGAGGAAAGGAGTATCCCCCCCCATCATGCTGCCCATGTGAGACCCAGCTCTCTGCCTCTGCCCTTCCCTACTGAGCCCCCTCTCCCAGCTGCTGCCCCTGCCCAGGGCCCGTGAGGCCAAGCAACGGGGTGGGGTTTCCAGGCCCTGCCAGTTTGGCGGTGATAGGATGGGCCAAACCACAGCAGGAAGAGGCTGAAAAGGCACCTAATGGGGCAAGCGGTGGAGCCCCTGAACTGTGCCAGGCCAGTGCTGCGTCGGACTCCCCCCTGGGATGGAGAGGGGCAGGCCCAGTTTCCGGGGCAGTGGGTTCTTTGGGGGTGGGTCAGACACGGAATGTGACGTTGATGTGGGATTGATCGGTAGGAAGATCTGTCCATCCTCCAGCAGCCCTCTGTATCCATCTCTGCACCCCTGTCCATAGCCAGCCCCAGCCCCGTCCTCTGGCTCGATCCTGCCCCAGATGTTCGTGCTCTCCTCCCTCGCAGGCGCTGCCTGGCTGGGCAGTTCCAGCGCGCACGCGGACCTGGGGGTGACGGGTTCCCCTCTCCGGGGTGCAGCCCCACATCTCCCCTTGGAACAGACCTAAAGTCCATTACACGCTTAGCAGCCAATAAAACACAAGTTAGAAGGATTAGATCATCAGAACCAACGGTCATTGGCTAATTAGTGAGCCTTGGGGTGTGGTGAATTAACCCTTTCCTGGGCATCACCTGTGCGCCAAGTTTGGTGCCGGGGAATGGACAGGTTGAGATCTTCAGGGTTGCAAGGTGGCGGCAGCCGTGGGGCGCGCCGAGTGCATGCATTAGCGTGCTGTCGTGTCCCTTCCAGCAGCCTGGATGAGGGGTCCCATCAGAAACCCAATTAGTAACCAGTTTGGAGCTGGTTGAGGGCCCAGCATCCATTTGGTGGGAGGGGCACACAGCCCGGAGGTGCCCAGCGATCCTTTGAGGATGGCCCTAGGAGCAGCGGCACTGTCAGATTGTGTAGCATCCCTTTCTAGTGGCTAGCCTACCAGAGGATAACAGCCTACTACTGCTGCTGTAGGGAGTGGAGCTACTCTTTGCACACAAGGGGCACAGGGCTTTGGTGTGGTGCTGAAGGTACTGGGGTCAAACCCCAGGTGTGGGGAAGGGGATAAGGAACCAAAGCTGCATTAAAGCTCTGAGCCTCCACCCCCCAGTCTTGCCCCTGGGAGAGAGGAGCTGAGCCTCCACCTTCCATGTCGGCAGGCCAAGGGGGGTGGTTAGTGCCAGGGCTGCCAGTGGCTTCGTGTTGGGGATGATTTTTCACTGGGCACTAGCCTCAGACCCAGGGGAGCAGCGAGCTCTCAGAGCCTGTGGAAGACCGGGAGGAAAGGCACCCTGGAGCTGGTGATTGGCTCCGTTGGGGGGCACGTCCCCTCCTCCGAGGCCAGTGGCTTGGCGGGGTATGTGTGTGTGTGTGTGTGGGGTCCTGTAGTGTCTCAGTGAGGGTCCATTTCCGTCTCCTGCTGTTGACCCAGGGCCTTCTCGTTGCAGGTGACGAAGCAGGGGAACTGGGTGGATATCCACAACACCCCCACACTGGTGACCCTGGGGGTGACGTCCTCGGAGCCCTGCCTGCCTCTCCCCAACGTGCTCCTGATCGCCAGGCTCGCAGTGCTGGGAGAAAGCCCCCCCGGGAGGGCGGACCAGCCCCAGGAGCCCTCCATGGCGCTTAGCAGGTGAGGAACAGGGTGGTGGAGGGGAGCTTAGCAGGGAGCTCTCAGGTGCTGGGATTTAGCTGTTAGACATCTGAGATGGAAAAGCCTGTTGGATCCCACCGAATCCCACCCCCCTGCCCTTGCCCCTCTCCCATGTGCAGCATGCTGACTGCAGTGCCCTGGCAGAGTGCATGGGTCTGGGGCACTGCCCTGGCCCGCAGCTCCGGCCATGGGGCCTGGTGGAGCCCACACTGTGTCTGTCACCTGTGTTCCCCTAGCGCAGGGGTCGGCAGCCTTTCAGAAGTGCTGGGCCGAGTCTTCATTTATTCACTCTGATTGAAGGTTTCGCGTGCCAGTCATACATGTTAACGTTTTTAGAAGGTCTCTTTCTATAAGTCTATAATATAGAACTAAACGATTGTTGTATGTAAAGTAAATAAGGTTTTTTAAATGTTTAAGAAGCTTCATTTAAAATTAAATTAAAATGCAGAGCCCCCCGGACCGGTGGCCAGGACCTGGGCAATGCGAGTGCCACTGAAAACCAGCTCGCGTGCCGCCTTTGGCACCCGTGCCATAGTTGCCGACCCCTGCCCTAGACGCCCTGTGGCACCGGCCCCCAGGGCCGGCGCAACCCCTTAGGTGACATAGGCGGTCGCCTAGGGCGCTAACATTTGGGGGGCGGCGACCGTGGGGGCCGGATCTTCGGCCACCCCGGTCGTCACCGTCATTTTGGGGGTGGGACCTTCCGCCGCCTAGGGCGCCAAAAAAGCTCCTGCTGGCCCCACGTGGCCGGGGTGCCTGGGGGTGCTGCCGTTGTGCTGCTAAATCTGGGGGGCCCCAGCACCCCCTCGTCCTGCTCCTTCAGAGAGTGACAGCCACAGGTGCTAAGTCGGGGTCACTGCCATGCTGACGGGGAGTTAGGTGCCATTAACCCTTTGTAAGCTAGCCCCTGTCTGGCCTCCCTCATTAGCCGGTCCCTGTGCGGGGGCATGGGGCTCTGCAGCCGGTCCCTTTGGGGCTCCTCCCTCTGAGTTCTCAGTGGGGCGGGCGTGGCCCTCCTGCTGCCAGACCCCGTGCACACCCCAGAGCCAGCGCAGGGCCCCAGGCACCCTCCAGCCGCGCGCTCCTGTCGCTGGGGACTCAGGCATCCTGTGCTTTCCCTTGGCTCTAGGCTCCTCCCGCTGAGGTACGTCAGACTGTCGGTGCAGGACAGCAGCCGGCGCCTGCTGCGGGTGCAGGTGGTCACGGGGAAGGTGTATTACCTGCGGCTGCACCAGGTGCACCCTGACACCGTGTTCACGCTCTGGAGCCGGCTGGCGGACATCCTGCAGCGGGGGCTCTCCATCACCACCAAGGACCCCGCCATCCACGTCCCGCACAGCCTGGTGCTCAGCACGGGCAGCTCCTCCACCAGCTCCTCTGCACAGGTACGTCGCCCGGGCGTGAGGCGAGCAGCGCCGGTCGGGACAGGCTCGCTGGAGCCCCAGGCCAGCGACGGGGCCGACGGGGGCAGGTCATTCAGCTGCCCTGCCTGGAGGCTGAACCTGACGGCCAGGCACAGGGAGCGTTGGCTTCATAACGCCACGGCTGGGAGGGCAGCTCACCTGGGGCTCTGGGGCCAAGGAGAGGGACAAGAGGTCTCATGGCCCCTCTCTGTCCCCACATGCCAGGGGCCGGGAGGCCCTTGGGGCCCCTATTTGTCGCCAGAGGCCGGGAGGCCCTTGGGGCCTTTCTCTGTCCCCACGTGCGGGGGGCTGCCGTGGGGGCCCCTCTCTGTTCTCACATGCGGGGGCTACCCTGGGGGTCCTCTCCATCCCCTTGTTCTGTGGGACCTGTAGGGGATCTGGGGGTCGAGTCCGAGGTCGAAGCTGGAGTTGGAGATGTCACGGAGTCCCCGGGCGCTGCTCTGGAACTGCTCCCCACCAAGCCAGGCAGGACTTTGGGGAGCCTCCTCACCCTCGGAGCAGACTGTCTCCAGGGCAAGAAGCTCCCACGGCTTCACCTCCTGGGTCTCTCCTTGGAGCATTCAGCATCCTCTGCCCCTCCGTGCCCTTCCCACAGCGAGTCCGCCCCGGCGGGCTCCTGGGGAAGCCACAGGGTCCTGCCCCCCCACTTCACAGTCAGACGTGACTCTCAGCCAGCCAGTAACACAGAGGTTTATTCGATGACAGGGACAGGGTCTAAAACAGAGCTTGTAGGTACAGAGAACAAGACCCCTCGGCTGGGTCCATTCTTGGGCCCAGCGAGCCAGACCCCCGCATCTGCCCTCACTCCTCGTCCCCAGCCAGCCCCAAACTGAAACCCCCTCCAGCCCCTCCTTTCTGGCCTTTGTCTTTTTCCCGGGCCAGGAGGTCACCTGATCTCTTTGGTCTCCAACACCTTTAGCATCCCCTTGCAGGGGGGAAGGGCCCCGGCCATTTGTTGCCAGGAGACAGAGTGTCGGCCATTTATGCCACTGGAGACTTAAGAAATGAATAGGGGAAACTGAGGCACCCACACAGTATTCAAAGGAAACATTAAGAACAGCCCCACTTCATCACAGGAGACATCCCAGTACATCTCCTCGGGGACCCCCAGGGACAGGTGAGCACTGAGCAGATTGCTCAGCTCTGCGGCTGCAGTGCTAATTTCTCTTGCTCCAAACCACACAGGCTGTGGCCCGGTGGCACAGTGACGGCTGCCTTACAAACACACGTCAGGATAAGCGTTACCACGTGGTCTCTCCCTGCAGCTGGTGCCTGATTCGCGGCTGCCCTCGGAAGCCAGTTGCAGCGTGGTGGCAAGGACGGGCAAGCGATTGTCGGGGACACTCTCCCATCTCTCAGGAGCAGCCCTGGGGAAAACGGAGAAAGACAGCTCAGCCCAGAGAAGGTAAAGGGACGCCCATCAAATATCCCGAACTCCCCTCTCAGAACCTTCTCTCCAGCCAGCGAGTGAAGGAGCCGGTCGCGCCTGCCGAAAGCAACCCAGACTGAGCTGGGTGGGAGGAACCAAGGCTGGCAGTTCCATGTATAGGACGGCAGACTGGCTCCTGGGAAGAAAGGCCGAGGTGGTCCGACCGTGCTGCCTCTCCCCATTGCAGCCCAGGGGGGCAAGCTGGCACCGGCACACACTAGAACCAATGTCATTTCCCTTTCCCGAGACTCTTCTCCTGGAATCTTACGGCTCGGAGCAAATCTCCTGCCAGGGAAGAGGAATCGGGTGCCCCAAGCTGGTCAGGAGGTAAGAAGTTCCCCCACTTCAGCCCTTTCTCCCAGGAGCGGGGCAGGTTATGCAGAGACGAAGCTTGAACGCAGATTCACAAATCGCCCGTCACGGGGCGGCCTGCCAAGCACTGGTGCAGAGTGTGACTGCCACAACCGCCCTTGAAATGGAGCGAAACCCTGGCAGCAGCCTTCGGCTGTGTTGAAAGCCAGTGGAGACCTGGAGGGTAAGAGCGTGATAAGTGAGAACTAACATGAATTTGTTGAGAGCAAATCACGCCGAACCAACCTATTTTTCTTCTTTGGCTGGGTTACTGTCTTAGTGGAGAGGAGCAGACATGTCTTATCTTGATTTTAGTAAAAAGCGACAAAGAGTCCCGTGGCACCTTATAGACTATAAGGTGCCACAGGACTCTGCCGCTTTTTACAGATCCAGACTAACACGACGACCCCTCTGATACTTGATTTTAGTAAAGCCTTTGACACAGTCCCACATGACATTCTCATAAGCCAACTAGAAGAAATGACTATAAGTGAGTGGAGAGCTGGTTGAAAAAACATACTTAAAGAGTAGAACCACCAGTTAGCTCTCAAACTGGGGGGATGTCTCTAGTGGGGGGGACAGTCCTGGGGCCAGGACTATTCAATATTTTCATTAATGAATGGAGCAGAGAGCATGCCTATAAAATTTGTGGGTGACACCAAGCTGGAGGGAGTGCAAGCACTTTGGGGGACAGGACTAGAATTCAAACTGACCTTCATAAAGTGGAGAATCAGTCTGAAATCAACAAGATGAACTTCACTAATGACAAGTGCACTTAGGAAGGAAAGATCAAATGCACACATACAAAATGGGGAATAGCTGAGTGAAGTTGGACACCATCTAGAAGAAGCATCTTCAGAAAATCAAACTCCTCAAATGGTATGAATCTAAGTAGAATGAAAAGACGCATTTTCTAATGAAACACGTCCTGCTCTCTCAAACGCTCACCCAGTGGTCTCTAAGGTGGTATGTTCGTCTACTCCAAATGCCTGCCAACTTCTCTGTGAGAACCAGCTTCAACTTTGAGCCAATGAAAAAAGGCAGGAAAAGACCCCTTGGAAAACCAAAAACAATAGCTGGATGGTGTCAGACACCTGTCTCTCACAGGCATCCTACCCCAGACTTGATTCAGGACAGAACATCATGGAGGCATGTGACCCTGCTGGAGGCCTCAGGGTCCTACCACACCCCATCCCAGAAAGAAGCAGTGGAAGTGAGTCCTCCAAGTGGCCTAGAGAGGCCACGTGGGATGCAGCCGCTCAGAGGGGGCTGCAGGGAGCAGCCAATCAGGGCCCAGCAGGCCCATATAAAAGGAGCTGCAGTGCAGAGCAGAGAGCAGTTGCTGCCAGGAGCCAGAGGAGTTAAGTTGGTGCTCCTGGCTGCCTGAAGGACCTCCAGGATCTGGATGGGAGCAGTTGCTGGTAGGGGCCGAGGGAGCAAGAAGGAGCTCCGTGCTGGCTGCTTGGACTCAGCCAGGATAAGGCCGAAGAATGTTCTGGGGCCACAGGCAAATGGCCCAGGGAATTGTAGCAGTTTAGTTAAAGGTGTGTGGCGGATGGATGCTATTCTTAGGGTCCCTAGGCTACGACCCGGAGGCCCCATTAGCCACTGGAGAAGTGGCCTGGACTTTGATGCATATCTGGAAGGGGAACTGAACTGTTTAGTGGCCCAGCTGGAGTGCTGGGGCCAGAAAGGCCAGGAGAGGGGGAAGACATCGCTTCCAGGGAGGGAGCCCTGGGGGTACAGCTCAAGACCAGGGCTGAGACCATTTACAGACTGCTGGACTAAGTAAGGACCTGAGCTCAGGGAGGGCTACAGGGAGAGAGAGGCCAACGGAGGGGCACGGAGATAGGCCTCTGTTGGATTGTTTACCCCAGAAGGGGGTTGATGTATATTTCACATACAGACTGTGTGACTCGGCCAGAGGGCTGAGTCGCTGAAGACCCACCACAAACTGAGAGAGAGAGAGTGCAGGCACAGACACTTGGATAGGGGGTGCTCACAAGAGGTGAGTGTCACTGTGACACTCTGTACCTTGGGGGAACACCCTGCACCCCCATGTTTCTCCGTATAACATGATTGTGTGGTATCCAATGCAAAGTTTGTCCTGTCGGGTGTCTTCGGAAGGCTCGTGATGCACTGAGCATTGTTGCTATAGTGATGTTATAGGTTCTAATTTCATGTATATAGTTATGAGGCTGAAAATGTGTCCTCATGGCTTAAAACAAGTCCAGACAAAACTCTCCAGGAGCAGAGGGGCAGTTCACACCTCATCAGGGCATGGATGGGACAAACCCAGCCCAGCCTCACAGGAACAAAGGACGCTGGCCTAGGCAGCAACAAAGGATCCGTTGGACTCTTGAGTGAGTCACCCCCCTTCCCTTGGTCAGTTTGGGACTGCGATGAGGTAATGCTCACCTGACTCTGAAGGGGGGGGGGCAAAGCCAAGAGGGAAGAAAGAACATGATAAAAGGGAGAGATGTTTGCCAGGCTCTTCCACCTCCATCTACAGACAACCACCACCACGCGACTGAAGCGCTGATCTAAGGGGAGAGCCTGTCTGAAGGGCAACCAGCCAGCCTGTGGTGAGAAGCATCTAAGTTGGCAAGGGCAGTGAAAGTGTTAAGATCAGCTTAGAATGTGTTTTGCTTTTGTTTCATTTGACCAAATCTGACTTCTTGTGCTTTGACTTATAATCACTTAAAATCTATCTTTGTAATTAATAAGTTTGTGTAACCCTTCTGCCCGTCAGAGTTGGCAGCAACAAGGGCCAGGTTCAGTACCTAGCGGTTCCTTTTCAACAACACAACACAAAACTGGCTTGAGCCCCCACCCAGTGACCTGGGACAATTACATACCACCCCCATGAGCGCCTCTGAGAGGCAATACTTCCCCTCCCACAAGCACAGAGTCTGAGTGTAGCAAAATCCTTTTAATAAAGAAGGGAAACAATGTGGCGGCATGCTGGGAAAACACCACAAACAGGATTCATAAACACAAACCATGAGCAAAAGACCCACCCCCAAGTAAGTGTCCTTTTCCCTTCAGGTCTTAAGTCCAGCAACCCAACAGTCTCCCCACTCACAGTTACTGTCCTTGGTCAGTGCAGCCCCAGAGTTCAGAAGTTCATCTCCCGGCCTGGGTGGGGCCCTCAACAGCCAATTGCCACACGTCTCCATGGGGTGTTGCTCTAGTCTTCACCACCCACCATGCCTGTCTACTAGCCATCCACCAATATATCCCCCCTTAATACAGCTCTCAGTGATCTCAGCTGTTAATAGGGGAACCTCACTGCCGGTGCACCCAGATAGTCTTTCTGCATCAGAACTACCAGCCCCAAATGGATCTGATATCTAGATAACATTGATTTCAGCTTTGCAGTATGTAATGAGACCCTTAATAGAATCTAAATTCACTACAGTGAAAAGAGAAGCATCAACAGGGGCAGCTCTAGACATTTTGCCACCCCAAGCAGGGCAGCATGCTGTGGAGGGGAGGGGTTGCTCTGCCGGTCACACAACAGACAGCTCCAGTGGACTTCCCACAGGCATGCCTACAGAGGGTCCACTGGACCTGCAGCTTTGGTGGACCACCAGAGCCACAGGACCAGCAGACCTTCCACAGGCATGCCTGCCAGGGGTCCACCAGAGCCACCTGCCACCCTCCCAGCAACTGGCAGAGCACCCCCATGGCTAGCCACCCCAAGCACATACTTGGTATACTGGGGCCTAGAGCCACCCCTGAGCATCAACATGCAATTTAATCCCCAGCCACCATACTTTTTACCTCAAGGTTCCCAAGACACAGTTTATTGCTCTTTGGAACCCATGTCCCTTGCCTAGCAAGTGCTACTTAGTTGAGGGCGAGTCCCTCAGTCATAAAATGCCAAGGACAGTTCTACTGTCCTTTATTCACATAACCAGGGATGACAACCCTTTATTCCTCCTGCCCCAATAACAAAGAGACTGGGGATCCTACAGCAGCCAAAGTGACCATTTGGGCAGGCAGTCCCATCATGCTGAGCACCTAGGCAGTGTGGGTGGGCCCATGCAAAGGAGATGACCTCCTGATGTCCTTTCCACAGCTCACCACCAGATGTCAGGCTAGAGCTCATTCTGACGCTGCTTACAGTTGTTTGTTGTACCTGAAGCAGTGCGTTTGGTTTGCACCATGTCACAGACTCTCCTTGGGGATAACAAGCCTGGTACATATCAATTTCTTTGTTAAATTGATGAACTCTCATAAGCTTGCAGCGTCCAGCGGGGATAGCTGCACACTGCAAGACGGAGGTTCCCAGGGTTGAGTCTGGGACTGGAGATATTGGCTAGTGTCATTTGCTTGCACATCCAAGTGGCGGCTGGCCCAGAGTGCTCACTCATGTAGCTGGGAGCAGCTCACCTGCCAGAGGCTGTGCGTGAACAGCCCAGGAGTGGGGGTCTCACAGCAGAGCAGGGTCAGGCTGGCTCCCAGAGTCAAGGATTGGGGTGACCTAGCAGATCACCGGTCCGGATAACACCAGGGGAATGTCACAGCCACCCTGTTACATGGCACATAATGCTCCTGGTGGCTTTGTGCTGTCCAAGGGATGGCATGAGAGCTAAGCAGCAGCAGCAGCACTGCTGCAAAGGGGCTGGGAGATCCAGCGGCTCACACACTAAATATCAGTCACCAGCGGGATGCTGTTGGGAAGAGGCTGATATCCTCCTGGGCTGTATTAACAGGAGTGTTGTGTGTCAGAAACAGGAGGTAACTGGCCCGCTCTGCTTGGCACTGGGGAGGCCTCAGCTGGATGCGGTGTCCAGGGCTGGGTGCTGCACTTTAGGAAAGACGAGGACAAATTGGAGACAGTCCAGAGGAGAGCACAGAAATGACGAAAGGTTTAGAGAATCTGAGCAATGAGGAAAGGTCAAACAAACTGGGCATATTTAGCCCTAAGAAAAGAGACCGAATGGGGACCCGAGAATAGTCTTCAACCATGTTATGGGCTGTTATACAGAGGATGGGGATCAATCGATCTCTGTGTCCGCTGAAGGCAGAACAAGTAGCAATGGGCTTAATCTGCAGCAAGAGAGATTGGGGTTGTTATTAGGAAAAACTTTCCAACTCTAAAGGTAGCTAAGCTCTGGAACAGGCTTCCAAGGGAGGTTGTGGAATCCCCGTCACTGGAAGTTTTTAAGACCAGGTGAAGCAAACACCTGTCAGGGATGAGCTAGGTTTACTCGGTCCTGCCTCAGCACAAGGGCCTGGACCAAACGACCTCTTGAGGTCTCTTCCAACCCTACGTTTCTGTGATTCTATGAACTAGGAAAGTGAAATATTTTTAAATTATCAGGACCAGCTAACTTGCATGCAAGAGTTTGAAAAGAATCGGCTGAGTTCATGGGTTCTCTCCCTCCTGTGGTTCCCAGGGAAGCTGGCGGTGTGTGAGCGGTGCCGGCGGGACAGGCCGAGCGACACAGGAGAGAAAGCCAGCCTGAGGACAGCCCTGCGGTGGTTAGACACTAAGTGCCACGGACTCTGGGAACGAGACACACCTGCTGGGCTGCTGCCCCTGTCCCGGCTCAGCAGCTTGGTAGCTGCAGGTCGGCACTAGGGACCAGCACCCCGAGAGAAAGTGCCTCCTGTGCTGGGCTCCAGGGCA
Source organism: Cuora mccordi (assembly GCA_003846335.1). Lineage (NCBI taxonomy): Eukaryota > Metazoa > Chordata > Testudines > Geoemydidae > Cuora > Cuora mccordi. Next base: position 2,138,504 of record ML123475.1, on the reverse strand, counting down.
GCCCTGGGGGCAGGCGTGAGCATTGAGGGTGGGGAGGATGTGCCGGCTGCCGGGGCCGGTAGTGCCTGACTGGGAAATCCCGAACATAATAAATGTTGTGGCAATGGAAGTGCCTTCACGCTGGCAGCCTCTGGGTGTTCTTTCCTGTGCTGCACCCCTGGGAACACAGCCCCCAACACTGGGTTCTGGCTCTGCGCAGCCAGGGGAAACACACCCTGAGGAGCAGGGGAGAGCAATGTTAGAGGCACAAAGCCCCCTGGCAGGGCCGGCTTTAGGCTGATTCCCTCGAATCGGGCCCCGTGCCTGCACCTAAGAGGGCCCCGCACCCTAAAGAAGAGCACCTAACTTTTTAATTTTTACTCACCCGGCGACGATCCGGGTCTTCAGGGGCACTTCGGCGGCGGGTCCTTCACTCACACTGGGTCTTTGGCAGCATTTCGGTGGCAGGTCCTTCAATGCCGCAGAAGACCCGGAGCGAGTGAAGGACCCACCGCCGAAGTGCCGCCGAAGACCCGGACCTCCACCGGGTATTCGAATTGGGGCCCACCCTGCCCCTGGCTCACACCTCTGCCAGGCTTGGGGGACAGGCCCCTTCCCTGGTCCTCTGCCCTTCTCAGTGGGATCATCCCGAGATGGGAAGGCTCTCACCCGCCGAGTGTTAGGGTACAGAGGCAGGTTGAGGGGAGCTCTGTGAAAGAAGCGCCTGGAATCCAGGTGTCACGGACCCACAAGTTGTGTCCATTCTTGGCCCCGTACGGTCCCTCGTGGGAACCTCCTTCAGTGCAACAGCCCTTCTTGGGGTTCCACTCTCTCCTGGGAGTTAAGCCCTTCTGCCTCCTGGAGTCGCTCCTCTCTGAGCCCTCAGCATGCCTGTCTCTCGCCATGGTTCTCCTCAGGGAGTCCCCTCGCGCTGGACCCCCAGGGCCTCCACTCCCAGAGGGAATAATGCCTCTGATCTCTAGACCGGAGTGACTCTCAGCCAGCGTAAAACAGGAGGGTTTATTGGGTGTCTGAACCCAGCACAGGAAACTCTCTGGGCCCTTGGGCCTAGCACCCCTCAGCCCAGCACATCCAGGTCTCTCCTGCACCCAGGGGGTCTCTGCCTGCACTCTCTCTCTCTCCAATCCAGAGACCCCTAGCGTTCCAGCTGGGTATCCGTTATCACCTATCCCCAAGCCCCGTCTCTGTCCTTTGTCTTCTCTCCAGGTAAACAAGGTCACCTGGGCCTCTTCTCCTCTCAGCCATCCTTTGTATCCCTCTGGCTGGAACCGGCTGGTCAGGTCACCGGGGTCCTCTCTCCGCAGCCCATTGTCCTTCCACTGGCCAGAACAGACTGTGATTCCCGAGCTGGGTCTCCGGGTCACCAGGTCACCAGTTGCTGGGGTGTCCATTCTCCAGGCCACTGGCTGGAGTCCCAAGTTCCCTCTCCAGTTCTCTGTACCAACAAACTCCCTCTCCCCTCACCTCGTTAAACTAGTAACACCCGGAGACACTGAGTCCCACCCCCTCTGCATGCAAACCCTTGGAAAAACGAGAAAATCCCCCACTTTGTCACCTCTCTCCCCCCCTTCGTGGCTGAATGGAGCAGGGTCACTTAGCCAGTGACCTGGGAAAGTTCAGGGCCCCCGCCCCGTGATAAAGCATCAGCTATAACGTTGGCCTCCCCCTCACATGGACCACCTCCATGTCGTACCCCTGGAGGAGCAGGCTCCATCTCAGCAGCTTGGCATTAGCCCCTTTCATTTGGTGCAGCCACATCAGGGCGAATGGTCCGTGTACACGGTGAAGCGCTGCCCAAATAGATACGGCTGCAGTTTGTTGAGGGCCCACCCCATGGCCAGGCCTCCCTTCTCTACGGCCGCATAGTGCTGCTCCCGGGGCAGCAGCTTCTTGCTCAGTACACAATGGGGTGTCTCTTCCCCCTTCGTGTCAGTTTGCATCAGCACCGCCCCCAGCCCCGTGTCCGAGGTGTCAGTGACCCCCAGGAAGGGTTTGTTAAAATCCGGGTTTACCAGCACCGGGCCCTGGATAAGTGCCCCCTTCAGCGCCCAGAGAGCCCCCTGGCACTGCTCGGTCCAGACCACCCTGTCTGGCTTCCCCTTCCGACACAGCTCCGTGAGGGGAGCCGCTAGGGAGCTAACGTGGGGCACAAACCTCCGGGAGTACCCCGCCATCCCAATGAGAGCCTGGCCCTGCTTCTTAGTCTGGGGAGCGGCCAGTCCTGGATCGCCTCCACTTTGCCCCGCTCCGGCTTCAGGTGGCCGCCCCCCCACCTTGTGGCCCAGGTACGACATCTCTGCCATCCCCACTTTGCACTTTCCAGCTTTACAGTCAGTCCTGCATCCTGGAGGCGACTCTGCACCCTCTTCACCTGGGACACGTGTTTCTCCCGGGTCTGGCTAAAGACACAGATGTCATCGATATACGCAGAGCAAAATCCTCCATCCCCCTCAGGAACTGATCCCCCGGGCGCTGGAAGGTGGCAGGTGCCCCCTTGAGGCCAAAAGGCAGGAGCAGGAACTCGGAGAGCCCGACTGGGGTGGTGCAGGCAGACTTTGCCCTGGCCTCTGGGTCCAAAGGCACCTGCCAGTAGCCATTGGTGAGATCCATGGTAGTGAGGTACCGGGCGCCCCCCAACTTGTCTGGATCTCTCCCGTCCGATCTGCCAAACTCACCTTTCACCTCCCCCCCACCCCCCGCTGTTCCTGGTCGATCGACACCAGCACCCATCCTGGCCCACACTGGAGCGGCACCTCTGACCTCCCTCCCCTGCCCTGAGAGATTTGGGCTTGTCTACACACTGCACATCGCCCGTGGCTCAGTGCCGCTCCTGGAGGGGGTGTTATGTCCGCGGAATGGGGCACTGGCATTGGTGGGAGATCAATGGAAGCGTAGGCACTAGGTCGATATAAGGCAGTTTACATTGGTATAACTTTGTAGTGTAGACGAGGTATTGGAAGCTAATGTGGATTAAGACAGGGAGTGGATTTAAGGTGTAGTCGATATTCCCGTGCTGGCACGCCTGTCTGAGGTGCCTCTGAATCCTTTCACAGGTGCCCTGGTTCGCCAGACCCCTCTATGCTGCATGCAGGTCCCGTGGTGCCTGCCCTCTGGGACTGGGCTGAGCTGTCTGCTGCAGCATGGGCCAGGACCGACGCTGCTGCTCCCCGTTGCTCTGGGGTGCGGAGAGGCTGCGACGGAGCCGGTTGTCGAGGTGCCGGGTTTGAGGACACACAAGCAGGGTTAAGACTGTGCTGCAGCTGACAACTCGTTAGTGCTGAGCCAGAGCTCCCAGGCACCCCCACTGCACAGCCAGGGGTTGAGAGGGGAAGCTGGAGTCGGTCGGCTGTGGGTCTGCTATAACAACGGCTAGAGCCGTGCGCCCTCAGCTGGTCACATCGCCTCGCTCCTCCTGGGGGTGCAAGGTGGTTTCTTTCCATGTGACTGTCGCAGAGCCAAAGACGCCCCATCCGCTTCAGGTTATGACAAGCGTAAACCTAGAGCTGTCCTGCAAACTCGTGCTTTTGTTTTACGGCCCTTTTCTCTCTAGTATTAATAAATCTGGGTTTACAGGTGACTTGGCTGTTGCACGGTGCTATGGCAGGAACTCATGACTGGAGCGCCCCCTAGCAGACCGGTGTGGAACCTCAGTTATGTCTCTGCCTCGGTTTCCCCTAGTGGGCTTTCAGAAAGTTCAAGGAGGCTTGAATGCTGTTAGCAGTGCCCTGTCAGAGGTCTAGTTTATGTAAACGTGGTATGTAAACAAGCCTTCTGCTGCTGGAGTCCCCAGGCTTCTCCCCTGCCTGCAGCCTCTCCCCTCTTAACTCAGGGCATCTGCCTCCCAGGTCGGCCTGCCTGCAGAGCTGTCTAGTTTCTCTCTCCTGGAGCTTCCTCTCCTTGTGTTCTGGGGGCTTCCTACCCAGCTCCCCTGTGGACCTCTCTCCCCTGGAGCTTCCTCTCTCCATTCTGGGACCCCCCCAACTGAACCCTCATTCGCCCTTTATTAGGCCCAGGTGCTTGTTACTTCATTAACTGTCACCCAGCTACGGAGCCAATCAGGAGCCACAGGTGGATCTTTCTCCTTAGCGCAGCCTGTCCCAGGGAGGTGGGTGGCTGAACCCTCGGAGGGCCAGACCCCCCCCAAAGAGACAAGAAGTGGGCAGCAAGCACAGGACACACGATCCTCTGGGATTTGTGCAGCCACAAGAAGAACCACAGGGAACGTGATGACTTCCAGGCAGTCAGTTTGCTGTGGGTCATAGCAAGGACCAATTCAAGGCTGCTGGCAGCTGTCACGCGGTCTGGAGCGGTTCGAAGCCGTGAGTGCCAGTCTCAGGGCAGACTGCCAAAAGCCGGGCAGATGCCCCAAACCTTTCATGTGTTCTATAATTTGCTTTCACCAACCCAGGAACAAGTGTGAACTCCGAAAGCACAAGAACCGTCTTACCACGGAGCCACAGAGTGTCCCCTGGGGCCGGTGATGGTTGATTCCCAGATGCCGCAGATCCCAAAGAGTCAGGTTGCTTCCAGTCCCAAGAGACCAATCACTTACCCCGCCTCAGTCTGTACCGTGGAGCTCGCAGCAAAGAAACGCTGGTAGCCAATCCCATAGCAAACGAACGCAGGATCTATTAGCTAGGGAAAAGAAACGCGAGCGTTGTTATTTACAGGTTAAAGCAGGCAACAGAGCTACACAAACGAGTTAGTCTCTGGTTCCAAAAGGCGAGAGAGTTGTAGCAATCTGTCAGCACTGAATGTCCTGTGGGGATAACGCAGGTTGACCCTGGAGATCTCTGCTTCTGTTTTGTAGCTCCAGCCCTGTGGGAGGCCAAGCAGCAAACAAGAACCAGTTTCTCCTTGTCGGGGATTTTTATCGCCTCCAGCCTAGACTCCAAGCTGGTGGGATGAGTTCATGCGTCGGTCTCTCCTTCCAGGGGGAAGGGCGGGAGGAACGTAGTCAACAGGGCCTCTGTCCTTTGATGCTATATAATACCTCATTTGTCTTCAGTGGACCATCCTGTGGGCAGGACAAGCATGTTACCTAAATGAATGCTCCTTTTCCTGGTAGGTGAGTTAAACACTTACAGAGCCTTTACAATGCAAACACTCAATATGACTTTATACCCAGAGGCTACAGAGTTATAAGTGAGGTCGAGCCACGCAGCATCCTACAGGCATTTCAGAAAGTCCAAACACAATCTTATCAACAGCTGATCTCTCTTTTGATAATGCCAGCACATGGGTGAGCCAGACTGGTTCCCAGCTATGCACTTGTAAGTGTTCAGGGAGGCCTGGGGCCTTGGCGTGAGCTGGCACCTGCTCTGCCAATGTCACAGTGGTGTTTACAAAGCAGCTGCAAATGGCGGCGCGCCGTTTCTGGGCTGAGAAACAAGCACTGACTGGTGGGGGCGCATCGTGATGCAGGGTTGGGATGACGAGTAGCAGCTGCAGAACTTTCGGATACACGAGGCCATGGTCCTGGATCTGTGTGCTGAGCTCGCCCCAGACATCCAACGTAGGGACACCAAACGGGGAGCTGCACTGACAGCGGAGAAGTGAGTGGCTATCCCAGTGTGGAAACGTGCAATGCTGGCTTTGCTACCGGTCAGTGGGAAGTCATTTTGGAGCTGGAAAATCCAGTGTGGTGGGGGCCACTCTCATGCAAGTGTGCAGGGCATTAATCGCGTCCTGCTCCACAGGACTGACTGTCGGCCTTGTGCAGGATGTAGCGGATGGCTGGCTTTGTAGCTACACGGTCCCTGAACTGTGGTGGGGCAATAGACTCCACACACACATCCCCACTGTGGCCCCAGAGCACTGGCGTACATCATCTGACATACATCAGTAGCTGCCACACGCCCCCCACCCACAGGTACATCAAGAGAAAGTTACATTTCCCTGGTTGTGCAAACATTGGTGGATCACAAGGGATACTTCACTGACACCTGTGTGGGATGGTCAGGGACGGTGCATGACACTCACACCTTTAAGGACACAGGCCTGTTCAGAAAGCCACGAGCAGGGACCTTCTTTGCCGACCGACGGATTGCCATTGGCGATGGTGAAAGGCCAAGTATGATCCTGCGGGACCCAGGCTACCCCTCACTCTCCTGGTTCCTGAAGCCGTACACTGGCCACCTCGACAGCACCACGGAGAGAGTCAACTACTAGCTCAGCAGGTGCAGAATGACAGTGAATGTGCCTTGGTAGATTGAAAGGACGCTGGCCTTGTTTACTCACCAGCTTGGATTTCAGTGTGAAAAATAGCCCAGTGTCTATAGCTGCCTGCAGTACCCTGCATAATATCTGTGAAGCAAAGCGGGGAGAGATGCCATGGGGTGGAGGTGGGGGGGCTGTCTGCTGAGCTGGAACAGTCAGACCCAAGAGCTCTCAGATGAGCTCAGTGAGGAGCTAGACAGCCGAGGGAAGCTTTGAAAGAGCTTTAACTGCGCGCCACAGTCATTTGCTTTGGTGGACTGTGCTCAACTGGGGGTAGCAGCTTGGAGGCCTGTTAGGAATTGCCTGGTGTCACGGACTCACAGATCGTGCCCACTCGTGGCCCCGTGGGGGGTCCACTCTCTCTCGGGGTCAGGCCCCTCCACCTCCTGGAGCCGCACCTCTCTGAGCCTCAGCATGTCTGTCTCTGCCGTGGGGCCCTCAGGGAGTCCCCTCGCTCTGGACCCCCCAGGCCTCCTCACCCCCGAAGGGGTTGATGCCCCCTGCTCTCTAGCCCGGAGTGACTCAGCCAGCGTAAAACAGGAGGGTTTATTGAGCGTTGAACCCAGCACAGGAACCTCTCAGGGGCTCAGGCCTGGCCTCCCTCAGCCCAGCACATCCCAGTCTCCCCTGCAGCCAGGTGGGCTCTGCCTGCTCCCCCTCTCCAGCCCCGAGCCCCCCTGCTTCCCTGCTGGGCCTCCGATATCACCGGCCCCAAGCCCCGCCTCTGTCCATTGTCTTCTCTTCAGGTAAACAGAGTCATAAACCAGGAAGGCCTGGGGCTCCTCTCCCCTCTTCTGTCCTCTGGCCCCTCTGGCTGGAACCGGCTGGTCAGGTCACCAGGGTCCTCTCCCCACAGCCCATTGTCCTCCCACTGGCCAGAACTGGCTGTGACTCCTGAGCTGGGTCACCAGGTCACCAGTCACTGGGGTCTCCATCCTCCAGGCCATCGACCGGGTTCCCGAGTCCCTCTCCGGTCCTCTGTACCAATAAACTCCCTCTCCCGTCTCCTCATTAAACCAGTAACACCCGGGGACACTGAGTCCCCCTCCCTCTGCATGCAACCCCCAGGAAAACACAGAAAAACCAAGAAAACTCCCCACTTCGTCACACCTGGTACTTACAGCACATCTGTGCACAAATCATCGACAGTGCCCCTATTAATGAAGAGGGGTGTGTGTACATTTATGTGTCACCCTTCTGCCCGTCTGAGTTGGCAGCAACAAGGGCCGGGTTCAGTATCCAGGGGTTCCGTTTCAATAACGCAATGCAAAACCGGCTCGAGCCCCCACCCAGTGACCTGGGACAATTACACACCACCCCCCGGGCGCCTCTAGGAGGCAATACTTCCCCTCTCGCAAGCATGGAGTCTGAGTGTAGCAAAAACCTTTTAATAAAGGAGGGAAAGAATATGGCATCATGTTGGGGAAACACCACAAACAAGATTCATAACACAAACCGTGAGCAAAAGACCCACCCTCAAGTAAGTTGCTCTGTGTCCTTTTCCCCTCGGGGTCTTAAGTCCAGCAACCCCAAAATCAGCCAAAGTCCCAAAAGTCCAACACCCCCAAAGTTTCTGTCCCTGGTCAGTTCAGCCCCAGAGTTCAAAAGTTTATCTGCAGAGTTTTACCTCCCAGCCTGGGTGGAAATGCGGGGGGGTATAGGGGTATTAGGGGGCACCTTACATGGTCTGAGGCTGCCTACCCTGCCTCTCTGTGGGGTTCTGCTGCAGCCTTCACTGCGAGCCGCTTCGCCAGCCACTCAGTGATGAGCTGCCAAAATCTTAACAACCAGTTTCCTACCGGGTCTTCGGCAGCACTTTGGCGGCGGGTCCTTCACTCGCTCTGGGTCTTCGGCGACGCTTCAGCAGTGAGTCCTTCAGTGCCACCGAAGACCTGGAGCAAGTGAAGGACCCACTGCCGAAGTGCCACCCAGTGAGTACAATCTACACGTGTTTTTTTACTTGTTTTTTTTAGTCATCCCTGCTGGGGCCCCATCGAAATCGGGCCCCGCACTTCCTAAAGCCGGCCCTGCACATCGGGGTTGCAAAAGTGTATCGGGGGCCAGGTAAGGAAGGCTGTGCCTCTCAAAACAGCCTGTCCCCCCCCTCCAACCCCCTCCCACATCCTGCCCCCGACTGCCCTCCTCAGAACCCGCAACCCATCAACCCCCCTGCTCCTTGTCCCCGACCACCCCCTCCCGAGACACCCCACCCTAACTGCCCCCCAGGACCCCACCCCCTACCCAGCTCACCCCACTCCCTGTCCCCTGACCGCCCTGACCCCATCCACCACCACCCCGACAGACCCCCGGAACTCCCACGCCTACCCAACCCCTCTGTTCCCTGTCCCCTGACAGCCCCCCAGAATATCCACCCCCTCCAACCACTCCCTGCCCCTTATCCAACCCCTCCTCCCAGTCCCAGCCTGGCCCCCTTACCATGCTGCTCAGGGCAGCGTGTATGGATGCTGTGCAGCCCACTGGAGCTTGCAGCCCCCCCGCCTTACTATGCTGCTCAAAGCGACAGGAGCTGCAGAGCTGCGCAGAGCGCTGGCAGCACGGTGCGGCTCTGTGAGGATGGGAGGAAAGCAGGGGAGGGGCCAGGGGAGCCTCCCCAGCTGGGAGCTCAGGCGGGCCAGAGACAGGACAGTCCCACAGGCCGGATGTGGCCCACAGACCAGACTTGTTTGCCCACCCTCCTGCCCACCCACCCATCCCTTTAACAGCCAGTTCTACACCAGCTTCTAAATTTAACAACCAGTTCTTGTGAACCAGCAGGAACCAGCTCACCACTGGCTCTGCTTCCCCTGCCATCCTATGAGCTGCTCCCATAGCAGCTCCACCATATATTGTCAGGCCCCCCAATATTTAACACAGCACTCAGGTATCTCAGCTCTTTATAATTTTAGCTGTTCAGTGATTTCAGCTTGAAGTAGGAGAGACCCACTGCTGGTGCAGTATTGGCCCCAAGTGAATTCAGCTCAGCAGCCAACCTTTCCCTACACATACATATACCTATCCTCTTTCTCAATTCACTGGGTTTTGGATCCCATATCCCTTGTCTAGTGAGTGTTACCTAGTTGACAGCGAGTCCCTCTGTCATAAAACAGTTCCACTGGCCTTGATTCACATAATCAGGGTAACAGCACTTTATTCTTCCTGCCCCAATAACAGAGAAGCTGGGGATCCCACAGCAGCCAAAGTGACCATTTGGGCTGCCGTGGGCTCATGCTAGGCGGGGTGGGTGTGCCTATGCAAACAAGACCAGCCCCTGAAGTTCTTTTCCACAACTCGCCACAATTCACCACCAGATGTCAGGGTAGAGCTCATCCTGACTCTGCTTACACCTGATTTGTTTGGCACAGATCTGATGGGTAGTGAGTGAACAAGAGCACCACTTTCGCTGCCAGCAGGCGTTACGCACCATGTGTAGTAAACTAATAAAGATGAATCACTTTAAAAACAAAAGCTTTTTATTCACTAACAAAACCTGGAGCAGTGCCATGTCCTTGTCCCTGATGGAAACACTCTGTCAGATGTCAGGGGGGATGATCCATCAGTACTGATGGGATGGGGATTTTCACGGGAAGAAAAGAAATCAGGCACCGAAGGCCTTTTTATTGTAAGCAGGATCTGAATGAATACTTCCCTGACAGCTAGAAGGGAGGGGAAGAGACTATGGGTGCATTTATGGAAATACAGTTTGCTCCTGCTCTGTTTATATATTCATTAGATATAACTGTGTCAGGGTTTCCCCCACCCCACTCTGAACTCTGGGGTACAGATGTGGGGACCCGCATGAAAGATTCCCTAAGCTTATATTTTACCAGCGTAGGCTAAAAACTTCCCCAAGACACAAATTCCTTTTGTTGTCCTTGGACAGTATTGCTGCCACCACCAAGTGATTCAGTACAGCTGCCAAGGAGGGATTTTTCTCTTGTTTTTAGTAACCCAAATTTAATATACAGATTAATTTAG
>ML123475.1:2090364-2103310 GCA_003846335.1 Cuora mccordi | reverse complement strand
CTCTCTGTGGAGAAAGAAGTAGTTCGGGACTATTTAGAAAAGCTGGATGAGCACAAGTCCATGGGGCCGGATGCGCTGCCACTGGTGAGGCCACATCTGGAGTATTTCATCCAGTTTTGGGCCCCTCACCACAGAAGGGATGTGGACAAATTGGAGTGTCCAGGAGAGGGCAACGAAAATTATCAGGGGGCTGGGGCACATGACTTACGAGGAGAGGTTGAGGGAACTGGGCTTGTTTAGTTTGCAGAACAGAAGAATGAGGGGGGATTTGATAGCTGCTTTCAACTACCTGAAGGGGGGTTCCAAAGAGGATGGAACTCGGCTGTTCTCAGTGGTGGCAGATGATAGAACAAGGAGCAATGGTCTCAAGTTGCAGTGGGGTAGGACTAGGTTGATTATTAGGAAACACTATTTCACTAGTAGGGTGGTGAAGCACTGGAATGGGTTCCCTAGGGAGGTGGTGGAATCTCCTTCCTTAGAGGTTTTTAAGGCCCGGCTTGACAAAGCCCTGGCTGGAATGATTTAGTTGGTGTTGGTCCTGCTTTGAGCAGAGGGTTCGACTGGATGACCTCCTGAGGTCTCTTCCAACCCTAATCTTCTATGATTCTAACTTTGCAGGTGGTACAAAGTTTGGGGGAGTGGTAAATAATGAAGAGGGCAGGTCACTGATAGAGAGCGATCTGGATCTTCTGGTAAACTGGGTGCAGCAAACAATTTGCGTCTCAGTATGGCTAAATGTAAATGCAGACATCTGGGTACAAAAAACACAGGCCAGACTTACAGGGCCCTAGAGCGGAGCTGAAGCCATCTCAGTGCAATGCCCCTGCCCGCTGCTACATCTGGAAGGTGGGACAGCAGGACCCTCTGGTCAGTCGTACCTGGTGCTGGGGAGTGACATGAATATGACCGGCTGGCCCTGGAACCTGGCCAGGAAGAGATCGGCCCTCAGAGCTCCCAGTGCCATGTGGTGGGGGCCTGGCCTGTCTGGATAATTCAATCAGCTCCCAACCTCTGGGCCCCTTGGGCTGTTCCCATCACTAACCAGGGCACCTCGGTCTCCTCAGCGGCTCCCACAGGTGCTATGTCGTGAATCGATCCCTTGGGGTTACGAGTGACGAGGGTGGGTGACATTTGCCCTGTAACACAACGTGGGAGTCAGGGAAATCTGAGTGCCGCAGAGCCGGCCAATGAACCACAGCCCCACACAGAGCCAGAGCCTGAGCAAGTGTTTGGGGAGGAAAAGGTTTTTGCTAGAAACCCTGGGGCAGCAGGATGCTACAGCATCTGACCCCTGTGACGGGAACTTTCCTGTGTCCCATTTGTTACCTGTAGGCATCACATTGATGTCATGAACCACCCTGCCAGGAGCAATTGTCTCAGCCAATCAGAGCCCAGATACACTCATCTCTTCCAGACACCTAGCCTACAGCCGCTTCCCCAGCACGGTCTGTAACAGGCAGCCCAGGCTCGTCGCTCCGTGGGCAGCACAGGCGCTGACTGGTGCCCATCACTGTATGGTTTGGGTTGTCGCCCCTCCCCCCCCATTCCCCACCTCCCGTCGTTGTCAGCAAGTGCAAGTGAACTGGGGTACGGGGGAGACTCCAATTTACAGCTCATGATCCCTGCTGCAGGCGCTTTCCTGCACTCAGGGCTGGGGGCTCAGGGCAGCTGTGGGATGAGATTTCCCCCCAGGCCTTTCTTTCCAGAACCACCCCCTGTCTTGAGAACCCCAAGTGTGACACAGTGGGAATTTTTCATAACATTTTGTATGAATACCGTGTGTGCCTCAGTTTCCCCTATGTGCAGCATGGTTAAGTGTGTGTGGGAGGGAGTTTGTTTACTCTTTGCAGAGATCCAGGTGTGACCGACTCCTGGCTGTCTGGGGCCTGGGCTCCACCCCCATGGAGAGCCTGAGAAGAGGACGGTCACTCCAACTGCATGGACCTTTGGTACCTAGCAACTAACAACCATGGACGGCCGCCCCCTCTGCAGGAAGCCATCCGGGTGTAACCAGCTGGAGAACAAAGGACTAAGTACAGGCCAGGTCGCTTACCCCCGTGAGAGTGTGTGGCCCTAAGGGGGCTGACACAGTGAAGGGGTTCCTCCCAGGGACTGTTCCTGAGCTGTTTGAGATCCGTGACCGCATGGATCCAGGACACCAGGGCCTGCAGCTCTAATCTGACCCAGGCTGGGGAGCAGGATCTAATGCAGTAGCACGGGCTGGAAGGGTGGGGGGTTTGGACATGCTCACGGGGTGCGGAGAGCTGCTGCCCACATGTGTCACGCAAGGGGGCTGCCACCTTCCCTTGGTGCTGAGAGCACAGAGCACAGGCCAGGGGACTCGGCGGCAGGCAGCAGCCCAGCCTTGGACCTACACCAGCAGAGCGCTGTGAGTCCCCCAAGGCTGCGGGGCAGGTGGTGACACCACCTGTCCCTGGTGTGGATGCCCCCTGCAATGCCATAGGGGCCTCAGAGGGTCACTTAACTGCCCACATTCCTGTTTTCTCCCCAGATTCCCCACACATCTCCTCCCCCACCCAGCTCCTTCCATCTATTTAGGGGGAGGGATAGCTCAGTGGTTTGAGCATTGGCCTGCTAAACTCAGGCTTGTAAGTTCAATCCTTGAGGGGGCCACTTAGGGATCTGGGGCAAAAATTGGTCCTGCTAGTGAAGGCAGCGGGCTGGACTCAATGACCTTTCAAGGTCCCTTCCAGTTCTAGGAGATGGGTATATCTCCAATTATTATTACCCTAGGGAAATTCATCCCATCAACCCCTATATGGGCTTCCACCTGCTTCCTGGCACAGAGAAGAGGTGTCTCAGGGGGAACTATAGAACCTTAGACTCATAGGAATGGAGGGGACCTCAATAGGTCATCTAGTCCAGCCCCCTGCACTCAAGGCAGGACTAAGGATTATCTAGACCATCCCTCACAGGTGTTTGTCCAACCTGCTCTTAAATATATTCAATGGTGGAGATTCCACAACCTCCCTGGGCAATTTATTCCAGTGTGTAAGGGTCCGGTGTGGGGGCTCGGCTGTCTCAGGCACGGCTGGGAGCCAGGCCACCTCACTACATCGGGGCAACAAGCGACAGTTCAGGGCTCAGACCCTCAGGCAGGGGCTGAGAAAACAAACAGTCATTTAAGCCCAGGCCCTTGGGCAGGGCGGGGCAGCAAACTGTTCAGGGCTCAGACCCTTAGCGTTGGGGTGAGGGGGAGACTGCCACCCGTGAGTAGGGTGGCAGGGGGGACGCAGGCCCACCCACTCCACTGTGTGAAGTTCCCAAGCCAGCACCCAAGCCAGGGTCAAATTCATCAATACACAGTTCAAACGTATTATCAAAGTCAGGGCTGGCTAGCACAGGCCTTCCAGACAAGGCCTTTATCTTACCGAAACCTCTCTGGCATGCTTCGGCCCAAACCGCCTTATTGGGTTGGTGCTTTTTACACCCATCTGTGATTGGGGTACAATGTCCCTGAACCCACACACCAACCTTCTGCAGTAGTTTGCTAGGCCTATGAAAGATTGAACCTGCCTCTTAGTTTGGGGCACAGGCCAACTCACAATGGTGCTGCCTGATTTACGCGGTCAATATTATTAATATGGGTCATAGGCTCGCCAATTAATCTGATCAGAAGATAATAAGGTTCTTGTCCCAGAATCAGGCTACACAGAATATGAGAAGGATCCTCGGAGGTATGACAGAACAGTCACACTGAGACCAGGATAGTCTTAAAGACTTTTATTGAGATAAATGGAATTATGATCAAATAGTAACTAAATGGTAAAATAATCAGTTACCAATACAGTACTGACAGGTTTCAGAATAGCAGCCATGTTAGTCTGTGTCTGTGAAAAGAACAGGAGCACTTGTAGCTCCTGTTCTTTTTGCCAATACACAGAGGCGGCTCTAGGCACCAGCAAAGCAAGCATCTGCTTGGGGCAGCTCATTTGCAGGGGTGGCAGGGATCCAGCATGGGAGCTGAGAACCAATAGGGGGCTCTGGGAGCTGTAGCTCCTTGATTAGCTCCCTGCCTATAGAGCCAGCCCTGGAGCAGGGAAAGAACTACATTTCCCAGCATGCCCTTGGCCACTACCAACAGAAAAGGAAGGAGGGGGACCTCATGCTGCAGTGTGCTGTGAGTGGAGAGCTGCACTGTGGATGGTAAGGAACCATATTTTAACATTCAAAAAATAGGACACTCCATGGGCAGGGAAGCCCCATCCTGCCACCATCCACTCCCTCCGACTGCCCCCCACAGAAACCCCAACCCATCCAACCCCCCCCTCCCTGTCCCCTGATCACCCCCTCCCGGGACCCCTGCCCCTAACTGTCCCCCAGGACCCCACCCCCTATCTAAGCACTGCTGCTCCTTGTCCCCTGATTGCCCCCTCCTGGGACCCCTGCCCCTAACTGCCCCCCAGGACCCCACCCCCTATCTAACCCTCCCTTCTCCTTGTCCCCAACTGCCCCCTCCTGAGACCCCCCCAACTTGTCCCCTAGGAACACACCCCCTACCTGTCCCCTGACAAACCCCTGGGCCTCCCATGCCTATCCAACCGCTTGCTGTCCCCTGACTGGCCCCCAAACACCTGACCCATCTAACCCCCACTTCTCCCTGCCCCTGACTGCCCCCCGAACCTCCACCCCATCCAACCCCCACTTCTCCCTGTCCCTTGACTGCCCCCCCAGAACCCCTTACCCCTTCTCCAACCCCCCAGCCCCCTTACCGTGCCACTCAGACCAGCATGTCTGGCGCCGCACAGTGCCAGACACGCTGCTGCATACATGCTGCCGTGCTCCCCCGTGGAGCCCACAGCCCCCCCCCCACACCCAGCACCTGCCTTCCAGATTTGAACACCTCAAAATTCAGGAATGCTCAAGCTCAGTTTGGGCAGCTGTTACTTCATTTCTCCCAAATCAAATATACTGATCCACTGTAACTTGCTTTAGAAAAAGTAGGATAAAATTGAGCAAGAAATGCTTCCCAGTGGTCATTAGGACTGGAATTGCTATTTTCAACAACCATTGCCTTTGTTTTGTTTTGTTTTGTTTGTTTAAAAGGAAGACAGTGATATTGCATTGGCAAATTCCCCATAGAAACAAAGAGTGGAACAAAAGAATAATAAAGGCACCTCAACTTTTCCTCATTTATGGAGGACAGTCTTATAATAAAAAGAACAGGAGTACTTGTGGCACCTAAGGCCTGGTCTACACTAGGACTTTAATTCGAATTTAGCAGCGTTAATTCGAATTAACCGCACACCCGTCCACACCAGGAAGCCATTTAATTCGACATAGAGGGCTCTTTAGTTCGAATTCTGTACTCCTCCCCGACGAGGGGAGTAGCGCTAAATTCGACATGGCTCTGTTGAATTAGGCTAGGTGTGGATGCAAATCAAACTTAGTAGCTCCGGGAGCTATCCCACACTGCACCACTCTGTTGACGCTCTGGACAGCAGTCCGAGCTTGGATGCTCTGACCAGCCACACAGGAAACGACCCGGGAAAATTTGAATTCCTTTTCCTGTCTGTGCACTTTGAATCTCATGTCCTGGTTGGACATTGGGGCGAGCTCAGCAGCACCGGCAACGATGCAGAGCTCTCCAGCAGAGGAGTCCAGGCAATCCCAGAATAGAAAGAGGTCCCCAGCATGGACTGACCGGGAAGTCTTGGATCTGATCGGTGTGTGGGGTGATGAGTCTGTGCTTTTGGAGCTGCGCTCCAACAAACGGAATGCGAAGACCTACGAGAAGGTCTCCAAAGCCATGGCACTCAGAGGATACAGCCGGGATGCAACGCAGTGGCGCGTGAAAATCAAGGACCTGAGACAAGGCTACCAAAAAATCAAAGCGGCAAACGGACGCTCCGGAGCCCAGCCCCAGACATGCCGCTTCTACGAGGCACTGCATGCCATTCTCGGTGGGTCTGCCACCACTGCCCCACCAGTGTGCGTGGACTCTGACGAAGGGATAGTGTCGACGGCCAGTTCCTCGTCGATGTTCGCAGATGGGGAAGATGAGGAAGGAGATGAGGAGGGGGAGGCAGTCGACAGCGCTTACAACGCTGATTTCCCCGACAGCCAGGATCTCTTCATCACCCTCACTGAGATCCCCTACCAACCCTCCGCAGCCGTTACCACGGACCCTGAATCAGGAGAAGGATCAGTCGATAAGTGCTTTAAACATGTTAACATTTATTTCTTAAAAGAACAGGAAAATAGACTAGGCGAACAGAAGGTCTATATACAGGGGAATGGAACAGGCATCTTCCGCGGAGATCTCCAGGAAGCTCTCCTGGAGGTAGTCGAAAAGCCTATGGAGGAGGTTCCTGGGGAGAGCTGGCTTATTGGGTGCTCCGAGGTAGCACACTTTTCCGCGCCACGCTCTCAGCTGGTACTCCGGGACCAGTGCCTTGACGAGCATCGCAGCATAGGGCCCTGGCTTGTGCTGGCTTTCATTCAGCATGCGCTCCCTGTCTCTCCGTGACACCCTCCTCAGGGTGATCTCGCGCGCAGACTCCTGCATGGAAGTAGAGTGATTTGTGTACTATTACTATTGGTAGTGCTTCACTGTTCCTTAGAACAACAAGAAGCGTCACTTTAGAGCCACGTGCTGGAGGCTACAGAGTGGCAGCATACAGGGATCTTTTCCAAGGGAAAACCGTGAGGGGGTGGAACAGGGGCAGAGTTTATGCTTTCAGGATTGCCTGCAGCAAGAGGACAGAGCTGGACATTGACTTTTAAGCAGCCAAAAGCCTTTGGCTTACCATGCCTGGCTGCTCCACGGATTCAGCTTTCCTGCCCCGCTTGTCTGCTCTGCAGTGCAATACCCCAGGCAATGAAAGCGAATGCAGATAAATCGAACTTTCCCTGAGTGGGTGCTCAAGAGATAGGTGCCGTCCATGGTCTGGTTCACAGGCAATGAGTAGACTATGTTTCATTTTTAAGAAAAGGCATCTTTGTAAGCAATTCACTCCCTTTTCCCCCTCACACAGCTGCAACAGTATCCCGACCTGCTCCACCATGCCCCTCACAGAGGCTGGCGCAGATTAGGCGTCGTAAGAAAAGGACCCGGGACGAGATGTTTGCAGAACTTATGGGCTGCTCCAGAGCAGAAGCGGACCAGCAGAGCCAGTGGAGGGAGAACCTCACACAGCAGCAGCGCTCACACAGCGAACGGGAGGACAGATGGCGTCAGGAGGACCAGCAGGCGACTCAAACGCTGCTTGGACTACTGAGGGAGCAAACGGACCCGCTCAGGCGCCTTGTCGAAGTTCTGCAGGACCGCAGGCAGGAGGACAGAGCCCCCCTGCACTGTGTCTGCAACCGCCCTCCCCCGCCACACACTCCAATACCCACCTCTCCCAGAATAACAAGAAGGAGGGGTACCAAGGGCCGTGAAAACTGTCACTGCACCACAGCGGACTGCTAAATTACCCAAAAGTTCTCAGTCCCTAGATTTTGAAAAGTTCTCACCTTTACTGTGTTGTCGAGTATTAAAAGTAGTTTGCTGTTAATTACTGTTTCTGTCATGTTTGTTTGCTGAAGACTTTCTGTGAAGGGGGGAGAGGGGTTTGGTAATTGCATAGGACAGTCACCATGAACAGGGTACAGACATGGGGGCAGGATCAACAGCAGGTTACTCACTGAGTGCAGTCACTAGGCACCCTGGTCAGTCTGTGAGGTGTTTTTAATGTTCTGTTCATAGGCGGCAGGTGCCCTGCTCCGGGTATACTTGGAGGTGGGTCTCTCCCCCGGCCCAGCCTGGATCGGGCCCTGGCCCACGCGGGTCTCCCCCCGCCCCGTCAATTCTCTGCCTGGAGCAGGTCCCAGCTCCCTCCCGCCCCCCGCGCTGCGTCCCTACCAGACAGTAGAGTGGCTACCGCCACAAATGCTGTCTGCTGCCCCAGGGTACTAGCGCCTGCCATCCACAAATGGCAAGGCAGGTTGCCATCACCCTGCCCTTCTACCGTTGCCCTGAGCCTCCACAATGCCCCAAACCCTCAGCCCCAGCCACAGCCCGCAACCCCCTACGCCTCTTCCCCCTTCCCACACACCCCTCACCCCTTCCTACACCCCCACCCCCAGCCCAGAGGCTGCACCCAAACTCCGTCCCAAAGCCTACACCCCTCACCCCTTCCTGCACACCCACCTGTAACCGTCCTCCCCCCAGAGACCACTGTAGGAGCAGTAGCCTATCATTCCTAGAGTCTAGAAGCGGTCTCTACATCACTGCACACCCTACCCACCACAGTCCGCGTCCCTGTTTCAACCCTTTGACGCAAAATCATTATTAAAGAAAAGGTTTTTAAATAACAATGCTACATTACCTTTATTTTTACACGTGTGTTGGAAGGGGGCAAACGGGGTGAACGGGGTATGAGACTGCAGAGGAGAGTCAACAGTAAATGGGTAAAGAAACATGGCCAGGTTCAGCTTCTCTGTAAAGCAACTGGACAGTCATAGGTTACCCTGCTCTCTGAGGAACCTAGCTTTCAAAGCCTCCCGGATGCACAGCGCTTCCCGCTGGGATCTTCTAATGGCACGGGTGTCTGGCTGAGCGTAATCTGCAGCCAGGCGATTTGCCTCAACCTCCAATCCCGCCATAAAGGTCTCCTCCTTGCTCTCACAGAGATTGTGGAGCACACAGCAAGCTGCAATAACAATGGGGATATTGTTTTCGCTGAGATCCGAGCGAGTCAGTAAGTTCCGCCATCTCCCCTTGAGACGTCCGAAAGCACACTCCACCACCATTCTGCACTTGCTCAGCTGGTAGTTGAAGAGTTCCTTGTCACTGTCCAAGGTGCCTGTATAGGGCTTCATGAGCCAGGGCATTAGGCTGGGTCCCCAAGGATCACTATAGGCATCTGCACATCCCCAACAGTTATTTTGTGGTCCAGGAAGAAACTACCTGCCTGGAGGCGTTTAAACAGACCAGAGTTCCTGAAAACACGCGCGTCATGAACCTTGCCCGGCCACCCGATGTTGATGTTGGTAAAGCGTCCCCTATGGTCCACCAGTGCTTGCAGCACCATTGAAAAGTAGCCCTTTCGGTTAATGTACTGGCTGGCCTGGTGGTCCGGTCCCAGGATAGGGATGTGAGTCCCATCTATAGCCCCACCGCAGTTTGGGAATCCCATCGCGGCGAAGCCAGCTATGACAACCTGGACGTTTCCCAGGGTCATTACCTTCGAGAGCAGGAGCTCAACGATTGCGTGGGCTACTTGCATCACAGCAACTCCCACGGTAGATTTGCCCACACCAAAGTGGTTCGCTACTGACCGGTAGCTGTCTGGCGTGGCAAGTTTCCAGAGGGCTATGGCCACTCGCTTCTGCACTGTCAGGGCTGCTCGCATCCTGGTGTCCTTGCGCTTCAGGGCAGGGGACAGCAAGTCACACAGTTCAGGGAAAGTGCCCTTACGCATCCTGAAGTTTCGCAGCCACTGTGATTCATCCCAGACCTGCAGCACTATGCGGTCCCACCAGTCCGTGCTTGTTTCCCGGGCCCAGAATCGCCATTCCACACCATGAACATGACCCATTGCCACCATGATCTCCACGGCGCGGCGTCCCGTGCTTTCTGACAGGTCTGTGCCAGTCTGAGACTTCATGTCCTCATCGCGCTGCCGTTGCCTCCTCGCCCGATTTCTCAGCATCTGACTGTTGAAGAGGTGGACGATAAGGTGCGAGGAGTTGACAACGGCCATAAGTGCAGCGATGATCGCAGCGGGCTCCATGGTCGCAGTGGAGTGCTGTGGCGTCCGCGCTGTCACTTATAACAGGAAAAGTGCGCGAACTGATTTCCCGCCGGCGGGAGTGACGGTTGAATGCTGACAGTTACCAAGGACCACCCTCGACACAGTTTCCCCCCCCAGCATGCATTGGGGGGAAATCCCAGAATTCCAATGGGCAGCGGGGAGTGCGGGAACTGTGGGATAGCTTCCCACAGTGCACCGCTTCCAAAGTCGACGCTTGCCCCCTTACTGTGGACTCACACAGTCGAATTAGTGTATTTAGTGTGGATACACAAATTCGACTTCATAAGGTCGATTCCACAAATTCGACTTAAGTTGATTCGAAATAATCTTGTAGTGTAGACATACCCTTAGAGACTAACAAATTTATTTCAGCATAAGCTTTTGTGGGCTACTTCCACCTTTTCATGTTCTCTGTATGTATAAATATCTCTTGTCTGTGTGTTCCATTCTATGCATCCGAAGAAGTGAGCTGTAGCCTACGAAAGCTTATGCTGAAATAAATGTGTTAGTCTCTAAGGTGCCACAAGTGCTCCTGTTCTTTTTGCGGATACAGACTAACATGGCTGCTACTGTGAAACCAGTCTTATAATATGCATCCAGGTATCCTCCAATCACACAAGCTGAAAATAGTTCCACTTTACTGCAGTTCTGTAACCATATGGGAACCAATCCTATCTGTGTTTTGTGCACATCCAAAATTCTTGCTGAATGACACGCCCTGGGAGCAAGTTACCAGTGACCCAGGGCTACGGCGGAAGGAGGGTGCAGTTGGGGGGGAGATCCCAGGGCTGGAGAGACAGGAGGTGTGTGTGGGGGGAACTGGTGGGGGGGTGTAAGGTTCCGGTAAGGGGCTCGTCCCTCTCAGGCACGGTGGGGAGCCAGGGTGCCTCCCTACAGGCAGTAATCCGTCTCCGGCTCACGCCCCTCCGCAGGGGTGGAGCAAACCAATAGTCTCTGACCAAGGGCAGAGTCCCGGCCCTCTTTTCAGGGCCCGAGGAAACACGCTGTCTATAGGCCCGGTCCTTGGGTAGGGTGGGCAGTAACAGTTCAGGCTCAGGCCCTGTAGCAGGGCTGAGCAAACACAGTTAGTTCAACGGCTCAGGCCTTTCAGCAGGGGCTGAGCGAACACACAGTTTGTAGATAAGCCCAGGCCCTTGGGCAGGGCGGGGCAATAGCAGTTCAGGCTCAGGCCTTGTAGCAGGGCTGACCAAACACACAGGTCAGTTCAAGGCTTCTACGCCTCCTCGCTGGGGTGAGGGGGAGACTGCCACCCGTGAGTGGGGTGCCAGGGGGGACACAGGCCCACCCACTCCACTGCGTCCCAGCCCGGGGCCCTAGCAGCGGTGGGGATCCGCTGCAGTCAGTGGGGATCCTGGCCGCAACACACTGACATAGGCTCAGGGTCTGCTGCAGCCAGACTGGGGTTGGCTATCCCCGGGCCACTTCCAATCTCCCCCTCCCTAGGTACCTGTCTCTTGCCTGCATCGTCCGGTGGGTCCCAGACCATGGGCTCCTCTGGGTACCGGGCGGAGGGGAGCTCAGGCAACTCCTCCGGATACCGGTGTGGAAGCCAGTAAATAATTAACAAGGATTTGAAGAGATCTTAATGAATGTTAGTTAGCATGAGTTAGGCTAGCTGTGACCCTAATGACGTGAGAAGCAAGATAATGTAAGACAGAGTGAACTGTGTGAAAGTTATTACGACCTTGCAATATGCAGTCTTGTTTTTTTTTCTAGTGAGATAGCAGAAAAGCTTATGTATAAACAAAATGTATTTGTTGCTTTTTACTGTCTCCATGATTGCTAGAAATTGTCTGTAACAAAGGTATAAAGGCTTGATGTGATTGTTTACCAGTGGAGAGACCTGTCCAGGACCCTGTGTCCTATGGCACTCTCTCCCTCCATGGTAATTACTGGAGAAATAATAAAGTATTTGATTTTGCTGCACCCAAACAAAAAGCGAGAACTAAGTTTTTCTTCGACAATTTGGGGGCTCGTCCGGGATGGCAACGCCCACGGACCCACAGACGGCTACTACGGATCATTCCCCTTCGAACCCCATGGCGCCACATGAGAGGTATGAGACCTTTTGAAATCTCTATTGGGGTATCGGAGGAGGACTGTCCGTGGGGACGTCTGTCTCTGTTGGGCTCACGCCATCTGAACTTATTGCCTGTGCAGCAGGATCAGATGCAAAGTGGTATTGGGGAGAGGCCCTGTAGTGAGTCGGTGTGGCTCCCCTCCTGCCCGACAGAGGGAGCTGCCCTGCCAACACCCCAGTGGGCGGAACTTCCGCCCCTAGGCCCCGCCCCCCGGAAGTCAAGGGGCGGGGCCGGAAGTAGAAAAGGAGCACGCCCAAGCTCAGTGAGGAGCCAGCCACCGCCGAGAGCAGACGTGCCTGCGGGAGCTCCCGGCTGGAAGCCCTCCTCGGCCCAAGGTAGTTGCCCTACCTGGTCGGAGCTTCCCCGCGCCCACTATGACGAGGAGCCCCCGGAGCCTACCCGGGGCCGGTACTGGGAGGAGCCCCCAGGATTGCCTAGCGGCCGCTACGAGGAGGAGCCCCCAGGCTTGCCGAGCACCCGCTGTGAGGAGCAGCCCCCTCGGCCGTGCTGTTACCCAGAGGAGCCGCCCGAGCTGTCCTGGCCCGACTTCCCAGACGAGCTGCCGGACCTGCCGCCAAGCCCTCCACCAGAGCCGATGGAGGCAGACTGGCCTGAACGGGGTGCGACCGACGAGGTAGGCCCTGAGGGGGAAATGGAGTGTAGCCCGGGGGTAGCCGACCCCTGTCCGGCTGAGGGCCCTGATACGCCCATGTCAGTGTGTTGCGGCCTGGATCCCCACTGACTCCAGCAGATCCACGCCGCTGTTAGGGCCCCGGGCTGGGACACAGTGGAGTGGGTGGGCCTGTGTCCCCCCTGCCACCCCATTCACGGGTGGCAGTCTCCCCCTCAGCCCAGCGCTCAGGCTTACGAGCCTAGGCTTATCTGAACTACTGCTCAGCCCTGCCTAAGGGTCTGAGCCCTCTGTTTGTTGCTGCCCCGCCCTGCACTAGGGCCTGGACTTATAAACTGAACTACTGCTCAGCCCTGCCTGAGGGTCTGAGCCCTGTTACTGCTGTTGCCCCGCCCTGCTCCAAAGGGCCAGGGCTTATTGAACTGCTGCTATTGCTGTTGCCCTGCCCTGCT
>ML123475.1:2073290-2090354 GCA_003846335.1 Cuora mccordi | reverse complement strand
GGCCAGGGCTTATTGAACTGCTGCTATTGCTGTTGCCCTGCCCTGCTTCAGAGGGCCAGGGCTTATTGAACTGCTGTTGCCCCGCCCTGCTTCAGAGGGCCAGGGCTTATTGAACTGCTGTCGCCCCGCCCTGCTTCAGAGGTCCAGGGCTTATTGAACTGCTGTCGCCCTGCCCTGCTTCAGAGGGCCAGGGCTTATTGAACTGCTGTCGCCCTACCCTGCTCCAGAGGGCCAGGGCTTATTGAACTGCTGTTGCCCCGCCCTGCTCCAGAGGGCCAGGGCTTATTGAACTGCTGTTGCCTTGCCCTGCTCCAGAGGGCTAGGGCTTATTGAACTGCTGTTGCCTTGCCCTGCTCCAGAGGGCCAGGGCCTATTGAACTGCTGTCGCCCGGGCCCTGCACCAGGGGCCCGGAGGTTAACGTTGTGCCCTGTCACTCCTAAGCGCTAGCAGAACAACAGGCGTGAGTCGGTGTGGCTCCCCTCCTGCCCGCTGGAGGGTCGAGCCCCGACCAACCGATTACAGGCCCCAATAAGATTAGTTTATAGCAGTACTGGGAACTGCTGAGTTGGCCAAGGTAAATGCATAGGTAAATGCATAAGGTAATGCATTTGTAAATGCATTAGAATGCACCGGTGCTGAGGGGTTTTTACCGCCTCAAGAGGGGTTGTCATACCGCCTCATGGTATTGGTCCGGACCAGGTAAAGATGCATCGTGGTTTAAAAAAAAAAAAAATTTAAAAAGAGATAAAAAGGTTAAAAAAAGGGTTAACAAAATAAGGAAGAAAAAGAGGCCTTGGTGTGTGTGTGTGTGTGTGTGTGTGTGTGTGTGTACACCAGTGTGAGTGGCTGTTACCGGGCTAGCCCGGTAACTAGTGGATCTTTAGGAGATCCGACCCATGGTGGGCTGACTCAGCCTGGCATAGTCCGGCGAGGAAGCTGCCTGGGTCTAGGAGTGTGTGAACCCATCTTCCCTCCCCTTTCCTTGTGAGTCTCTCCTGTGTGAGTGCCCTGTAGGGAAAGATCCTTAGTTTCTGAGCTGCTAGCGCAGACAGGGCACCCTCTCTGTGTGTGTAAGTGGAAAATGGGTAAGGGACTGTCTAAATATTCCACCTCACCCCCTAAGGGTACCCCAGCATATTACATGTACGTACATTATGGTCCTAAAACCTGCAGGTATTTAGCGAATTGGAATCTTCACACGCGTGAAAATCCATCTAAATAATGCCCATTAGAAGGTACCTTCAATCTAGATAAGATCATATATCTCAGAGGAGCTTTTAATCACCAAGGAAAAGCCTCTGACACAGTGTGAGCAATTTGTCTAGGAACGGGTTAATTTGCAATTTGGCTTAGCCCTGAGATACAGGAGAAGTTGTTTTGTGTTCAAGGTCAAGAATCAGTGCGGACTATGCTCAATGCAAAGAAAAACTGCTTTCAGCCCCAGCTGCTTGTGGAAAATAGAAACAGAGGCAAACCAAAGGCAGTACAAGTTACAGAATTGGAATTATATTTGCAAAGCTTAACTTTCCAGTGAGACATGTACGAGTATTAAAGTGGTTTAAGGCTTGTGGCATTCATGTTTTTCCTGTGTGAGGTGGGAGCATTCCCAACACACTCCATTGTTGTTTTATTATTTTTAATGAAGCTTTAAAATTTGATTATATACTCTGTCAGTCTGATCACCTGACATGAGGGATAAATTAGTAACAGGAATTTGTCACAGTTTGGTGAGCAATTAAGAATGGGGGAGCCCTGCAGAATTTACACCATCTATCTGTTTTACCCTTGTTATTTTATGTTTGTTTTGTTTGGTGCTGTTGGTGTTATATGTTAAGAATAGCATGATTAAAGGTGAGCCCTAATAGAATAAGGACACACTATCTGGTTTTGTTCTGTTTTGTTTAACCGGTTACTGTTGTTTTTCTGCTCTGTTCGTTTGGGCGTTAGGTGTGTGAGCGGAACTGAACTTCTCGTTCGTAATTCCTCAGAATGGAAGCCATGTGTGCGATGAAGCTCTGAGGTTGTATTGAGATCTTTCTGTCCCGCCCCCTGTGACGGACAATGTAATAGAAGTGGAAAAATCTGGCTTAGACTGTAATTTTCTCTGCTCTCTGTGTAATTTTCTTTTCTGTTTAAGTGTCAGCAGACAAATGGGTGGGTCTCTGGGTAGACCCCAAAGGGGTTTGGATTATGTGTTAAGTAAATGGCCATGTATTTTTGCCCAGGTGGCAAGCCTTACTAGGGAGGACTCGGGTAGTCTTGTGAGTAGAAATGTTTTGGGGAAAAGACCAGAAGGGTGGGGCTAGTTGTGAAGCCCACCCTCCTAGCTAAACTGGTAGTGCCTAGGATAGGGACGATTCAGCGAGAAAAGCAGGATCGGGCCCAGGCGGGCAGGCAACAGACAGAGAGATTAGAAAACAAGTTGGAAACTTTTGAGGGTGTAGTGGAAAGAAGGAGTAAGTGAATATAAGCATGAGAATTTCAAATACTCAGAAGGATATTTGGAATGGTGATTTGAATTGGTAAAGTGGCTGTTGGAAGGGAAAAGCAAGTGATTTTTAAGGGGAAATGAAAAAATTGACTCTGTAGTTGCTGGAGGGAACAGCAGTTGAACTTTGTATAAATGCTAAAGAGAACAATTTTTGGTGTCTTTGAAATGTTTGTAAATAAATTCAGGCAAAGAAATTATTAGATTGCAATCACTTGGCTATGTTTTGTTAAATCAGTTGAAGAATGTATACAGTGCTATGTACTGAACATTTTATTAGGCTCTACAAGCACTATAAGTGGTGATGTTTTCTTTCGGTGTTTAAAAGCAGGAGTTAACAAAAAAAAAAAAGCAAGCCAGAAAGCATCTGTGTTACTGCAAATTAACTAACTGATAAGGTAGAGGCCGCTGAAACCAGGGCTGTCTAAGAAACACATACGAGAAATATGGGGTAATTCCTCTATTTTGCCTGAAATCAACAAGAGTATTTGTATATTTTAAGTAATGATTGACTGCCCAGAAGAGGTAGACCTGTTTTTGTCTTTCAGATAATCAAAGAAACTAATGCCAGCTGCACAGCATTCACCGTACCATGATTTACTGGCACAGTAAAAATTATGTTGTGTGTTCTATGTTCTGTCTTGTGGTGTTTGTCTCGTGGCCAGAATTGTTGTTTCATATTTTCATGGGATGGTCTGATTTGAAATCGAGCAGAAGTGTTGGATTGAAATGCAGATACTTCTTTTGTTCAACTTAGAATACGAAGTGTTTGGTTATGTCAGAAAAATGTGATATACTAAAGTCTAATACATTTCCTTAAGTAAGAGAAAGAAATGTTTTTGGCCAAATCTTTTCATTGAGAATTGTTGTTAAAATTTGCATACTGCCAGTCTTTGGAAGCAAGGACATGAAAAGTTAACCCATTCCCCATATTGTACAAGGGATCCTTCTGGCTACCTCAGACTTTTAGCCAGAGGGCTGGGGATGGTGGATAGCTATTGGACTAGAGGTTATATTCAGTGAACTTCTCAAAGTGGGTGTGCTTGTCCTGGCTTGTTATTCCAAAGTTCTGTAATAAGGTCATTTTAGTGAAAGGGTATATGTGGCATACATTGAATAATAAGACTTATGTACTGTATAACAGTAATGTTTATGTGTTCATGGTATAAAAAAGGTGTATAATTGAAGAGTAAAAGTTTCCTTTGTAGGTTAAATGAAAAAAAAAAAAAAAAAAAAGAGAATAGATAATATGCGCTGGCCCCAGTCAAGGACACCGCTCACGGCTAGGACTTGGCTGCCTACCAAGGGAAGGGGGGGGAATGGTTACTGCAGTTACATGAGATTGGTGTGCAGTGGCCAGCCCACCCTCCTTCTTGGGGACCTTTTGTAAATTTTCAGATTGATTTTATTTAAATGTCTAAATGTTGTGGTTATGACTATGTATTAGTTTTAGTTGATGTATTTACCAATTGGGTTGAAGCTTTTCCCTGCAGGAACGCAGATGTCTTTGCTTAAAGATTTTGTACCACATTTTGGCATCCCTGTGAGTATCAACAGTGATCGTGGAACTCACTTTACTGGACAGATTGTAAAGGAGTTATGTGCAGTTTTGCAGATCCAACACAACCTTCACTGCCCTCATCATCCACAATCTGCTGGGACAGTGGAACGCCAGAACGGGATTTTAAAACAATAAACTGGCCAAGATTTGTGCTGAAACACACTTAAAGTGGCCAGATGCCCTTCCTTTGGCACTGATGTGTATGAGAGCCATTCCCAATCGAAAGACTGGACTCAGCCCTCATGAAATTTTGACAGGACACCCGATGCAACTACCAACTGCATCCCCACTAACCCCAGCTCAGATGGACATTCATTTGACGGATAACATAATGCTTAAGTATTGTCAGGCACTAATGAAATGTGTTCAGTCTTTTTTTATACACAGGTGATGGAAGCACTACCGAAGGATCCTGTGCAACCTTGCCACTCGTTAGAACCAGGAGCCTGGGTCTACATACAGATCCATCAAGGAAAGACCGCCTTGGCTCCACGCTGGCACGGCCCTTTCCAAGTCCTGCTGACTACCGACACCGCTGTGAAGTGCCACAGACTGACTGCTTGGACCCAGGATTCTCACTGCACAAAGACCCCTCCACATCAGAAGAATTTTCCTACTGATAATTCGGCTATTCCTTTTTCTAGTTTTACTGTGCTTCTGGACAGCAGGAAAAAGGACAAGGTGACGTACTAGCAACCTCTCCCTTGTCCACTGACAAACTACTGTGCCTTTGAACTTTTGTGGAAAAAGCAAATCATTACAGGATGATGTCCTGGTACTCTCCCCTGTAGGATGCTGAACCACAACTGCTTCAGGAAAGAAGAAGAAACACTCACTCCACTGACATTGCCATAGTCCAGGAATTACTGACTAAAAAGGACATTGAGAACTGACCCTGGTGAAGAAACAAAGAATTACATACTGGCAGGAAGAAATTTGTGGGACCCATGCTTGGGAATGTGGTATTAATTGGATTTTGGGGTTTATTCTACAGGCTGCACCCTGTGTTTTGGATAAATCCTTCAGTATGTATTGCCCTCCCTAATTGGATTTTAAATGACATTGCCCTTATCCAGTTTTCACATCACTTTTACATACCCCGATTGCTCACAAGGGGCTGCCATTAGATTAGCACAACGGAGAACCTGGAATAAGAGGACATTGAGCAGATCCCTGTGGGCTGGGGCTAATAGTGTCGTAGCCATTTGGACTATTCTTAAAGGCCATGAACATGATAAGAAATTGGGCCAACTAGAAAAGGCCACTAGCCTTATTCTTGAAACTCAGCTATCTTAAGTACAGGCTGGAGTTGGTGAGTTACATGTCATTTCCACCCTTAGTTCTATGACCCAGAAGTTACTGACAGAGATGGTATTGAATATCACTGAGGCTGGGAAGGCATTGCAGTGGGATCTAGACTAGACTTGGCCCACTGCCCTTACAGATGCATCAAAAGTACCATCTGATCTGTGGTCATGGAGACATACTTGGACACTTTCTGGATGGAAGTGTGGACATTCACAGTGCTCCTTCCAAGCATATGGACCGGTTAGGGTGGGTGTGGGCTCTCACATACCGAATCCTGCTGGGTCCATGGGGAGGATGCATGTGGGATTGGGTGATTCACCGAGATATCTGGGAAGTGAGCTGATATTTGGATGGGGTTAGGAAATCTATGGACATTTTGGCCCTTAGAACCACCACAGCTTCAGTGTGTACAGAAACTGAAGCCAGGGGAAGTTGTCACTGTTTATGACAATGTTTGCTGGGAGGGTAGAGGTCAAGGAACTACCCTGACAGGACACCCACTTTTTCGAGCTCATGATAGCTGTGTGTGCGTTAATGCCACCACTTTACAAGATATACATATTAATCTTACCACTGCTGCAGGCAATCCTCTCATTTCCTGGCCTGCAGATAGAATGTTGCCAGTAGCTTTTAGATTTCAGGTATATTTTCATTGGACTGGAGTAGTGCCTGATCGGTTTCAAAATTTGCTTTCATTGTTACCAGAGGTTCGCAGAGTCTCTGCGTTGCAAGGGCAAATTCATATGCTTCAGAATATATATATCGTGCTGAATAGTATGCCTTTCATACAGCTTATAGAGTGTTTACTTTATGTACTACGTATGATGTATTGTGCTTTGTAACCTGAACTGTACAACAACCCCATTATTTTATTCCTATGGGAATGTTATTGTTTGCAGTGTTGTTAGTTAGTTTAGGATTATGTTGTTGTTGTTGTAACGGACATAATGATAGTAATAATACCTTTCATGTTCATGCTAATCATGCATTGTCATTCCATCCCATGCAAATTGAGATTTGAAATATTTGTTGTACTAGAAGTACAAAAGGGGGGAGTGTGGAAGCCAGTAAATAATTAACAAGGATTTGAAGAGATCTTAATGAATGTTAGTTAGCATGAGTTAGGCTAGCTGTGACCCTAATGACGTGAGAAGCAAGATAATGTAAGACAGAGTGAACTGTGTGAAAGTTATTACGACCTTGCAATATGCAGTCTTGTTTTTTTTTCTAGTGAGATAGCAGAAAAGCTTATGTATAAACAAAATGTATTTGTTGCTTTTTACTGTCTCCATGATTGCTAGAAATTGTCTGTAACAAAGGTATAAAGGCTTGATGTATTTGATTTACCAGTTGAGAGACCTGTCCAGGACCCTGTGTCCTATGGCACTCTCTCCCTCCATGGTAATTACTGGAGAAATAATAAAGTATTTGATTTTGCTGCACCCAAACAAAAAGCGAGAACTAAGTTTTTCTTCGACACCGGGCACGGGGACGCTCAGGCAGCTCCTCAGGGTACCGGACGTAGGGGAGTTCAGGCAACTCCTCTGGATACTGGGGACGCTCAGGCAGTTCCTCAGGGTACTGGGCCCAGTGAAGGTCCGGCCAGCGCTCCTCTGGATACCGAGCACGGGGAAGGCTGGGGCCGGCGGGAGCTCGAGCACCGGTGTCTGTCCTCTCTGGCCACCTTCTGCTAACTGAGCGCTGGGGCCGGGCTTTTATACTTCCTGTCCCGCCCCTTGACTTCCAGGGGGCGGGGACAGGCGGTGGTGGCTCCACCCACTCCGGTGCCTGGTCTGGCTCGTCCCTCTCAGGCACGGCGGGGAGCCAGGGTGCCTCCTTACACCCCCCCCCCCCCAAGGCTGGCTCCCGTACAGCGGGGCCAGGCCCGTCCATACCTCCGAGGCAGGAGAGGAAGTCCGCGTTGGCGTGGTCCTTCCCAGCCCTGTGGCGAACGGTGAGGGCATAGGGCTGCAGAGCCAAGTACCACCGCTGGAGCCGCATATTGTGGTCCTTCATGCGGGTCAACCACTGAAGGGCCGTGTGGTCTGTGACCAAGGTGAACAGGGCCCCAAGGAGGTAGTATCGCAGAGCGTCATATGCCCACTTCGCTGCCAGGGCTTCCTTCTCAACCACAGCATAGTTCTTCTCGCGGGGGAACAGCTTCCGGCTGATGTACAGGACCGGATGCTCCTCCCCCTCCACCTCCTGGGAGAGGACCGCCCCGAGCCCCACCTCCAAAGCATCCGTCTGCAGGATGAACGGCCGATTGAAGTCGGGGCTAAAGAGGACCGGCTCCCTACAGAGGCTTGCCTTGAGTGACCGGAAAGCCTCGTCACATTCGGGGGTCCAGTGCACCTGTTGCGGGCTGTCCTTGGTGAGGAGCCCCGTCAAGGGGGCGGCCATTGCCGCGAATTGGGGAATGAATCGGCGATAATATCCCGCCAGCCCCAAAAACTGGTGGACTTGGCATTTCATGATCGGGGGAGGACAGGCTGCGATGGCCTGGACCTTGTTCACGAGGGGCTTCACTTGCCCGTTGCCAATGGTGTATCCCAAATAAGTGGTCTCTTGCCAGCCGATGCGGCACTTCTTTGGGTTGGCTGTTAATCCGGCCGCTCGCAAGGACCTCAGGATGGCGGCGACTCTCTCTAGGTGGGTTTCCCATTGGCGACTATAGATAACCACGTCATCCAGGTAGGCAGCCGTGTAGTCCCGATGGGGTTGGAGGAGGCGGTCCATCAAACGCTGAAACGTAGCGGGTGCCCCGTGAAGGCCGAAAGGCATCCGCGTGAATTGGTATAGGCCCGTAGGAGTGGCGAACGCGGTCTTTTCCCTAAAGGCTGGGTCCAGGGGAACTGCCAATATCCCTTGCTTAAATCCAGGGTTGTGATATAGCGGGCTTCTCCTAAGCGGGCCAGCAGCTCATCTATTCGGGGCATGGGATAGGCGTTGAACTTGGAGACGGCATTAACACGTCTAAAGTCAATGCAAAAACGCTGGGATCCATCGGGCTTTGGCACTAGGACAACTGGGCTACGCCACTCGTTCTGCGAGGGCTCGATCACGCCCAGGCCTAGCATAGCCCTCACTTCCTCCTCCACAATCCGCCTCCGGTGATACGGCAGGGGCCTGGTCGCGCCCCGGATCACTACCCCCGGCTCAGTCTGAATTCGGTGACATACCAGGGAGGTGTATCCCGGTTGGCCCGTAAACGTCCGGGAGAACGCTTGAAGGAGGCACCGGGTTTGTTTGAGCTGTTCCTCCGTCAGTGTTTCCCCAAGCTGGGGACCCTCGGGGGCCTCGGCAGGGTTCACCTGGGGTCCAAGCTCGGGTTCCGGTGGGTAGGGATTGATCAACAGACCTTCTCGTTCTCGCCAGGATTTGAGAAGGTTGACGTGGTACCGCTGGAACTTTTTCCGCCGGTCCGGCTGATGGATCTCATAAGTAACAGGGCCCACCTTCCGCACGACCTCATACAGCCCTTGCCACCGGGCCAGCATCTTGGACTCACTGGAGGGAAGGGAGGAGTAAGACCCGATCTCCGGGCTGAAAGTCGCAGGTTCGTGTGCCCCGGTTGTAAGCCTGGGCCTGCGTTTCTTGGGTGGCTTTCAAGTTTGCTCGCGCCAGGGTCCTCGCCTGTGTAAGGCGCTCCTGGAGCTGGAGTACATATTTTAGGAGACCCTGGGCGGATGACGGGGTTTGCTCCCAGGTCTCCCTCATGAGGTCCAGGAGCCCTCTCGGACGCTGGCCGTACAGTAGTTCAAAAGGTGAGAACTTGGTCGACGACTGGGGGACCTCTTGTATCACCAGGAGCAGGGGCAGGAGTAACTGGTCCCATCGGTGGAGGTCCTCCGGGGGGAACTTCCGCAACATGTCCTTCAGGGTTTGATTGAACCTTTCAACCAACCCATCACTCTGGGGGTGATATACTGATGTCCGCAGCTGCTGAATCCCCAGGAGTTCACACACCTGTTGTAACAGCCGCGAGGTAAAATTAGTCCCCTGGTCCGTGAGGATCTCCCGGGGCAAGCCGACGCAGGCGAAGACCTTTACCAGTTCGCCTGCGATGGTGCAGGTGGAGATGTTACGAAGAGGGATCACTTCGGGGAATCGGGTGGCATAGTCCAGCATCACCAGGATATACTGGAACCCTGCAACACTCTTGGGGAGGGATCCCACCAGATCCATGGCCATGCGCTCGAAGGGGGTCTCGATTAGTGGCATCGGGACAAGCAGCACCTTGGGGGTTCTTGCCGGGGCAGCCAACTGGCAATCGGGGCAGGAGCTGCAATAGTCCTTTACCTCCTGGTGTATACCCAGCCAAAAGAAGCACCCCAGTATCCTGGCTAGGGTCTTCTCGGGGCCCAGGTGCCCGGCAGCTGGGACATCGTGGGCCAACTTCATGACCGCCCGTCGATGACATCGGGGCACTAGAAGTTGACTCCAGGGCTCCCTAGTGTGTGGGTCCTTCTTGACCCGATATAAGCGCTCTTGCCGCAACTCAAAGTGCGGCCACTGGGCCGCCCGACCGGAATCGAAGATGGTCCCATCCACTGCGGCCAGCTGCTCATATGCCTGGCTGAGGGTGGGGTCGGACCTTTGATCCCGGCAGATGTCGGTGGGGGTCGAGGGATCTTCCACCCCTCCCGGAGAAACATCTTCCCACTCCCCGATCCCGACGGGGGGGTCGGGGTCCTCCCGCTCGTCTCTCTCCGTTCCAGGGGTCTCTCCCTCCAAGGCTGGTACGGGGCCCGGGCTGCCTCCGGCATGTTGGCGTAGGACGGCCGGAAACTCGGGCCAGTCCCGGACCAGGATCACCGGGTATGCCAGCCTTGGCGCGAGGCCCACTACCATCCATCGGGTAACCCCGTCTATTGTCAGTTGGGCTCGGGTGCTCGGGTAAGGCTGTTACGTCGCCGTGGATGCACTGCAGGCGGATCTCACCCAGGCGTGCATCGGCCTGGGGGCCTAGGCATTCGCGGATCAACATCTGCCCACAGCCTGAGTCGAGGAGGGCCACCGTCGGGTACCCCTCAACAATCACGGGTACCGTAATCTTGGCTGTCTGTGGGTGGCGGGCATGACCCTCCCCGGAGTAGACCTGGCCAAAAGTGCACTCCCATCTGGGGCAGTCCCGCTGGAGATGGCCTCTCTCTCCGCAGGAAAAACAGGGTCCTAGGTCGGCTCGTTCTGATCGTGGCCGGGCCCCGGGGAGATCCCTTGGAGGGCTCTGGGGCATCGTCCGCGGTGCTGGAGTTGGAGCTCAAGCCGGGAGCCCGGGTGGTGCTGCAGCCCGGGTGAGGTTCACCTTCTCCTCGGGGTTTGGGCGTCCCGTCCCTGGTGGCGTCCTTCTGTTGCTAGGAAGTCCTCCATCAGAGTGACGGTGGCGGTCAGTGTTGCAGGCCGATGGCGAAGGACCCAGGCTCGTCCTCGCAACGGGAGGATGTGGGTGAACTGCTCCAGGATCACCTGTTCCGCTAACTCTTCCTCCTCCTGTGGGCGCAAGCCATGCAGTGGCATAACTGTGGGGGAGGCTGCCCCAGTCCTTGAGCTCCCAGCCGGGGAAGCTAGCACCAGGCATCTGCCCTGCTGTGCACCCTCCCCCACAGCTATGCCACTGCATGGCTTGCGCCCACCCACCTCCCAGGCTTTCCAATAAGCCAGCCCTGCTGCTCGGAGTGGCCTCAGGATACCTGGTGGCAAAATCTACCACCACTCAGATATACCTGTTCCCCCTCCGAGTGGGACGCTGAGTAGGGCCCACAATGTCTATCGCTACCTTCAGGAACGCCTCCTGTGTCACACGTGAGGGACGCCAGGGCGCTGTCTGGGGTCCTACAGGATTTTTTCTCTCTAGACAAACTACACAAGCCCTGCAATAACCTCTCACATCATTCTGTATTCCTGGCCAGTAGAAATTCCCCTTTAGCCTGTTGTAAGTCCTCTGTACCCCCCAGTGACCAGCAGAAGGACCATCATGTGCTAAAAGCATTAATTCCCCACGGTGCTGGCTGGGTACAACCAACTGCCTATAGGGCGGCCCAGGGTCTCTGTTCTCTATACAGCTTCCCACCCTCTTCAGAAAACTTCTCCCCCCCCGTTCCTGGAGGTCCCTCGAGGACACGTTTCCTTATGCTCTCTAGGACGGGGTCTGCCTTCTGCTCCGCTGCAAATCCCTGACAGCAAACAACTGGGCCGGCGTCCTCAGTCACTGACAATATTTCCCCTGCCCCAGACCCCGAGGGCACGTCGCCTTCGGTTGGGCAGAGGCCTGACTTTGCCTGTCTCACACTTGGAATCACGCTGCCTCTTTGTACTGCAGAGTCAATGAAACCCGCACCCACCTCCTCAATGGTTTCCAAGAGTCCATCACCCCTCTCTGGGCTGCCCTCTGGGACACATCTCCCTGTGCTCCCTGAAGCGGGATCTGCCCCCGGGTGAGCTGTGACAGGCTTGCAGCTAACAGCTGGAACAGCCTTTCACTGACAGGCAATACAGTCCCCCCCATCTCTGAGGAGACGCTGCCCTCAGCTGCAGTGCAGGAGCCGCTCTCAGCCACCCCCACACCTGGAACCATGCAGCTTCCCCCTTCTGCAGAGGGATTACAGAGACCCACCCCCATTCCTTCAGCAGCTGCTGAGACTTTACCCTTTCCCTCTGGGGACCCTACACTATACTCCTTCTAGCTGCAGGTCACCATGCCAACAGTCTTGGCCTTGTGGAAAAAATCATTCCAACCAACATGTCCACTGGGGTAATTCCCACAGTTAAATCACTTTCCAAACCTTCCCACTCCACATAAACTTTCACTAGTGGCACAGGGAACCTTTCTTGGCCCACACCCTTAATCTTGGCCCTTTGGCCCAGCAATATAATGACCCCTGGGCCCACCCTTGGTTGAACTAGAGGGTTCTGGGCCCTTGTACCTTCCTTCCACCCCAGGCTCTCTAGGCCATTAATGTTGACAACCTTCATGTGTTTCATGTCTGGTTCTCAGGGCACAGTTTCCACCAAGCTTGTGAGGTACGTTATGAGTGTTCCCGCCTGGGTCCTCTCTGGGGCCTCAGGGTTCAGGACAACCATGTATCATGGGTTCAGGGGGCTTTTTTCCTCCACTTTGGGGCATTTGTTCTTCAGGTGCTCTGTGGAATTACTGTGGTAGCCCATTCTGGGCTCTTCTGTTTTTATGGGTGGTTTGGGACAGGGATTAGAGGAATGGTTTTGGGAAGGTGAGTGCCCAGCCTTCTGGCCACCTTCTTTCTTCCAAGGGGTAAAATGGGGACCCTGTTTCCCATCAGGTTTAAACTCCTGTCTCTGTGGTTTATTCAGAATGGATGCCTGTGTTTGCTCAGAGTCATCAGCTAGAGCAGCCATCTCATGCATAGTTTTCACCTTTTTGTCCCATGGACACTGTTTCACGTTATCTTTACATATGCTTAGGAAATGCTCCTGAGCAACAAGGTCAAACATTCCTTCAAAGCTGGTAACATCTTCGCCCCTCCCACACTTTCCCATCAAATCTTCCGTCTTGTTTACATATTCCACATTACTCATCCCAGCACCCTTCTTACCATACCTAAATTTCACTCTATGTTTCAAAGGTCATTTGAAAATGTTTTTTTTCCTCCTTTTTTTGCTGCCTACAGTCTGAATAGCTCCAGCTTCACAATGGCATCACGGGCTTCCCTCATCTTCCTGCTTTTCTGACCCTACTTCCCTTTCCCAAAATAAGCAAATAGAAAATAACAAGCTGGTCACCTCTTTGACTGTTCTCAGCCACCACACTGAAATGTCGCTGAAAATCTCTTCACAGGTGTATGAAATGCAAATCTCAGTCAGAACAACAAGCTGTGCATTTCACCCTGCTCGCTGTGATACTCTGATGGGTTCCTGGGTGTGCAACCTGGAACTGGGGTACTGCTGAGCCACCCGGCGTGCCAATCTGGGCCCCTCTCACACTGTGAGGCCGTGACAAGCTGCAACCCTCACCAGGTCTTACATTAAACCTCAGCAACTATCACCAACCCTCATTTATCAAAACGCCAAGAGATCGATTCCCGGAACAGGCCCTCTGGGAATCGCAGAGGAGACCGGGGTGTCCTTGTTAGCGATGGAAAGAGCCCAAGGCCTCCAGAAGTCAGAAGCTGATTGAATTATCCATACAGGCCAGGCCCCCACCACATGGCACTGGGAGCTTTGAGGGCCAATCTCTTCCTGGCCAGGTTCCAGGGTACAACTGGCCAGAGGGTCCCACCTCCCAGATGTAGCAGGGGGCAGGGGCACTGCACTGAGATGGCTTCAGCCACCCCTCTCAGACAGCACCCACAGACCTGTGATGGGCACCAGATCCTGCCCCCCCCAGC
The DNA here is from genome assembly GCA_003846335.1 of Cuora mccordi. Taxonomy (NCBI): domain Eukaryota; kingdom Metazoa; phylum Chordata; order Testudines; family Geoemydidae; genus Cuora; species Cuora mccordi. Next base: position 2,076,633 of record ML123475.1, on the reverse strand, counting down.
ACCCCACATCTCCTCTAGACCATCCTGCAGGGATCCAGCCTCTCCCTGTCCTGCTCAGCACCCACCCCACTCTGCCAGGAATACAGACCGAAGGGCCAGGCACAGAGCTCTCCTGCACAGACCGTTTTGGTGTCACCATTTTATTTCCCCATTAAGAGGTGACAGTTGCTGCCACAATTGCAATTTCCTTTGTAATCTAGCAGTTGTGGTGCGACCCAGCGACCCAGCCTACAATGAGCTGAGATAACAAAGTGCCGGCTCATTGCCTATGGGCAGGGGGCGAAGGAGCTCGCTGCTCTCTGGGGTAACCAGGTTCCTCTGACTCTCCCTGCGGCCCAACACAGCCCAGTATGGCTGGGCCTTTGCCTTAGGCTTGGCCAGCTGCTGCTGTGCAGGGCGAGGCTGCTGTTGGCTTCTCTCTTCATGTTTAGTTGTGGTTTTAAATAACTGCTAAAGCAGAAGGGTTTAGGAAAGGTGAATATGGCAAAGTGATGGGACTTGGGGTGTCCGACCTGAAACAAGTCCCTGGGACCTGATTCTCAGGGGCTGTCCGCTGAGCACTCCTGTCCCTTTATGGGGTCCCCAGCTGAGGACCCCAAAACGGAGGCACTGTTGTAAATCTTGGCCAAAGAACATAAAGCAGCTGCTTTCAGAGCCAGATCTCCTCTTGGGGAGAAGTTTTTCGGCAGAAACCTTTGGGCAGCAGGATGTTACAGCACCTGAGCACTGGGGAGGAAACTTTCCCATGTCCCATTTGTTAGTTGTAGGGACAGCCTGGATGTCCTGAGCTGCCTGCTGGGTGGAATTGTCTCAGCTAATCAGAGCCCAGAGTTCCTGTACAGTCACTGATTCAGGTCTCAGACCATCACCCACTGCACCCTGGCTGGTTCTCTGGCCTGTGCTATACGGAAGGTCAGACTAGATGATCACAATGGTCCCTTCTGGCTTTGGAATTTATGACTCCATGACGTGATACATGTCAGCACTCTAAGGCATTTGGCTTAGTCTCAGTTGAAATTCTGATTAAAAAATGAACTATACAAAATGAGTGTAGCCCCAGTGCATTCAGAACTGGCTAACTGATAGATCTCACAAAGTAATGGTCAATGGGAACTTATGCTCCAGCAGGGTTGTTTGTAGGGGGTCTTGCTTGGTTCGGTTCTTAGCCCATTGCCATACAGTCTTCATCCATGATCTGGTGGGGACTGCTCAGTTCTACAGATCTACCCTAGTGAAACCAGAAGCTCTGGGCTGGACACAGAACTCACTGGTGTGGTCTCTGGCCCATGTGATGCAGGAGGTCAGACTACATCAGGGGTTCTCAAACTGGGGGTCGGAACCCCTCAGGGAGTCGTGAGGTTATTACATGGGGGGTAGCGAGCTGTCAGCCTCCACCCCAAACCCCGTTTTGTCTCCAGCATTCATAATGGTGTTAAATATATAAAAAGTGTTTTTAGTTTATAAGGGGGGGTGGCACTCAGAGGCTTGCTATGTGAAAGGGGTCACCAGTACAAAAGTTTGAGAACCACTGGACTAGATGATCACAATGGTCCATTCAGGCTTTAACATCTGTGAAAACCAAGGTTCTCTGCATGCCCCAGGGCCCTCGCAAGTTTTTGCTTCAGTGATGTTGAGGCTTTTGTCTAAGTCCCTGGCATAGGCGGCAGGTTCGTATAATTTTTGGTGGGGCCCAAAATGGTGGTGTCCCCGCCCCCCGCTCTCACCCCGTAAGCTGATATAAAATGAAGCTACAATGCGTCAGCACCACAAGATTACAAGGGTCAATTAAAAGTGGAAAGTCAGAAGCAGCACTTGCCTATTAATACCTAATATACGGTATTAAATTTTGTTGCACCTGTTGTGACAAAGTGGGAATGTTCTTAATGTTTTCTCTGAATACTGTGTGGGTGCCTCAGTTTCCCCTGCAAAGTGCCAACTGACAGTGTTGGGGACAAAGAGATCAGGTGGTCTCCTTGTCCAGAAGAGACACAAAGGCCAGATGAGGGAGTGTCAGTTTGGAGCTGGCTGGGGAAATCGGGAGAGGCCCAGAACTTGGGTCTGGGCTCCCCACCCCCCAAGATGGACCTGACTGAGGGGTCCTGTTTTCTGTACTTACAAGCTCTGTTTTAGACTGTATCCCTGTCATCTAATAAACCTTCTGTTTTACTGTCTGGCTGAGAGTCACATCTGACTGCGGAGTTGGGGTGCAGGGACCTCTGGTTGCCCCAGGACCTGCCTGGGCAGACTCGCTGCGGAAAGTGCACAGTGTGGAAGGGCATGCTGAATGCTCCGAGGTCAGACCCAGGAAGGTGTAAGCTTCTTGCCCTGGAGACAGTATGCTCAGAGAGGAGGCTCCCCCAGAGTCCTGACTGGCTTTGTATGGAGTTGTTCCAAAGCATACCAGCATCCCCTTCCACACCATGCGCTTCCCAGAAGTCTGCACAGGCGCTGACACTCCCTCCTCTGGCCTTTGTCTCTTTTCCAAGCATTAGGAGGCCATCTGATCTCTTTGTTCTCCAACACCTTCAGTTGGCACCTTGCAGGAGAGTGGCCCAGGCCATCAGTTGCCTGGAGACAGGGTTGCAGCCATTCTCTGTGCAGATGGCATCACACTGGCCCTCTAGGGCTTTACAACAATCACACCCCCTTATCCCACCATCTAGAGCCTTAATAAATGCATTGGGGAAACTGAGGCACACAGACAATATTCAGAGAAAACACCTGTATACGACCAGTTACATACTTTGAAGGGTGTAAAATAATCAAATATTGTGCTAAATACAAAGGGGGAGATTGTAGGGAGCTTTGGAGGAGGGGAGGCAGTGGGGGAGGGGAGTGGGCTGGCACAAAGGGGAGGGCTCTCTGGAGAGGAGTGAGGGGCACAGGGGTCATTGGGGGTCTCTCCAAGGGGCAGAGGGTTGTGTGGGGCAGGGGGCTGTGATGGGCGGAGCCAGCTGCAACCTGGGTCTGCTCTGCGGGGGGTGTTGCTATAGTCCCCTCAGGAAGCGCCCCCCCCATCCTGTGTATTTTATACCAGCCCCAGGGTGCCCATTGCTGCTCCTTTCCCCAGCCACGGCTCCATCTGTCTGTCCCCACACAACCCCCCAGCTGTGTCTGTCTGTCTGGCTGCCCCAACCACTCCCGGCTGTGTGTGTCTGTCTGGCTGTCCCCCCCGCCTCCCGCTGTGTGGGTCTGTCCCACAACCCCCGGCTGTGTGTGTCTGTCCCACAACCCCCGGCTGTGTGTGTTTGTCCTCATCAACCCCCCCTCCCCGGCTGTGTGTGTGTGTGTGTGTCTGGCTGCCCCCACAGCTCACCGTCTGTGTCTGTCTGTCTGTCCCCCC
>ML123475.1:2050841-2073190 GCA_003846335.1 Cuora mccordi | reverse complement strand
TGTGTGTGTGTGTGTGTCTGGCTGCCCCCACAGCTCACAGGCTGTGTCTGTCTGTCTGTCCCCCCTCCCGCTGTGTGTGTCTGTCCCACAACCCCCTGGCTGTGTGTGTTTGTCCCCACCAACCCCCCCTCCCCAGCTGTGTGTGTGTGTGTGTGTGTGTGTGTGTGTGTGTGTGTGTCTGGCTGCCCCCACAGCTCACCGTCTGTGTCTGTCTCACTGGGACAGTCCCTGCTGCTGCTCAGCCACTGTCTGTGGCTCGCTCCCCCTCCCTGTTGTGGAGGCGTGGCCAGGCAGCGCCGGCACCGCCCCCGGCAGCTCCCATTGGCTGGGGTTCCCGGCCAATGGGCTGTGAGCCCAGTCGACTGCTGGGGCCCGCCCGGGAGCTGCCGCTGCGGTGAGTGCACCGGGCATTGCCAGGCGGAGACCTGCAGCACAGGGGGGGGGGGAGCCCAAACATTGGTGGAGCTGGGCCCAGCTTCAGAATTATTGGTGGGGCTTGGGCCCCACGGGCCCATATAACCCGCCGCCTATGGTCCCTGGATAACAGACCCTGAGACTACAGGCCTCTTCCCCAGCACGGTCTGTAACAGGCAGCCTAGGCTCATCGCTTGTTGGCACCACAGGGGGCGATGGGCTGACACAGCAAAGATTTAACTCACTTTGCCATCCCCACCCTTCTGTCCCTACACACACAGTTTGTGTTTTACTGTGTTAAGACACACGTTGTTTGATGCACCCCAGGTAGCAAGCAGCTCAGATCACTCTGTAGCCCTGCCCTGTCCTCTCCTATTACTGGGTTGTTTCTGATTTTGAATTGATCAGCCTAGTAGAAAAGGTACCTTTCCTAAACACTTTTGCTATAACGGTTATTTAAAGCCACAACTAAAGATAAAGGCAGAAGCCAGCAGTGGCCTTGCCCTAGACAGCAGACGCTGGCCAAGCCATATTGAGCTCTGTCAGGCTGCAGGGAGAGTCAGAGGAACCTGGTTAGGTAGGACTTTATCTTATTGCCCTTATATAAATCCATGGTGCTGCGTACAGATGTGGTCTCCTCATCTCAAGAAGATATACTGGCACTAGAAAAGGTTCAGAGAAGGGCAACTAAAATGATTAGTATCAGAGGGGTGGCTGTGTTAGTCTGGATCTGTAAAAGCAGCAAAGAGTCCTGTGGCACCTTATAGACTAACAGACGTATTGGAGCATGAGCTTTCGTGGGTGAATGCATGACATGCATCCGACGAAGTGGGTATTCACCCACGAAAGCTCATGCTCCAATACGTCTGTTAGTCTATAAGGTGCCACAGGACTCTTTGCTAAAATGATTAGAGGTTTGGAACGGGTCCCATATGAGGAGAGATTAAAGAGGCTAGGACTTTTCAGCTAGGAAAAGAGGAAACTAAGGGGGGATATGATAGAGGTATACAAAATCATGAGTGATGTGGAGAAAGTGAACAAGGAAAAGTTATTTACTTGTTCCCATAATATAAGAACTAGGGGTCACCAAATTAAATTAGTGGGCAGCAAGTTTAAAACAAAAGGAAGTTCTTCTTCACACAGCGCATAGTCAACCTGTGGAACTCCTTGCCTGAGGAGGTCGCGAAGGCTGGACTATAACAGGGTTTAAACGAGAACTGGATAAATTAATGGAGGTTAAGTCCTTTCATGGCTATTAGCCAGGATGGGTAAGGAATGGTGTCCCTAGCCTCTGTTTGTCAGAGGGTGGTGATGGATGGCAGGAGAGAGATCACTTGATCATTGCCTGTTAGATTCACTCCCTCTGGGGCACCTGGCATTGGCCACTGTTGGAAGACATGATACTGGGCTGGATGGATGTTTGGTCTGACCCAGTATGGCCGTTCTTATGTTACCCCAGAGAGCAGTGAGCTCCTCTGCCCCCTGCCCAGAGGAAATGAGCCAGCACTTTGTTATCACATTTTATTGTAGGCTGGGTCAGTTGCTCACTCAGAGCTGGGTCCTAACGCACCAGAACTGTTAGATTACAAAGGAAATTGCAATTGTGGCAGCAACTGTCACTTCTTAATGGGGAAATAAAATGGTGACACCAAAATGGTCTGTGCAGGAGAGCTCTGTGCCTGGCCCTTCGCTCCGTATTCTTAGCATCACGGTTTGGATGCTGAGCAGGATGGGGAGAGGCTGGATCCCTGCAGGATGGTTTAGAGGAGATGTGGGGTGCTTGGGGGGCAGGATCTGGTGCCCATCACAGGTCTGTGGTGTAGTAAGAGGAGGCCCTGAGATATAAACCTTGGTATCAAGGCCCGGTATGAGGCCTGAGGCCTGAACTAAAGTAATGGAACACACGCACGCAGCCGAGTGATATCAAAATTGGAGAAAGCAGAGCACCACACCGGTAGCATCTGACAACATGTGGGTGCTGTCTGAGAGGGGTGGCTGAAGCCATCTCTCTGAAATGCCCCTACCCACTGCTACATCTGGGAGGTGGGACAGCAGGACCCTCTGGTCAGTCGTAACTGGTGCTGTGGAGCAACATGAGTATGTATGTATGTCCCTTGATCCTGGCCAGGAAAAGATCAACCCTCAGATCCGTCAGTGCCTGTTGCGGGGCCTGTCCTGTCTGGTAATTCAATCAGCACCTGACTTCTCGGGACCTTGGGCTGTTCCCACCACTAACAAGGACACCCCAGTCTCCTCAGGGGCTCCCAGAGGTGCTATGTCATGAATCAATTCCTTGGGGTTACAAGCAATGAGGATGGGTGACATTTTCTCTGTAACACAACATGGGGACAGGGAATTGCTAATGCACTGCAGGGAAATCTGAGTGCAGCAGAGCCGGCCAATGAACCACAGCTCCACGCAGAGCCAGAGCCTGAGCTTGAGCAAGCATTTGGGGAGGATGTATTTGGCAGAAACCCTGGGGCAGCAGGATGTTACAGCACCTCATCCCTGGGACGGGAACTTTCCCACATTCCCTTTGTTAGCCAAAGGCACCTCATTGACGTCATGAACCAGCCTGCTGGGTGGAATTATCTCAGCCAATCAGAGCCCAGATACACTCATCTCTTACAGAGCTATAGAAATACCTGCTTTTCTGCGATATGAAGTTAAATAGCAGCTGTTAAAGAAAATCATTTTTAATTGAGCAGGACTGGAAAAGTGGCACCCAAGAGTATTTAAAAGACATGGCCGAGGAGCTGTTGGAAGCACTAATGTTGATTTTTAAAAAATGTTGAAACTCTGAGGAACTTCTGGAGGACTGGAGGAAAGTGAATGTTGTACCAATTATTAAGAGGGGAAATGGGCTGCCCTGGGTAACTAGAGACCAGTTAGCTTGAAACTGATCATGGGGAAAATCAGGGAAAGGCTGATCTAGGCTGCAATCAGGAAAAATCAAGACATGGCAGCATAATTACTGGCAAACAGTCTGGGGTTTTGTTAAGGTTACAGAAATGGTTGATAAAGGTAATTGTGACAACATGATAGACTGAGACTGTGTAAGGTATTTGGCTTAGTCCTGCGGGACATTCTGATTAAAAACCTACCACAAATTCAAATTGTCAATGCTGCCCATACTACGTAAAATAAAAACTGGCTAACTGATAGATCTCACAAGGTACTTATCACTGGGAAATCATCATCCACCAGTGGGGTAGGTAGCAAGATCTTCATGAATGACCTGAAAGATAATATAAAATCACCGCTGGTGCTATTAGCAGGGACAGCAGAATTGGTGGAGCGGTAAATAATGGTGCAGACTGGGCAGTTCTACAGATCTACCCTAGTGAAACCAGAAGCTCTGGGCTGGACACAGAACTCACTGGTGGGGTCTCTGGCCCGTGTGACGCAGGAGATCAGACGAGATGATCACAATGGTCCCTTCAGGCTTTAACACCTGTGATAACCAAGGCTCCCAGCGAGCCCCAGGCCCCTCGCAGGCCTTTGGTTCAGTGACATTGAGCCTGTGCCCAAGTCCCTGGATAACAGACCCTGAGTCTACAGCCTCTTCCCCAGAACGGTCTGTAACAGGCAGCCCAGGCTCATCGCTCCGTGGGCAGCACAGGCGCTGACTGGCGCCATCACTGTACGGTTTGGGTTGTCAAACACCTCCCTTCGCTGCAAAAGTGATGGGGGGGGGGCGTGTGGAGGCAGGGGTGGCTCTAGCCATTTCACCGCCCCAAGCACGGCGGCACGCCGCGGGGGGAGCTCTGCCGGTCACCAGTCCCGCGGCTCCGGTGGACCTCTCTCAGACGTGCCTGCGGAGGGTCCGCTGGTCCTGTGGCTTCGATGACCTCCTGCAGGTACGCCTGTGGGAGGTCCACCAGAGCCGCCTGACGCCCTCCCAGCGACCGGCAGAGTGCCCCCTGTGGCATGCCGCCCCAAGCACACACTTGGCGTGCTGGGGTCTGGAGCCGCCCCTGTGTGGAGGTCAAGTGCCCCCACCCTGCCCGCAGCCAGCCTGGTGGGGAGTGGAAGGGGTGGGACCAGATACTCTTCTCTTGCCAGCCGCTGGGATGCTGCTCTTTGGAGCTGCTTCAGCACAGCAGCTGCCGCCCCCACCCCTCCAGCATGCCCAGCCCTTGTTCCCAGAAGCCAAGCCCAGGCAGGGAGGGGGCCACTGCTGCCCCTCCCCAGCCAGGCTCTCTGGCAGGCCCTGCTGTGCTGCCCAGAGCAGAGACTGGGAGCAGCCAGCTTCAGCTGCAGGAGAATCAGTTTCCTCCCACTCGTCGCCCAGGCCCAGCTGCCAGAGAGCGCAGACAAACGTGCCGGAGAGGAGCCAGCACAGCAGAAGGAGAGAGGCCCTCTCCCCTCCCCTGCTCCCGCAGTAACATGGGGCAGGGAGGTGACGGGGAGATCGTGGCAGCCCTGGGCTGGGGGCAGGGTGAGGGGGGGACACTTGGGGCAGCCATGTGCCCTCCCTTTTAGATTGTGCCCCCCCAGTATGGGAGACACCAGTCATCTGCAAATACAACTGAACCAGGGGGAGACAGACCCCAATTTACAGCACGTGACTTGAGACCAATTCCTGCCACAAGAGTCACTCAGGGCTTGGGGCTCAGGGCAGGTGGAGGGTGCTGAGCCTGGAGGGTGCTCACTGCTGGGTGCTCAGGGACGGGGTGGTGGTGACGGGGGTCATTCAGGCAGGGAATCAAACCACTGCTGTGTGCCCCCATCACACCCTCTCTACAGGAAATCTGCCCCATTTGTTGCCCTGGAATTTTGCATCCCTGCATATACCTCAGAACTTGACAGCACTGCAGTCAGCCATTTTGTATGTTCAGCCGCTGCCAGCTGAAAACCAAGCGTCACGTAGCTAGGAATAACCTGAGGCCTTTGTGAGACAAGGTCAGAGAGGTGCATACTTGCCGTGTGTTAATCAGAATGGGAGGATGGGACAGAACGTTATGGAAGAGGGTGAGTGGATAGAGACCTTGGGTTTTGGTGCCCCTGACATGTTGTTGTTCTGGCTAGAAATACTAGAAATGTTTGGAGATCATGAGTAGTTTGTTGAAATTAGGAGAACTGGTGACCCAGTAGAGGTGATTATGCTTAGCCCTGGGAGTCACTATAGGTTATGTGCTTTGTCAGAGTTAATGATAAAAGATTAGTTGGGAGCAGTGCGAGGGAGCTTTTATTCAGGCAAGAAGCTGATACCAGACATCTCTGTGTTCTTGGGGAACCAAGGTGCAGTATCCAGCCTGACTCATGAAAGACACCCCCCCCCGCCTCTGCTTAAATCAAAACCCATCAGAGGAAAAAACTTGCAGAGAGCAGTGAAGGGCGTTGGGAGACACACCTAGACCCCTCCTGATAAGGGTGACAAGATTAAGACATCCCCATTAGCATACAGAATGGAGAGCAGAGACAACTCCCCTAGCCTCATCTGCATGAGAGATGGGACAGGGAGACATCTCAATTTGCATACGGAATGGAGAACCAAGAACCACACTGAATTCTGGGACCAGAAAAAGCAGGGAAGCACTGCATCATGGGAATCTCTGCTCCAGATGCTAATGAACTTAGTCTGCCCTCACCCAGCTCAGCAATTATCAGACCAATTCTAGTAATGAATCTTTAATTGATATCAAAATAGTGAAGCCGCCTAGTTGCATTGTGAGCTCCCTGGAAGAAAACACCACCCATAGCCAAGAGTGATCAGCTCCTTTTGTCTAGTCTAAAGAAAACCCTTGAGTCATCAGCTTACCTATGTAAGCAGAGTCAGGATGAGATCTACCCTGACATCTGGTGGTACATTATGAGGAGTGGGCAAAGGAATTTTAGGAATGTGCATTTGCATTGGTAAACCCACTCCACTTAGCATAACACACAGCAGCATGGGATGGTTATTTTCACACTGTGGGATCCCCAATTTCTTTGTTATTGGGGCAGGAAGGAAAAAAAGTGCTGTTACCGTAATTATGTGAATGAGGAACTATGAGACTGCTTTATGACAGAAATGACTCAACCTACATTAAATAGTACTTGCTAGACAAGGGACATGGGTTCCAAAACCCAGTGAAGGGAGAGAGGCTGGGGACTGGTGTGTGTACCTGATGGTATAGGTCCCTTTTGAGCACCTGGAACACCAATTGCACATCCTCCTCTCTCCACTGTTAAAGAGCAGAGCTAATTTTGAATCCTTTAGGAGTCCATCTGGAGGCTGCTGACCTGAATTCACGTTGGGCCAAGGTGGCACTGGGGCTCCTCTACTACAAGTTGAAACCACTAAGAGCTGAAATCGCTAAAAGAGCTAAGCTTACTGAGCTGAGATCACTGAGTGGGGGAGCCTGAAGATCGATCGCTAAGCAGCTGGCAGAGCGGAGCAGTCTGCAGCACGTTGGTGCAGCCTGTGGAACAGTGAGCAGTGTGGAGCGGTTCGCGGGGACAGCTGATGCGGTTCACGGGTTGGCTGGAGGAGCGGCACAGCTGATGGAGTGGAGCCAGTCGTGGTGAAGGCTGCAGCAGAACTCCACGGAGAAGCGGAGCAGTTGACCCTGGCCCACGTAAGGTGTCCCTTAACACCCTGTGTGTGCCCCCCCCCATTTCCACCCAGGCTGGGGGGGTAAAGCTCAGCAGATAAACTTTTGAACGCTGGGGTGGCACTGACCAGAGACAGAGACTCTTGGGTTGTTGGACTTTGGGGTGATTGGACTTAAGACCCTAAGGGGGAAAGGACAGTGCCAAATGTACTTGGAGGTGGGTTTTTTTTTTGCTTATGGTTTGTGTATAGTCCTGTTTATGGTGTCTCTCCAACGTGATGCCACATTGTTTCCCTCCTTTATTAAAAGGATTTTGCTACACTTGGACTCTGTGCTTGCGAGTGGGGAAGTATTGCCTCCTAGAGGCACCCGGGGGGGTGGTAGGTAATTGTCCCAGGTCACTGGGGGGGGGGGGGGGGGCTCGAGCCGGTTTTGCATTGTGTTGTTGAAACAGAACCCCTGGATACTGAACCCGGCCCTTGTTGCTGCCAACTCAGAGGGGCAGAAGGGTTACACCTATAAATAAATCTATTCTTCTCCCTTGAACCATTGTATTTTCTCTACAAAAATCCCCACTCACCCTCCAGTCAGGGTTCCGATGCTTAGATCCAAACTAGGCATCAGTTCCACCAGGACTCCATCTTCTCCTGACTGATTGTGCTGGAGGCTCTGCCTGTCTCCAGCACTCAGGACCCTGAGCTATCACCATCACTTGGGAACCCTGACCAGTTCAAGCCTCATGGAGTGGGTGAGACCCCCCCCCTTTCGCTCTCTTTCTGTTTTCCTTTCTACCGTAGTTATTAACCTTTAATAATGTAGGTTATTTTGGTTTAGGCTCCTTGTGCAGTTATCACCAGTATTCAATAAAAAACTTGTATGGTTAAGCTGGTTGCTTCTCTCTCTCTCTTGCTGGACTTTACTCTTTTGTGTTTTTAGCTTCCCCCAGTCACTCTGCAGCAATGCTTCTTTTACCTAAGCTAAAGATCCCTGCAGCACCCAGAATACTGTGGGGTTTGCTCATCAAGTAGGTTCCTGCCAGTACAATTGTGTTGTGAAGGTGGGGTTAGGGACGTGCTGAATCTGGGACACATAAGGGTAACAGCTTGAAAGTGCTGTTTGACCCAGTCCATGGAGCCCAGGGGCATATAAGGGGTCAGCTTGACAGTGCTGATTGACCTGGTCCGCTCAGACTTGCTCTGTTAATGTATGTGTGGGTGGGTGGGTGGGTGGGTGCTCATCCAGTTTTGGAGCTGAAGAAACCCAGCCCTGGGGAACCCAGGTCCTGTGGGACAGCTCCACTGGGAGGGGACTTGCAGAAGGGAGAAGTAGAGCTCCATATGAAAACACACGTGACACAAGCAGCACATTGATAGAATTACAGAATCCCCTTTCCTGGAAAAGTGACCCAAATAAATGAGCATTCCCCAAAGTAATGGGCAAATCTGGTAACAAAGCTGACATCTAAACTCCCCATTAGGCGGACATGAAACAAAGCCCCTGGATACCCAACTGGTGATGACTCAAAACCATCTCAGACTGTGGGCAACTATACCTGGGATGTCCTAAAGGGGTAGCTCAAGGCAGATAGCTCAGTGGTTTGAGTATTGGCTTATTAAACCCACCATTGTGAGCTCAATACTTGAGGGGGCCACTTAGAGCTCTTGTGCAAAATCAGTACTTGATCCTGCTAGTGAAGGCAGCGGCTGGACTCAATGACCTTTCAAGGCCCCTTCCAGTTCTAGGAGATGGGTATAGCTCCTATTATTATTTATTGTGTGTGCGCGTGCTTAATATCTAATAAACTGTAGTTTTAGAGAAGCGCACGCTTGCTTATATCAATAATTTCTCAGCAGGAATTGCTGTCTTCCCAGTTATTATTCCTGACACATCTGGAGAGAAACAGTTAAGTTACCTCTGCTTTGTGTTCTGAAAACTCTGGGCAACACATGTGACCTCTGGGCCGTCTGTCTGCCTCAGTGCCTGCCCCAGCGCCCCCTCCCCAGTGCCAGGCTGTGACTCAGCAGCAATAACGCTCACCCTGCCAGCCATGCCAGGGCATCTCAGGTGGCAGCAGGAAGCTGAGCAGAAGCAGGGGGCAGATTGTCATCTCTTATCTGTGTCGTCACTGGGTTTGAACGGTCACGTCTGGTCCCATTTCCAAAGTCATTCTCCTCCTTCTTCCTCCCCCAGCCCCTCCCCCCTGCTGGGCTATAAACCCCCTGGGAACCCAGAGCCTGGCACAGGCTGAACTCCAATACCCAGTGCTCTGGACCAGCTGCCTAGACAGACAGACAGAGACAAACGGACAGGTGAGTCCCTGCTCTCTCCAGTCCCTTTTCCCCCTCGTGTTGGGTGCTGGGCTCTTGGTGGCAACCAATCCCTGGGACGGGGTCTGGGGGCCGGACTTCCCCTGTGTGAGCTGCCTGGGTCCTGGGACAGGGTCTAACCAGCTCTCCACTGCCCACGGCCCTGCCCCCAACCCCACATGGACCAGAGCTGAGCATCCTGTTCCAGAGAGCAGTGCCCAGGGCCCCACACTCCGCAGCTGGGACTGAACCAGGTGTCTCCCATTTGTGAGGCCTGGCACATCACCCTTTGCAGGGTGGCATCTGGTCCTCATCCGCCTTTGGTCCTCCCCCACCCCAGGGATGTTTCGTAAGCCCTTCCAGCCCCCATCCTGATGGAGCAGAGAGGCAGGAAGGGTGAGGGGAGCACCCAGAGCAGAGCAAGGAGGTAGGGAGGATGGGGAGCCCCACGGCAGATTAGGAAGATAGCAGGGGTGGAGGATGCCCATGACAGGGCAGGGAGGGCAGATGGGGTGGAGGATGCCCATGACAGGGCAGGGAGGGCAGATGGGGTGGGGAATCTCCCACAGCAGGGCAGGGAGGATAGGAGGGGTGGGGAAGCCCACTCAGTGTAGCAGGGAGGGTGGGAGGGGTGTGGGAGATATAGTGAAAGGGCAGAAGGGGTGGGGGGAACCCCCTTCATGGAGCAGGCTGCAGTGGCAGGGAGCTGACTAATCTCCAGCGAAGCTCACCCTTGCTGTGGCCGTGGGGTAACATGGGGGCCCACAGCTCTGGGTGTCTCCAGCAGAACAGTCCAACTATGGGGCGGGTTTGTTTCCAGTGGGGTCCTGCAGGGATCAGTTCTCGGCCCTACACTAGTTAATATTGTTAAACAGTCTCACTAGCCCCAGATACCAGCAGCCAAGCCACAGACATGTGAGATCAGAGTCACTTTGGGGGCAAGTCTGACACCGCTTTCATTGGACCACAGTCAGCACCTACAGACCAGGGTAATGGGCTCCCTTGAAATGCAGCAGAGACAGACCCGAGGGAGTGTGGGCAGCCCAGAACAGGGCTAACCCCTCGGCCACAGGCAGCAGCCTCCAGTTATTATCCAATTCTCTTGGGCCTGACTGTCCCAGGCTCCATACGTCACCATTTACACCAGGGCCCGGAACGTGTAAATCGCCGCCCAGGGAGGATGGTGCATTTCCCAGTCTCTTTGCACAGGTGCAAATGACAACACCCAGTGCAGGGCGCTGAGGAGCCAAGCGCAGGGCGCATGATGGGCTGAGGGCTCCCTGGGCCTGAGGGCCAGGAATTGGGAAGTTGCCATTTTACCCTGCACTGATGGGGGCCAGGCCCCAGCTGGTGTGAGTCCAGTGACCCCCGTGGAGATCTGGGCAGTTCACACCCACTGGGGTTCTAGCCCCGGTGATTCCAGCGGAGCTCTGAACAATGCCCACTCGCTTGGGCTCTGACCCCAAGGACTCCAGTAGCCCCACACCGGCCTGTACCCGCTAGGGATCCACCATGAGCTGCAGTAACTATTATCCCTCCCCTCCCACCCCACCCCAACCACACGGTGTTGACTTCCCAGACACACAATCTCCCTGGAGCTGGAGATATGAGTGTGATTGAAACACCTGTTAGTGGGGAAAGGCCCCAGGGGTGGGGTCAGTGGGTGTTTCATGTACCAGGTGCTGGGTGATAACACGAGAGGCTCCAAATTTCTAACACTAACCCAGCTCTCTAGTCAGAGAACGACTGCAGAGGTGCTGCACCTGCAGCTGGCATTCCAGCCACGTGCACACAGACTGGCCTCCATCCTGGTGCCACTGGGGCCTCTTCCAAACTCTCCCCTCCTGCCACCTGTGCCCTCCCCCCAAGTTCCATGTAGGTGGCTACCGAGGGGACCTGCCAGCCCCAGCATGGGGGAGAGAGGGACAGTGGGAGATGGCAAATGCCCCTTCTGATAACTGCTTTGCTCTGCAAATGGGACCCTGTTTCCTGGGACCCAGGTTCCATCTGAGTGACCACGGCCTCCCTGCTGACCCCCCCTTCTCCCCACCTGCAGCCCTGGTTTGGGGAGTCCCTGGAGATGCTGCTTGCAGAGCCCAGCCACTGAGGAGCTGGGACCTGGGTCCCTGCTGGGTGTCCAGTTCTGTCCCTGGGGCCCGGCTCAGTGAGGGGTGGAGGAGGAAGGGCCCTTCGGACCCAGGCAGATGGGCCCCGAGTTCAGTGCCCCAGGGCTGGGATCCCTCTCGGGGCTCTTCCAGCCCAGCCCGGGGCTCCTCCCTCTGTGAAATGCCCCATTAGAGAAGGGGGGCTGCACTGGGGGGTGTCCCAGCCTTGCATGGTCCCCTCTCCCTTGTGTGTTTTCTCCCCAGGGGAAGTGAGAAGATGGGGCCAGTCGCCTACTTCAGCCTCTGCCTCCTCGGCTGCCTGATCTTTAACCCCTCGCTGGCAGGTGAGTCCTTGCCCAGCCCCTCAGAGCTGGAGCCCCCGGGTGCTGGTTCCCATGGTGGGAATTGGGAAGTGAATTCATTTCCCTCGTCGCTCCCAGAGCCACTGCCCATCTCCTGCTGCTGGGGGTCACTGCCCGGGGGGAGCCCAGGCCCTGCGGCCCCTCCCCAGGAAGCGGGTGAGAGAAGGTGGCTGAAAGGCCCCCCAGGGTCGGCTCTTCCCATGAGGATTGGGTGGGGCCAGTCCCTGGGCAACGGGCACTCAGCCCCCATCAGCTCCAGGCTCCCATCCCCCCCTACCGTGGTCCCCTCCCACTGGCCGGCTGTGTCCCCATGGGGTCCCTCTCCAAGGGCTGCTCATGGCTCCGCTCCAGCCCCAGCTTCTCCCCCATCCGGCCTCTGCTCCTGGCTGGGCTGCCCCAGTCCCTGCACACTGTGTCTTTCTCCTCAGACTGTCCCGTTCCCTCCCCCGCTGGGACACGGCTCCACCCCGTCCCTCTGTGCCCCCAGGCCTGAGCAGGGCAGAGCCTGCCCAGTGTTCCCCTCTCCTCTGCCCCAGCCCCACAGATCCCTGCTATCCCCCCTCTATGTCCCATCAACCTGGGCACCTCTCTCCCTTCCCTCCTCCTACAACCCCCCAGCTCCTTCCATCCAAAACTGGGCCCCTGCCCCGATTTCCTGCCTAGTCCCAGTCTGTGCCAACCCCACTGCTCCCCCAGCTTCACCCCGTGGCCCTGGGTGTTCCCTTCCTGCCCCCCTGCCGGCTTCCCTGGTCCCACTGTCCTGCATGGCCCAAGGGGAGAAGCTCACGGTGGCAGGAATTCCCTCTGCCCGAGGGCTGCAGCTGAATGGGGGCCACTGTAGCTGGCAGCTCCATATTTCCCCCCTTCCCTTCAGCCACCCCACAGTCACTGGCTCCTTCCTCCCCCAGGGAGCCCTGGGGAAAGGAGCCCCTGCCCCATTCAAACCCAGAGGCCCTGCCCTTCTGGGATACCTGCTCAGAGCTGGGTGCCAGGGGCCCTGTTCTGCCAACCTGGGGTCTGAGCAAACCCAGCTTCTTCCTGCAGTGCCAGGGCCTGGAGGGTCCTGCCAGCCAGACACAGCCCCAAACGGGCTCCCGATGTTTTTGTGCTAATGGGAAAGCTGTGGCTGTGCCTCCGAAACAGCCTCTAACTGCGGTGTCCTGTCCCCACCATGGCCCCAGCCCCCTCTCTCTCAGCAGGGGCACAGGCTATGTCCTGTCCCGCAGGCTGGCTCTCCTTCCATGACAGCTGCTATCGATTCTTCCACAAAGAGAAAAACTGGATGGAGGCTGAGGTGAGAGGCTGGGGGCAGCAGGGCTCAGGGGTCCTGGGCTGGAGCTGGAGGCTGGGGGATGGGGTGGTTTAGGGTGAGAATCAGAGTAAATGAGCTGGGTAGGGCTGGGGAATCTGCTCCTGTGGGAGGGGCGGGGGAGGGTTGCCAACTTCCTAAGTGCACCCCTGTAAACGGGTCGGACTCACCCCTGCGGCACCTCCTGCTGGTGACTCTGGGAATTAGCTCTTTTCCAGGCCTGGAGCACCCTCTGCAGGCTGGTGATCCACCTGTCCTCTGGCCCCCGTGTCCCTCCCTGGACCCGGTGTCCTTTTACATGGGGGTGCTGCCTCCTGGCAGTAACCCCTTTCTGCTCTGGGCTTCCCCTTCTGTCTCAGGGAACCCCCACCCTCTATCCCTACCTTGCTTCAGTATGTGGTTACTGTCAGTCACTGTCTAGCCCCACACCCTGGGGCAGACTGCAGTATCAGCCTATTCATCATTGGCAAGGTTGGGTTTGGACCTGCTGCCTTTGCCTACCCCTGGGTTGCTCCTGCAACCCCCCATACCTTTTGGCCTTGTGCTAGGCTGCAGCCTGGGGCTTTCCAGGCCAGAGCTCCCCAGCTCCTCAGCCTTTCCAGAGCCCTGCTCCACTCAGGTATACAACCTCAGCTCCAAAGCAGCCAGGCCCATCTCCCTCTGAAGGCAGAGAGAGAATGTCTGCCTCTGGCTTCCCTGGCCTTTTATAGGGGACAGCTGTGGCTCAGTTTGGGGCGTGGCCTCACCTGCAGCCACTTCCTCAATTAGCCCAGTCTTGAGAACCGCCGCTCTCAAGCCCTGCCAGGCCACTTTCAAACCCCTCTGGGCTTGGAGCAGGGGGTCACCCTGCTACAACCCCCCTGCCCTGCCCCTTCTCCGGTGCCCCACCCCCACTCACTCAATCCCCCCTTCCTGTGTCACTGTCCCCCACCCTCACTCACTTTCACCGGGCTGGGGCAAGGGGTTGGGGTGTGGGAGGGTGGTGAGGGCTCCGGCGGGGAGTGCAGGCTCCGGGGTGGGCCCAGGGATGAGGGATTTTGGGTGTGAGAGAGCCTCTGGGCTGGGGGAGGGGGTTGGAATACAGGGGTGTATGGGCTCTGGGCTGGGGGAGGGGGTTGGAATACAGGGGGGTTTGGGCTCTGGGCTGGGGGGTGTGGGCTCTAGAGTGGAGCTGAGGATGAAGGGTTTGGGGTGGAGGAGGGGGATCCAGGCTGGAACTGAGGGGTTTGGCGTGCAGGAGGGCATGTGGACTCCATTTGGGGGTTTGGGCTCTGGGGTGGCGCCAGGGATGAGAAGTTTGGGGTGCAGGAGGGGACTCAGGGCTGGGCACGGGGTTGGGGTGTGTGCAGGTTGTGGGCTCCAGGAAGGAGATTGGGCAGGAGACTCAGGGCTGGGCACGGGGTTGGGGTGTGGTAGAGGGTTTGGGGTATGGGGTCCTGGCAGCGCTTACTGCAGCTCCCAGGAAATGGCCACCAGGTCCCTGCGGGCCCTATGCATATGGGTGGCCAGGAAGGCTCCATGTGCTGCCATCATGCCCGCAGCTGCTGTCCTGAAGCTCCCATTGGTTGTGGTTCCCAGCCAATGGGAGCTGTGGAACTGGCACTAGGGGAAGGGGCAGCACGTGGAGCCTCCCTGGCTGCCCATGTGCAGGGACCTGCCGATCGCTTCCGGGAGCCGTGCGGAGTCAAGGCAGGTAGGGAGCCTGCCTTAGCCCTGGGTCCCCACTGCACCACCGACCGGACTTTTAACAGCCCAGTCAGCAGTGCCGACCAGAGCTGCCAGGGTCCCTTTCCGACCAGGTGTTCTGGGGAAAAACCAGACACCTGCAACCCTAGGTGGGAGCCCAGGGCTGCACATTTCCCACGGCCCCAGACAGAGCCCTGGGAACAGGCTGTGAGGGAACAACCTGCCCTGGCCTGACTGGGGAGCAGAATACAATGTAAACGTAGCTCCCGGTGGGGCACGATCTCCTCTGGACCCGACGCGCTTGTCATGCGCTGTGTCTGCCAGGGACACCTGGGATGGCCTGGGCCCAGGTGGGGTCTTGTCTCCCTCTAGCAGCCAGCTCAGGAAGAGCCTGCTCCTTACTCGGTGTTACCAGAGCAGCTCCCTGAGCTCCGATGGCAGGGCTGTGCTGAAAGTCGCCAGTTCGATCCCCTTTGCTGGCTGGCATGTGGCCAGGGAGTCGCTGCACAGGACATGAGGGTGGTGATGGGGCCCTGTGTACATAGGAACGGCCATACTGAGTGAGAGCAATGGGCCATCTAGCCCAGTGTCCTGCCTTCCAACAGAGGCCAGTGCTGGGTGCTTCAGAGGGAATGAACAGAACAGGTCAATTATTGAGTGATCCATTCCCAGCTTCTGGCACACAGAGGCTAGGGACACCATCCCTGCCCTTCCTGGCTATTAGTCATTGATGGACCTGTCCTCCATGAATTTATCTAGTTCTTTTTTAACCCTGTTATAGCCTTGGCTTTCACAACATCCTCTAGCAAAGAGTTGCACAACTTGACTGCATTGTGTGAAGAAATACTGCCTTTCGTTTGTTTTAAACCTGCTGCATATTAATTTCATTTCATTTTGTGACCCATAGTTCTTCTGTAATGAGGAGTAAATAACACTTTCTTATTTATTTTCTCCACACCAGTCATGATTTTATAGCTCTCTCTTATATCTCCACTCAGCTGTCTCTTTTCCAAGCTGAAAAGTCCCAGGTTTACTAATCTCTTCTCATATGGAAGCTGTTCCGTACCCCGAATTATTTTTGTTGCCCTTTTCTGAACCTTTTCCAAGTCCAATATATCTCTTTTGAGAAGAGGTGACCAGATCTACACACAGTATTCAAGATATGAGCGTACCATGGATTTATACAGAGGCAGTTTGGTATTTTCTGTCTTATTATCTATCCCTTTCTTAATGATGCCCGGCATTCTGTTCGCTTTTTTGACTGCCGCTGCACAGGGACTGGATGTTTTCTGAGAACTATCCACAAGGATTCCAAAATCTCTTTCTTGAGTGGTAACAGTAATTTAGACTCCATCATTTTATATGTATAGTTGCGATTGGGATATAGATGTTTTCAAATGTGCATTACTTTGCATTTATCCGCATTGACTTTCATCTGCCATTTTGTTGTCCAGTCACCCAGTCTGTGAGATCCCTTTGTAACTTTTTCACAGCCTGCTTTGTACTTAACTATCTTGAGTAGTTTTGTATCATCTGCAAAATTTTCCACCTCTCTGTTTACCCCTTTTTCCAGATCATTATTGAATATGTGGATGGGCGGGATGGACAGTGGAAGGAGGGACAGTCAGAAATCTTCTGGCTTTCCTGCAAGTCTCCCTCTGTGAGGCAGGTTTTCCAGAACTCATGTCGTTCTTGGAGCTCTTTTCTGAGCTCTCCAATTTGTTAACGTCCTGTCTGAGGAGCGGATCCCAGACAGGGTCACGGTGCCGGCTCACTAGTGCTGTATATGTGTAACACCCCTTCCCTGCTCCAACCCCACAGCCGTGTGCTCAAGTCGTGCCCAGACACCTGGGCTGTGGTGGCTCCCCCCTCACCTCTTCCCCTCCCTGCTCTGACCCTTCCATGAGGCTCCTACCACCTGCTGCTGCTGCCTGGTGAGTCTTCCTCCTCTCGTCTCCTCTCCTCCATTCCACCCCCCTTCGCAGCTGGCCGCATCCCTCCTCCTCACACCCCCTTGGGCCCTCTGGGGCGTTTAAGGATGTGAGCGTGTCACGGAGTGTAGGGGAGTCAGGCCCTGCACCCCCGGCCTCCCTGCCGATTCACCAGGACTCTCAGCCAGCCAGTAAAGCAGAAGGTTTATTTAGATGATAGAAACACAGTCCAACACAGGTCTTGCAGGCACAGGTAACCGGATCCCCCCGGTTAGGTCCATCTTGGGGGCCTCACAGCCCCCCTCGGGGATCAGAGCCCTTTCTCCCTGCTTCCCCTCTTTTCCCCAGCCAACTCCAGTCTGCCCAACCCCCTCCGGCCCCTCCTCTCTCCCCCGCTTCTTTCCTGGGCTAGGAGGTCACCTGACCCCTTTATCTCCAACACCTTTAGATGCACCTTTGCAGGGAGGGGCCGGCCATCAGTTGCTAGGAGACAGAACGTCAGGCATTTGGTTGCCTGGCCTTTTGCTGCTAGAAACTTAGGATCTGTACCCAGCCCCCAGTAAGACCAGTCCCACTTCGTCACACCTCTCCCCCCTTCGAGACCGAACTGAGCGGGGTCATTCCAGCCAGTGACCTGGGGAAGTTCGAACCCACCTACATTCCCATGGCTGCCCCAGGGTCCCCCCCGTTCTGGGGGGAGAGTTACCCCAGGTCATTCCAGTTTCCTGTCCCCCTGTAGGTCGGGGGGACTCGAGAGCACTTGCAGGTTGCAGGGGGGAAGCCTTATGCCGCCTGTGCCCTTTCCCCGCCCCAATACCCCTGGGGTGCACGCTGGGCTGGGGCCTTCTCCCCACATTCCAGTCTGGGGGGCTGTGATTCGGGCTCTCTCGGTTCAGAGCCCCCCTTTTGACCCTGGCCCCCCTCTGGACAGGCTCCTCGGGGCGGGGCAAGGGTCTTACAGCCATCTTCCCCCTGTCCCGGGCCTTCCTCCCCCTCCGGCAGAAGTCACAGGAGCGGCAGTGCTGCCGGACATGGGCAAAGACCCCAGGCCAGTAATAGTTCTGTAGCAGCTTCTGCTGGGTACGCCAGGCTCCCTGGTGCCCTGAGGGGGGAATGTCATGGGCCCGGCACAGCAGCTGGTGGCGAGACTCCTGGGGTACCACCAGCTGCCTCCTGATCCCCCCTGACTCCATCTTCCCTGGGGGAGCCCATTCTCGGTACAGGAAACCCTCCTCCCACAGGAACCTTTTCCGGCCACCTCGTCCCATGGTCTGTCCCCCCCCGAGGCTGGCCAGGTCCCCTATCCTCCGCAGGGAGGGGTCTTCCCGCACCGCGGCCTGGTACTCAGCCGCTGGGGCAGGGACGGGGATCTGCTCTCTCTCACCAGCTGGGTCTGGGGCCACAGCCTCTCTGAGCCCTGTCCCTGGGCATTTCCTCCCCACCGGGTCAGGGTCCAGTGCCTCAGGCAGAGTACCTCCCCCGGTGTCAGGGTGCAGAGCCCTGCGCCGACTCTGACTACGGTTCACAGCCAGGGCACCCCGGGTGTTACTGGGCCAGTCCTCGAGATCCCCCCCCATTAACACCTCCGTGGGCAAATGTGGGTGCACCCCCACGTCCTTGGGGCCCTCCTTGTCCCCCCACTTCAGGTGTACCCTCGCCACAGGCACCCTGAATGGGGTCCCGATCACACCCCTCAGGGTCAGGTAGGTGTTGGGCACCATCCGATCTGAGTCCACCACCTCGGGCTGGGCCAGCGTCACCTCTGCACCCGTGTCCCAGTACCCAGTGACCTCCCTCCCGTCTACCTCCAGGGGAACAAGGCACTCTTTCCGGAGGGGTAGCCCCGTGCCCACCCTGTAAACCCAAAACTCAGGGTTGGGAGCATCCAGCCCCTCGGAGGGGTCGACCCGGGCTCCCCCTCCCTCCTTCGCAGGTGGTATGCGGCCAGCCCCCCTTTCCTGCGAACACTGCCCCTCGTCCGACTGGGTCTCTACCCAGTTAACCCGGTGTGGGGTCGGTCTGCTCAGTTTGTCCCGGAGCTTGGGGCACTGGGCCCGTATGTGGCCTTGTTGGCCACATTGATAGCAGCCCATGTCTCGTGGGTCCCCTCGAGTGGGACGACTGGACCTGACGCCAGACGGTTCCCTTTGGTGGGGGCCCTCCCTCGGCCCCTTCTGGGAGGTCCCATGGTGACTCTCTCTCTGCGTTGAGGCAGACCTGCTCCTTCGAGACGCCTCCCTATTATCCCTTGCCCGACTGTCCATGTATTGGTCGGCCAGCTGGCCTGCATGCTGCGGGTTCTCCGGCTTCTGGTCCATCAACCACAGCCTCAGGTCCGACGGGCACTGCTCATACAGGTGCTCCAGTATGAATAGGTCAAGCAGGTTCTCTTTAGTTTGGGCCCCAGCCATCCACTTGCGGGCATATCCCTGCGCCCGGTTGACCAGTTGTAGGTAGGTGACCTCCCGGGTCTTATGTTGACTCCGGAACCTCTTCTGGTACATCTCCGGGGTCAGCCCAAACTCGCGGAGTAGGGCCTCTTTGAACAGGTTGTAGTCCCCTGCCTCCGCCCCTCTCATTCGGCTGTACACCTCCACGGCGGTGGAGTCCAGTAAGGGAGTGAGAAACTGGATCCTGTCTGCAGGGTCAACCTGGTGCAGCTCGCAGGCATTCTCAAAGGCCGTCAGGAAGGTATCTATGTCCTCCCCCTCCTTACGCCAGGCCAGGAAGCTCTTATCAAAGCTCTTTGTAGGCTTGGGTCCCCCCTCACTAACCGCAGCTGGGGCCTTACTGTTGTTCAGCTGGGCCAGTTCCAGCTCATGTTTACGTTGCTTCTCCTTCTCCCTCTCCTCGTATTTGCGTTGCTTCTCCTTCTCCCTCTCCTCGTGTTCGCGTTGCTTCTCCTTCTCCCTCTCCTCGTATTCGCGTTGCTTCTCCTTCTCCCTCTCCTCGTATTCATGCTGCTTCTGCTTCTCCTCCAGCTCACGCTGGCTTTGTCTCTCCTCAAGTTCTCTCTGCTCCTTACGCTCCTCCAGCTCTCTCAGATTTATCTCTCTCTCCAAGTCCAGCCGCCTGCGCTCCACGGAGGCCGAGCGTCACCGGGACGATCCCCGGCTGGGGGGTGAGCTTCGCCGGGCCGATCCCCTGCTGGCCGGGGGGGGTCACGGTGCCCTCGGCAGCTGGGCTCCTCCTCCCCCTCCCCCTAGGCCTAGGGGTGGGAGGTCTCGGGAAGCCATCAGCAGCCGGCTGACCACTCCCAGCGGGGACAGACACTGGTGCCTGCGCTGCATCTGCCCGGCTGCTTCCCTCAGAGACAGGGATCGGTTCATTCCCACGATCTGCGTCCTCCAGCTGGGCAATCAGATGGGCCTTGGTGAGCTTTCCACTGCGCAGCTCCCTCAGCTTGCACAGCTCCACCAGGTCACACTTGCGCTGCTGGGCATACATTTTCCTGCTGGCCGCTCACAGACCGGGGTGCTTGCCGCTCCCCACGGGTTCCAGGGGGACCCCTAGTGCGCCAGCCCTTCAGGTCACCACCTCTTTGCCAGGGTCGAGGCTGCAGCCTCCTCCGCCCCTGAGATCGCTCGCTGTGATCCCCCGGGGGACCCTGTTACTGCAAAGTCCTTCTCTCTGGTCACACTCTCCCAGGGGTGAATCGCCCCTTCGTTTTACTGCGCCCCAGTCACTTACTGCAGGAAGCACCGTCCACGGGGTGCAGTCGATCCCACCCCTGCCACCAGTTGTCACGGAGTGTAGGGGAGTCAGGCCCTGCACCCCCGGCCTCCCTGCCAATTCACCAGTACTCTCAGCCAGCCAGTAAAGCAGAAGGTTTATTTAGACGATAGGAACACAGTCCAACACAGGTCTTGCAGGCACAGATAACCGGATCCCCCCCTGGTTAGGTCCATCTTGGGGGCCTCACAGCCCCCCTCGGGGATCAGAGCCCTTTCTCCCTGCTTCCCCTCTTTTCCCCAGCCAACTCCAGTCTGCCCAACCCCCTCCGGCCCCTCCTCTCTCCTCCGCTTCTTTCCTGGGCCAGGAGGTCACCTGACCCCTTTGTCTCCAACACCTTTAGATGCACCTTTGCAGGGAGGGGCCGGCCATCAGTTGCTAGGCGACAGAACGTCAGGCATTTGGTTGCCTGGCCTTTTGCTGCTAGAAACTTAGGATCTGTACCCAGCCCCCAGTAAGACCAGTCCCACTTCGTCACAGAGCGGTGAGCCAGCACCAGTGGGGGGAGTGAAGAGGGGAGCGGAGGGGATCCCTGAGTATAGGCTCATCAATGGCTATTAGCCAGGATGGGCAGGGATGGTGTCCCTGGCTCTGTTTGCCAGAAGCTGGGAATGGGTGACAGGGGATGGATCACTCGGTGATTCCCTGTTCTGTTCATTCCCTCTGGGGCACCTGGCACTGGCCACTGTCGGCAGACAGGATACTGGGTTAGATGGACCTTTGGTCTGACCCAGTAAGGTCATTCTTATGTTCTTATGCTCTGAGTAACTTAACACAAGTGAAATAGCCTTACAGAGACCTAGTAACAGATCATTGAAACTGTTAACAGGCCATTAAAGTGGTAATGAAACCATTAAACAGACATTTGCCAACACCCAGAAAGCCTTTGGCCACATTCATCTGGGCTTTTATATTGTAGGAAAATGTGTTATTTGGGATAAAACTGTTTCCAAATGACCCATCAGTAATTCCCATGCCATGTGACCTGTCAGTAATTCTCCATGCATCTGAATAGGTGGGTTTTTTACCCACAAAAGGTGATGGCCAGATAAATCTGTTAATCTTTAAGATGCCACTGGACTCCTCATTGTTTTTGTGGATACAGACTAACACAGCTACCTCTCTGATACTTGGTACCATGCCATGCGACTTATTCTCTACCCAGCAGAAGTATTTTTCACTAACCTCGCTCAAGGAGGAGCAGACACAGCCAGTGAGTTTATTTCGTGATCTAGCTGTTTTCTTCCAACCCAGTTTAAGTAAGCGAGCCTGGCAGGGAATTCTGTGGAAGAAAGGTGATTAAAGTGCTGCCTTAACGCAGGCTGTCAGGGACAAACCCTTTCGAAAAAGGAGAGATTAGGCTTCAGGTTGGTGCAGGTAGCCTGAAAAACCAAGTCTCTCTCTATACAGTATGCACCGAACTCTGCCACGCAGCGGAGAATCCGCCTGGCGATTGATCTATAGCTGTTCAGTTCCCACAGGGAAATGTTATTAGTGCTTTAGGGTGACAAGGGGGAGGATCTCGCGGTGGTGGGGCCAGCAGCAGGGTGAGGAGGGGAGTGGTGAGCCAGCGGCATGGTAGGCCGGGGGGTATCTCGTGGCGGGAAGGGGGGTTGTGACATTATTGATATAAATTGGGACCATATAGAACATGGGTTGCAACCAAGGTCCTGTAGTGGCACCAAAACTTAGGTAAAGGGGGTCATATAAGGTGTCTAAGACCAGGTTATGGGTTGCTGGTTATGATTATGCTGTCTGTGTGCATGTATTATTTTTAGTTGAAGTTATGAATATTGGCTCTATACTGTCTGTATTTCAAGTTGGTGCTGTGCTTCTGGGAAACATCCCAGACAAGTTGGTGTTAGCTCTGCATAGCCTGCTTGATGGCCCATTGAGGACCATCGGTGTGACAGTGCGATTCTGGCGGGACCCAACTGAGAGTGCCAAATCAGGACCAATTGCTTA
>ML123475.1:1980849-2005841 GCA_003846335.1 Cuora mccordi | reverse complement strand
CCAGCAAATATTGTCATAAACAGTGACAACTTCCCCTGGCTTCAGTTTCTGTACACACTGAAGCTGTGGTGGTTCTAAGGGCCAAAATGTCCATAGAGTTCCTAACCCCATTCAAATATCAGCTGTAATCCCAGGAGCACTAACTAAAAATCGATTAGGAGTATCAGGTGGTCTCACTTCCCAGATATCTCGGTGAATCACCCAATCCCACATGCATCCTCCCCATGGACCCGGCAGGATTCGGTATGTGGGAGCCCACACCCACCCTAACCGGTCCATATGCTTGGAAGGAGCACTGTGAATGTCCACACTTCCAACCAGAAAGTGTCCAAGTATGTCTCCATGGCCACAGATCAGATGGTACTCCCGACGTGTCTGTAAGGGCAGTGGGCCAAGTCTGGTCTAGATCCCACTGCAATGCCTTCCCAGCCCCAGTGATATTCAATACCATCTCTGTCAGTAACTTCTGGGTCATAGAACTAAGGGCTGAAATGACATGTAACTCACCAACTCCAGCCTGTACTTAAAATAGCTGAGTCTCATGAATAAGGCTAGTAGCCTTTTCTAGTTGGCCCAATTTCTTATCATGTTCTTGGCCTTCAAGAATAGTCCAAATGGCTACAACACTATTAGCCCCAGCCCACAGGGATCTGCCCAATGTCCTCTTATTCCAGGGTCTCCGTTGTGCTAATCTAATGGCAGCCCCCTGTGAGCAATCTGGGTATGTAAAAGTGATGTAAAAACTGGAGAAGGGCAATGTCATTCAAAATCCAATTAGGGAGGGCAATACATACTGAAGGATTTATCCAAAACACAGGGCACAGCCTGTAGAATAAACCCCAAAATTCAATTAATACCACATTCCGAAGCATGGGTCCCACAAATTTCTTCCTGCCAGTATGTAATTCTTTGTTCCTTCACCAGGGTCAGTTCTCAATGTCCTTTCTAGTCAGGAATTCCTGGACTTTGGCAATGTCAGTGGAGTGAGTGTTTCTTCTTCTTTCCCAAAACAATTGTGGTTTAGCATCCTACAGGGGAGAGATTGCCAGCACATATCACCCTGTAATGGCTTTGCTTTTTCTAGAAAAGTCTGAAGGCACAGTTGGTCTGTCAGTGGACAAGGGAGAGGTCGCTAGTATGTCACCTTGTCCTTTTTCCCTGCTATCCAGAAGCACAGGAGAACTAGAAGAAAGAATAGGCTAATGATCAATAGGAAAATTCTTCCAATGTGGAGGGGTCTTTTTGCAGTGAGGATCCTGGGTCCAGACAGTCAGTCTTCGGCACTTCACAGCAGTGTTGGTAGACAGCAGAACTTGGAAAGGGCCTTTCCAGCGTGGAGCCAAGGCAGTCTTGCGTTGATGGATCTGTATGTAGACCCAGGCTCCTGGTTCTAACAAGTGGCAAGGTTGCACAGGATCTTTGGGTTGTTTCTTCTTTACCTGTGAGAAAAGAAACCTAACACATTGCATTAGTGTCTGTGCAGATTTTACAAATTTTACAGCTGCATGGGCAAATTTAAGTCCCCCCCCTTCCCTTGGTAGGCAGCCAAGCGGTGTCCTTGACTGGGGTCAGCGCATGTTAGCTATTCTCTCTTTTTTTTTCTCTTGAAATGAAAGATTTTTCTTTCATTTAACCTGCAAAGGAAACTTTTACTCTTCAATTATACACCTTTTTCATACCATGAACACATAAACATTACGGTTATACAGTACATAAGTATTATCATTCAATGTACGCCACATATACCCTTTCACTAAAATAACCTTATTACAGAACTTTGGAAGAACAAGCCAGGACAAGCACACCCACTTTGAGAAGTTCACTTAATATAACTTCTAGTCCAATAGCTATCCACCATCCGCAGCCCTCTGGCTAAAAGTCTGAGGTAGCCAGAAGGATCCCTCGTACAATATGGGGAGTGGGTTAACTTTTCATGTCCTTGCTTCCAAAGACTGGCAGTATGCAAATTTTAACACCAATCTCAATTAAAAGATTTGGCCAATGTAGTTTCTTTCTCTTACTTAAGAAAATGTATTAGACTTTAGTATATCACATTTTTCTGATGTAACCAAACACTTTGCATTCTAAATTGAACAAAACAAGTATCCGCATTTCAATCCAACACTTCTGCGTAATTTCAAATCTGACCATATTTAAAAATATTAAACACAACAATTCTGGCCACGAGACAAACACCACAAGACAGAACATAGAACACACAACATAATTTTTACTGTGCCAGTAAATCATGGTACAGTGAATGCAGCGCAGCTGGCATTAGTTTTCTTTGATTATCTGAAAGACAAAACAGGTCTACCCCTGCTGGGCAGTCAATCATTATTTAAAATATACAAATACTCTTGTTGATTTCAGGCAAAATAGAGGAATTACCCCATATTTCTCGTATGTGTTTCTGAGACAGCCCTGGTTCAGCGGCCTCTAGCTTATCAGTTAATTAATTTGCATTAACACAGATGCCTTCTGGCTTGCATTTTTACTTTTAACTCCTGCTTATAAACACTGAAAGAAAACAGCACCACTTATAGTGTCTTTAGAGCCTAATAAAATTTTCATTACATAGCACTGTATACATTCTTCAACTGATTTAACAAAATCGTTCATAGCCAAATGATTGCAATCTAATAATTTCTTTGCCTGAATTTATTTACAAACATTTCAAAGACACCAAAAATTGTTCTCTCTAGCATCTACAGAGTCAATTTTTCACTTTCCCTTAAAAAGCACTTGCTATTCCCTTCCAACAGCCACTTTACCAATTCAAATCACCATTCCAAATATCCTTCTGAGTATTTGAAATTCAAAAGTTTCCAACCTGTTTTCTAATCTCCCTGTCCGTTGCCTGCCCGCCTGGGCCCGATCCTGCTTTTCTCGCTGAATTGTCCCTATCCTAGGCACTACCAGTTTAGCTAGGAGGGTGGGCTTCACAACTAGCCCCACCCTTCTGGTCTTTTCCCCAAAACATTTCTACTCACAAGACTACCCGAGTCCTCCCTAGTAAGGCTTGCCACCGGGGCAAAAATACATGGCCATTGGGTAAAGGCCATTTACTTAACACATAATCCAAACCCCTTTAGGGGGTCTACCCAGAGACCCACCCATTTGTCTGCTGACGCTTAAACAAAAAAGAAAATTACACAGAGAGCAGAGAAAATTGCAGTCTAAGCCAGATTTTTCCACTTCTATTACATTGTCCGTTACCGGGGGCGGGACAGCAAAATCTCAGGACAACCTCAGAGCTTCATCGCACACATGGCTTCCACTCTGAGGAATTACGAACGAGAAGTTCAGTTCCGCTCACACACCTAACGCCCAAATGAACAGAGCAGAAAAACAACAATAACCGGTTAAACAAAACAGAACAAAACCAGATAGTGTGTCCTTATTCTATTAGGGCTCACCTTTAATCATGCTATTCTTAACATATAACACCAACAATACCAAACAAAGCAAACATAAAATAACAAGGGTAAAACAGATAGATGGTGTAAATTCTGCAGGGTTCCCCCATTCTTAATTGCACACCAAACTGTGACAAATTCCTGTTACGAATTTATCCCTCATGTCAGGTGATCAGACTGACAGAGCATATAATCAAATTTTAAGCTTCATTAAAAATAGTAAAACAACAATGGAGAGTGTTGGAAATGCTCCCACCTCACACAGGAAAAACATGAATGCCCCAAGCCCTAAACCACTTTAATACTCACACATGTCTCACTGGAAAGTTAAGCTTTGCAAATATAATTCCAATTCTGTAACTTGTACTGCCTTTGGTTTGCCTCAGTTTCTATTTTCCACAAGCAGCTGGGGCTGAAAGCAGTTTTCTTTGCACGTAGCATAGTCCGCACTGATTCTTGACCTTGAACACAAAACAACTCTCCTTTATCTCAGGGCTAAGCCGAATTTCAAATTAATCCGGGTCACAGCTAGCCTAACTCATGCTAACTAACATTCATTAAGATCTCTTCAAATCCTTGTTAATTATTTACTGGCTTCCACAGTTCACCAACCAGCCCTGAGAACTACGACCCTAACCCTCTGCACTCAACCCCCAGCACCATGCAGTATATGCACCCTGAAGTGCAGCAGTCATTGCACAGCACTCCAGACAGGACATATTCAAACCTGTGACTGTACAGTTCCCCACCCCACCCCCCTGCCCTTTTAGGTTCCCAAAATGTTGTGTGTCTGTCAAGGAAGTTATTATCTTTTCAATAAAAGAATTCTTGGCTTTGAAAACAGTCTTTATTATTGCAGAAAGTGAAAGATACCATAGCCCAGTAAAGAAACAGGCACTGCAAATCATTTTAGGAAAAACAGAATCCTACTAACATTGTAACCACTGCACTTCACTCCTGTGCAAGGCAACAAACATTACTGTTGGCTTTCAGCCTCAAATTCCTTCCTCAAGGCATCCCTACTCCTTGCAGCCCTGTGCTGGGCCTCTCTAGTAGCCCTGCTCTCTAGCTGTGCAAATTCAGCCTCCAGGCGTTGAACCTCGGAGGTCCATGCCTGACTGAATGTTTCACCCTTCCCTTCACAAATATTATGGAGGTACAGCACGCGGATATAACCGCAGGGATGCTGCTTTCCCCCAAGTCTAGCTTCCCATACAGAGATCTCCCGCGCCCTTTTAAACGGCCAAAAGCACACTCCACAGTCATTCGGCACCGGCTCAGCCTGTAGTTGAACCGGTCCTTGCTCCTGTCAAGCTTCCCTGTATAGGGTTTCATGAGCCAACGCAATAACGGGTAAGCGGGGTCTCCAAGGATCACAATGGGCATTTTGACGTCCCCTACTGTGATCTTCCGCTCTGGGAAAAAAGTCCCTGCCTGCATCTTCCTGAACAGGCCACTGTTCCGAAAGATGTGTGCATCATGCACCTTTCCAGGCCAGCCTGTGTTAATGTCAATGAAACGCCCACGGTGATCCACAAGCGCCTGGAGAACCATGGAGAAATACCCCTTCCGATTAATGTACTTGGATGCTAGGTGGGGTGGTGCCAGAATAGGAATATGCGTCCCATCTGTCGCCCCTCCACAGTTAGGGAAACCCATTTGTGCAAAGCCATCCACAATGTCCTGCACGTTCCCCAGAGTCACAGTTCTTCTTAGCAGGATGCGATTAATTGCCCTGCAAATTTGCATCAAAACGATTCCAACGGCCGACTTTCCCACTCCATACTGGTTCGCGACCGATCGGTAGCTGTCTGGAGTTGCCAGCTTCCAGATTGCAATAGCCACCCGCTTCTCCACTGGCAGGGCAGCTCTCAATCTCGTGTCCTTGCGCCGCAGGGTGGGAGCGAGCTCAGCACACAGTCCCATGAAAGTGGCTTTTCTCATCTGAAAGTTCTGCAGCCACTGCTCGTCATCCCAGACTTCCATGACAATGTGATCCCAACACTCAGTGCTTGTTTCCCGAGCCCAAAAGTGACGTTCCATGGTGCTGAGCATTTCCGTGAATGCCACAAGTAATTTTGTGTCACACGCGTCAGGTGACTCGATATCATCGTCGGACTCCTCACTGTCACTTTGGAGCTGAAGAAATAACTCAACTGCCAAACGTGATGTGCTGGCGACACTCATCAGCAAAGTCCTCAGCAGCTCGGGCTCCATTTCCCACAGAAATCGCGCTGCACAGAGACTCACAATGGCAACAAACGTGGATGGAAAAACTGTGACTGCTGGGATGTGAAGCGATGCACCACGGGACGTTGGGACAGGAAGCGGAATGACCCGCACCCTTCCGTCCCCTTCCCAGAATCCACGGCGCCAAAATGGGACGAGGTGCTCTTTGGGATAGCTGCCCACAATGCACCACTCCCAACAGCATTGCAAATGCTGCAAATGTGGCCACACTGCAGCGCTTTCCCTACACAGCTGTACGAACACAGCTGTAACTCCCAGCGCTGCACATCTGCAAGTGTAGCCAAGCCCTTACAGTTTCTGTTCAATAACTTGTATTTGCAGCAAACAATGCAGTGACTGGGGGTCAGGGAAGCAGCTGGTGAGAGCACTCGGAAATGGGGACAACTTTGCTCCTGTCCTGAGTGACCACAACAAGATTCGGGGTTCAGCTTCCCAGGAATCTTGAGCCCAGCCTTGTTGGGGTTGTGAGGACTCTGCTGCACCTCTGGCTAAAGGGAGTTGGAGCAAGGGCTCATCCTTTGGCTGTCTGATTCCACTGGAGTACTGCAGAAAGCCAGGAAAGTTCCCCACAATAGCGGGATAATTCCCCCACTTACACACTGCTTCCAGGCACCAATTTTGGGAAAGGCCTGATCAAGCGATGCCAGAGCAGCCGCGACACCTTTATCCAGATCTCCCTGCAACTGGCTTACAGTCAGTGCCATGCCAGGGGTGTTCCATGCCTGTTCAAAGAGTGAAATCCTCCCAGCCCCCACCACAACCGCCCCCGCCCCAAAACCATACACCGCCATTCAGCACTAAGTACCTTAACAAACAGCTAGCGAACAGGGGACTGCAAACAGGGGAGTTTCTGGAGGGAGATGTAATATAGTCGCTATGGTTAGGAAGGGCCGCATCGCCAGTGCCAACCCTGCTCCTGTCTCCTCCACCTGCGCCTGTATCCAGACAGAACCTAGCCATGGATGCCTCTGCCCAGATCCTGGTGTGGATTTGCAGAGACTGTTGCCTGTATTTCCCACTCACTCAAAGCCAGGCTGGGGGGACCATCCAATGTCAAAGGTGCCTGCTGGTGGAATCTCTCAGGCAGCAGGTGGGGGAGCTACAGGAGGAGGTGGCTAGGTTGAGGAGCATCCGAATCCACGAGCGATTCCTGGACAGTGTCCATGTGGAGACAGCTGAGGTAGCTGTCCCAGTACACAGGACTGCTGACACACCACTGGTGGAGGAGGAGATGGCTCAGGGTGGACACTGGCAGCTGGTTACTTCTGGCAGCGGGCAGTGCTCCACCCCTGCTCCAAACCCTCCCGCCGTGGTAATAGGAAACCGTTATGCTCTTCTTGATACAGGAGAGAAGGAATCACCCCCTACAGTAAAGGAGGAGAAGCCTTGTACCCCTAAGGCTAGGAGGTCTGCTGCCACCACTGTGAATAGGAAACGTAGGGTAGCGGTGGTCAGGGACTATCTTCTGAGGGGGACGGAGGCACCCATCTGTCGCCCTGACATTTCATCTCGGGAGGTATGCTGCCTGCCGGGGGCCCGTATCTGAGATGTTACAGAGGCATTGTCGAGGATTATCCAGCCCTCTGACTACTACCCCATGTTACTCATCCATGTGGGCACAAATGATACTGCGAGGTGTGACACCGAGCGAATCAAGAGTGACTACAGGGTTCTGGGCATACGGGGAAGGAGTTTGGAGTGCAGGTAGTATTCTCTTCGATTCTTTCTGTCAAAGGTAGGGTCCCAGGCAGAGACAGGTGCATTGTGGAGGTGTGTGTGTGGTGTGTGGAGGTGAATGCCTGGCTGCGAAGATGATGTCTCCAGGAGAGCTTTGGCTTCCTCGACCCCGGGATGCTATTCGAGGAAGGACTGCTAGGCAGAGTTGGCGCTCACCTTTCGAGGAGGGGAAAGACCCTATTTGCACACAGACTGGCTAACCTAGTGAGGAGGGCTTTAAACTAGGTTTGACGGGGACAGGTGAGCAAAGCCCACAGGTAAGTGGGGAACATGGAGACCTGGGAGATGGGTTGGAAATAGGAGGGAGCAAGGGCCATAATGGCAGAGAGAAAGGAGGATCAGGGCAAAACTGGGAGGCAAGATCAAATCAGTATCTTAGATGCCTATATACAAATGCGAGAAGTATGGGTAATAAGCAGGAAGAACAGGAAGTGCTAATAAATAAATACAACTATGACATTGTTGGCATCACCAAAAATTGGTGGGATAATACACATGATTGGAATGTTGGAGTGGATGGATACAGCTTGCTCAGGAAGGACAGTCAGGGGGAAAAGGGAGGAGGTGTTGCCTTATATATTAAAAATGTGCACACTTGGACTGAGGTGGAGATGGACATAGGAGACGGAAGTGTTAAGAGTCTCTGGGTTAGGCTAAAAGGGGTAAAAACCAAGGGTGATGTCATGCTAGGAGTCTACTAAAGGCCACCTAACCAGGTGGAAGAGGTGGATGAGGCTTTTTTTAAACAACTAACAAAATCATCCAAAGCCCAAGATTTGGTGGTGATGGGGGACTTCAACTATCCAGATATATGTTGGGAAAATAACACTGCGGGGCACAGACTATCCAATAAGTTCTTGGACTGCATTGCAGGCAACTTTTTATTTCAGAAGGTTGAAAAAGCTACTAGGGGGGAAGCTGTTCTAGACTTGATTTTAACAAATAGGGAGGAACTCATTGAGAATTTGAAAGTAGAAGGCAGCTTGGGTGAAAGTGATCATGAAATCCTAGAGTTCACAATTCTAAGGAAGGGTAGAAGGGAGTACAGCAAAATAGAGACAATGGATTTCAGGAAGGCGGATTTTGGTAAGCTCAGAGAGCTGATAGGTAAGGTCCCGTGGGAATCCAGACTGAGGGGAAAAACAACTGAGGAGAGTTGGCAGTTTTTCAAAGGGACACTATTAAGGGCCCAAAAGCAAGCTATTCCGCTGGGTAGGTGTGATGGAGCAGGGACTGTCTATGTGGGGGAAGGGAGAGCCAGGAATTTTAGGTAGGAAGCAGGTATTCAGACTGTGAGAGTCGCTAGGCCTGGGGGAGGGGAGATGACACCTCTGGCCAGTGGGGAGACAAAGGAAAGGAGCTGAGGAGAGAGGAGGGGCCGGAGGGAGTGAGCAGTTGGGAGTTGGCTGGAGAACAGAGGGGAGGCAGGGAGACTGGATTCTGATCCCCGAGGGGGCCGGGGAGGCCCCCCAAGATGGACCTATCCGGGGAGATCCGGTTATCTGTGCCTGCAAGACCTGTGTTGGACTGTGTTTGTGTTCCTGTCGTCTAAATAAACCTTCTGCTTTACTGGCTGGCTGAGAGTCCTGGTGAATCGGCAGGGAGACCGGGGGTGCAGGGCCTGACTCCCCCACACTCCGTGACAGTAGGAAAGATAGAAAATGTGGCAAAAGACCACCTTGGCTTAACCATGAGAACTTGCATGATCTAAAAAATAAAAAGGAGTCATATAAAAAATGGAAACTAGGACAGATTACAAAGGATGAATATAGGCAAACACAGGAATGCAGGGACAAGATTAGAAAGGCAAAGGCACAAAATGAGATCAAACTAGCTACGGGAATAAAGGGAAACAAGAAAACTTTTTATCAATACATTAGAAGCAAGAGGAAGACCAAGGACAGGGTAGGCCCACTGCTCAGGGAGGAGGGAGAAACAGTAACAGGAAACTTGGAAATGGCAGAGATGCTTAATGACTTCTTTGGGGTTTCGGTCTTCACCGAGAAGTCTGAAGGAATGCCTAACAGAGTGAATGCTAATGGGAAGGGGGTAGGTTTAGAAGATAAAATAAAAAAGGACAAGTTAAAAATCACTTAGAAAAGTTAGATGCCTGCAAGTCACCAGGGCCTGATGAAATGCATCCTAGAATACTCAAGGAGCTAATAGAGGAGGTATCTGAGCCTCTAGCTATTATCTTTGGAAAATCATGGGAGACAGGAGAGATTCCAGAAGACTGGAAAAGGGCAAATCTAGTGCCCATCTATAGAAAGGGAAATAAAAACAAGGCAGGAAACTACAGACCAGTTAGTTTAACTTCTGTGCCAGGGAAGATAATGGAGCAAGTAATTAAGGAAATCATCTGCAAACACTTGGAAGGTGGTAAGGTGGTAGGGAATAGCCAGCATGGATTTGTAAAGAACAAATTGTGTCAAACCAATCTGATAGCTTTCTTTGATAGGATAACGAGTCTTGTGGATAAGGGAGAAGTGGTGGATGTGGTATAACCAGACTTTAGTAAGGCATTTGATACAGTCTCGCATGATATTCTTACCATAAACTAGGCAAATACAACTTAGATGGGGCTACTACAAGGTGGGTGCATAACTGGCTGGAGAACCATACTCAGAGAGTAGTTATTAATGGTTCCCAATCCTGCTGGAAAGGTATAACAAGTGGGGTTCCGCAGGGGACTGTTTTGGGACCAGCTGTGTTCAATATCTTCATCAACGACTTAGATATTGGCATAGAAAGTACGCTTATTAAGTTTGCAGATTATGCCAAACTGAGAGGGATTGCAACTGCTTTGGAGGACAGGGTCATAATTCAAAATGATCTGGACAAACTGGAGAAATGGTCTGAGGTAAACGGGATGACGTTTAACAAAGACAAATGCAAAATGCCTCACTTAGGAAGGAACAATCAGTTTCACACATACAGAATGGGAAGAGACTGTCTAGGAAGGAGTACGGCAGAAAGGGATCTAGGGGTTATAGTGGACCACAAGCTAAATATGAGTCAACAGTGTGATGCTGTTGCAAAAAAAAAAAAAAAAAAAGCAAACGTGATTCTGGGATGCATTAACAGGTGTGTTGTGAGCAAGACACGAGAAGTCATTCTCCCGCTCTACTCTACGCTGGTTAGGCCTCAACTGGAGTCTTGTGTCCAGTTC
This sequence comes from Cuora mccordi, assembly GCA_003846335.1. Taxonomy (NCBI): domain Eukaryota; kingdom Metazoa; phylum Chordata; order Testudines; family Geoemydidae; genus Cuora; species Cuora mccordi. The sequence goes on along the minus strand of ML123475.1, from coordinate 1,995,266 downwards.
TGGGCACCACATTTCAAGAAAGATGTGGAGAAATTGGAGAGGGTCCAGAGAAGAGCAACAAGAATGATTAAAGGAGAGAACATGACCTATGAAGGAAGGCTGAAAGAATTGGGTTTGTTTAGTTTGGAAAAGAGAAGACTGAGAAGGGACATGATAGCAGTTTTCAGGTATCTAAAAGGGTGTCATCAGGAGGAGGGAGAAAACTTGTTCACCTTAGCCTCCAAGGACAGAACAAGAAGCAATGGGCTTAAACTGCAGCAAGGGAGGTGTAGGTTGGACATTAGGAAAAAGTTCCTAACTGTCAGGGTGATTAAACACTGGAATAAATTGCCTAGGGAGGTTGTGGACTCTCCATTTCTGGAGATATTTAAGAGTAGGTTAGATAAATGTCTATCCAGGATGGTCTAGTCAATATTTGGTCCTGCCATGAGTGCAGGGGACTGGACTCGATGACCTCTCGAGGTCCCTTCCAGCCCTCCAATCTATAAATCTAAGATGCTGATTTGATTTCCCCCTATGTTCTCTCTGGTCTTTCCCTTATCCCTGCTATAATGGCCCATGCTCCCCCCTGATTCCAACCCTTCTCCAAAGTCTCCATGTCTTGGGCTTACATGTGGGCTACTGTCATCTGCCCCCATCAAATCAGTTTAAAACCCTCTTCACAAGGTTAACCAGCCTGTATATAAATATGCTTCACCCCTTCCTCGATCGCTGGACCCCATCTCTGCTTAGCAGTCCTTCTTCCTGAAACAACATCCTGTGGTCAAGGAAGCCAAAGCCCTCCTAGTGACACCATCTTCGCAGCCAGGCATTCACCTCCAGGATGCATCTGTCTCTGACTGGGCCCCTACCTTTGACTAGACGGATTGAGAAGAACACAACCTGTGTTCCCAACTCCTTCACCCTTACTCCCAGAGCCCTGTAGTCACGTTTGATCTGCTGAGTGTCATACCTCATAGCATCGTTAATGTCCATGTGTATGAGTAGAATGGGGTAGTAGTCAGAGGCCCGGATGATCCTCGACAGTCCTTCTGTAACATCTCAGATAGGGGTCCTTGGCACGCAGCACAGTTCCTGAGATGCCATGTCAGGCTGACAGATGGGTGCCTCTGTCCCCCTCAGAGGAGATTCACCAACCACCACTATCCTATGTTCCTCTGGGGAGTGCTGGCTGCGATCCTCATCACTCGTTGCCAGAGCAGCATATAGGTGTGTCACTCTGTACATCAAAGCAGCACTCAGTCACCTTTGTCCAGCTTGTCCTTGTCCGTCCCTCCACGAACTCAAGTCGATGCCAGACCATGCAGTTTTGTAGAGAGCACATTCTTTCTATTTCTGGCCAAAGAGTTTTGTCATGAGATCAGCCCAGCGTGTTTTTGGTCTGCCCAGCGGTCATTTCTGGTCTCTGGGGATCCAGTCACTGAAGCAAGTTCTCCACTTATTGTCTTGCCTGCAGACTACATAAGCTGCCCAGCTCCACTTTGTGTCATGCATCACCTGCACTACATCAGTCACCTCTGTACTCCTTTTGATCTCTTCATTCGGTAGGTGATATCTTACACATTCACCTTTCCATTGCTCTCTGGGTGACAGCAAATTTTTCTTCCTCTGCTTCCGTTGTTCACCAGCTTCCCACTCCATATATAATTGCTGGCAGAACAGTGGAGTTAAACAGTTCTTTTATTTTCTTCATGGGAAGTTCATCATCCCTTAGAGACATCTTTATTTTTTCAAAATTTGCCCACCCCGCCTTTCTCCTCCTACTGCATTCCCCTTCAAATGAGTTGTCTCTGTTCAGCTGCTGACCCAGATAAATATATTTGTCAAACCCCTCAATTACTTTCCCATTTACAATGATGATTCCTGCTGCACAATGCTAATATTTCATACAGAGCATCCCAGGGAAGATATCACATGAACGGTCATGATCTGCTGAATCCCATTGTTCTGTCCAAAGATGTATATCATTAGTGTGAGTGAAGGTATGAGATTTTGCTGTATGGCTGTCACTGAAATATGTTGTAAGTTTGAGAGTCACTACTACTGGTTCCCCAGTGACAACAAGGGTGGCGATCCCTTCCCAGGAGGGTGTTCAGCGACCAGTAATCAGTGGGGGTGTTGTAAACAAGGCCTCTTACAATGCTCTAAGAGGGCTGTGCAAGCTTCACACAATAGGGGATTGCTCAGCTCCGTGGCACAGCAAATCCCACCAGGACATGTCTGGGCTCGTGTTTTCCAGGCACATGGACTGAGGATATAAAATAGGGGACAGCGGCATCATGGTTTTGCCTTTCTCCTCCCCCACCTACACTGGAAGCAACAAGACCACTGGGAAGACAAAGACTTGAACTGAGGAGACTGATCCCAGGCTTAAAGGGGAAGCCTGTGTATTAAAATTTATAACCTACCTGCAACATCCGGTGGGGTGAGAAACATTGCTTGATACAAATACTGCCTAGTGAAGATGTAAGATATAAACGGTGTGCTTACATTTTATTTTCTTTGGTAACTGTCTCTGACCTGTATTGCCTACCACTTATAATTAAGGCTAAGTTTTTATCACGGATATTTTTAGTAAAAATCATGGCCAGGTCACGGGCAATAAACAAAAATTCACAGAAGCCCATGACCTGTCTCTGACTTTCACTAAAAATATTGCTGGCAAGAGGGGTAGGCGGGTTCATCACCCACTGCCGCTCGGGCTCCTGGGTCCCCCACCCCTTTGGTGCCTGGGAGCTCCAGGATCCCTGTGCTCCTGGGGCTGGGCTGCTGCAGGGTCCCCTCACCCCCTGGGCAGCTGGTAGCTTCAGGGTCCCCCAGCCAGCTGGGCAGCTGTGGGGAGTCCTGGCCACCTGTTGTAGCTGGGCAGCTGTGGGGGTCCCCCGCTCTTCATGGCAGCTGGACAGCTGCAGGGTCTGCTAGCCCCCCTCCATGGCTGGGCAGATGCAGGATCTGCCAGCAGGCTTCTGACCAGGGAAATATGGTTGTGATGGTGAACCCCATAAGGCTTCATGGGAATAAGCTTATGAATGTCTATCTGATATAACTGGAATATGTTTTATGCTACACGTGCCATGTTACACATCTCCGTAAAGGTTATAACCTACTGAATCTATTCCTCCTATTTGTAGGCATGTGTCATTGTTGTATTCAAAGTTATGAATATTGGCTGTGTACTTGCTTTATTTTAACTAGCCTAGTAGAGCATTTGGTCAGCTTCTTGAGAAAGAAATGTGGAAGTGAAGTGCCCAGTCAAGAAGCACTTCATGGACAATGGATCTTGGAAGGCTCCAATCCACATAAGAAGTTGACCTGAGGACGTTCAAGGCAGCATGTGAACCATGCCTGCCACCTGTAAGTTCTGAATCATGCATGGACATGTGACTTACCCATGTGACTCCAAAACTCCATCTTGGAGCTGAACTTTGCATAGGACAGAGGAGGGGGTCTCCACCCACAAAAGGTAGTCTATTTAAACCCCTATGAGACCTTCCATTTTGTCTTCAGCTGAAAGAAACTGGAACAAAGGACAGTAACTACAGGGGGTGTGAGTAATTGCTGGACCCAGACTAGTAGGAGACTAGTCTGTAAAAGGAAGCTTACTGGAACTTGTGAGGTTTTATCTGTATTCAGTTTTCTTAGATATAGACATGTGTGTTCTATTTTATTTTACTTGGTAATTCACTTTGTTCTGTCTGTTACTACTCGGAACACATAAATCCTACTTTCTGTATTTAATAACATCACTTATTTACTTATTAATTAACCCAGAATACGTATTAATAGCTGGGGCGGGGGAGCAAACAGCCATACATATCTCTCTATCAGTGTTATAGAGGGCAAACAATTTATGAGTTTACCCTGTATAAGGGAGATCAAGAACATGTTACAGATGGGTGTAATCTGCCCCTCTGAGAGTGCATGGGCCTCTCCAGTGGTTCTGGATCCCAAACCAGATGGGGAAATCCATTTTTGTGTGGACTACCGTAAGCTAAATGCTGTAACTCTCCCAGAAAACTATCCAATGGGTTAAGTTGAACTATTTGAGAAACTGGGACATGCCCAGTTCATCTCCACCTAAGATTTAACCAAGGGGTACTGGCAGGTACCACTAGATGAGCCTGCCAAGGAAAGGTCAGCCTGCATCACCCATGTAGGGCTGTACGAATTTAATGTGCTCCCTTTCGGACAGCGAAAGGCACCCGCCACCTTCCAGAGACTGGTCGATAACCTTCTGGCTGGATCTGGGGAATTTGCAGTCGCCTATCTTGATGATGTGGCCATATTCTCAGGTTCATGGGCAGAACACCTGGAACACCTCCAAGCTGTCTTCCAGCGCATAAGGGAGGCAGGATTAACCATTAAGGCCAAAAAGTGTCAAACAGGCTGTCACGGAGTGTAGGGGAGGCAGGCCCTGCACCCCCGGGCTCCCTGCCGATTCACCAGGACTCTCAGGCAGCCAGTAAAGCAGAAGGTTTATTTAGACAACAGGAATACAGTCCAACACAGGTCTTGCAGGCACAGACAACAGGATCCCCCCCTGTCAGGTCCATCTTGGGACCCCATAACCCCCATCGGGGATCAGAGCCCTCTCTCTCTGCTTCCCCTCTGTTCCCCAGCCAACTCCAGTCTGCCCAACCCCCCCCGGCCCCTCCTCTCTCCTCCGCTTCTTTCCCGGGCCAGGAGGTCACCTGACCCCTTTGTCTCCAACACCTTTAGATGCACCTTTGCAGGGAGGGGCCGGGCCATCCGTTGCTAGGAGACAGAGCTTCAGGCATTTGGCTGCATGGACTTTTGCTGCTAGATACTTAGGATCTGTACCCAGCCCCAAGTAAGACCAGTCCCACTTCGTCACACAGGCCTAAACAGGGTAACGTACCTTAGACACCAGGTGGGTCAAGTAACTATTAACTGCTTCCAGGCTAAGGTAAATGCTCTCCAAAATTGGTCTGTCCCTAAGTCAAAGAAGCAGGTCCAATCCTTCTTGGGCTTGGCCAGGTATTATGGACGATTTGTAGCACACTGCAGCCAAATTGCCACCCCACTGACAGAGCGGACCAGGAAAAAAACAGTCAAATGCAGTTCAGTGGACTGCAAAGTGTCTAAAAGCCTTTAACCAGCTTAAGGTGTCCTTTACGTCTGACTGTGTACTAAGGGCCCCAGGCGTCGAACAACCATTACTTGTAACCACGGATGTGTCTGAGCATGGTGTAGGAGCAGTTTTAAGAACATAAGAACAGCCATATTGGGTCAGACCAAAGGTCCATCAAGCCCAGCATCCTGTCCTCTGACAGTGGCCAATGCCAGGTGCCCCAAAGGGAATGAACAGACAGGTTATCATCAGGTGATCTGTGCCCAGTCACCCAATCCCAGCTTCTGACAAACAGAGGCTGGGGACACCATTCCTGCCCATCCTGGCTAATAGCCATTGATGGACCCATCTTCCATGAATCTATCTAGCTCCCTTTTGAACCCCGTTATAGTACTGGCCTTCACAACACCCTCTGGCAAGGAGTTCCAGAGGTCGATAGTGCTTTTCATGAAAAAAATACTTTCTTCTGTTTGTTTTAAACCTGCTACCTATTAATTTCATTTGGTGGCCCCTTGTTCTTATATTATGGGAAGGAGTAAATAACACTTCCTTATTTATTTTCTCTATACCACTCATGATTTTATATACCTCTATCATATCCCCCCTTAGGTGCCTCTTTTCCAAGCTGAAAAGTCACAGTCTTATTAATCTTTCCTCATATGGAAACTGTTCTATACCTCTAATAATTTTTGTTGCCCGTTTCTGAACCTTTTCCAATTCCAATATATCTTTTTTGAGATGGGGCGACCACATCTACATGCAGTGTTCAATATGTGGGCATACCAAGTATTTATATAGAGGCAATATGATATTTTCTGTCTTATTATCTATCCCTTTCTTGATGATTTCCAACATTCTGTTCACTTTTTTGACTGCAGCTGCACACTGAGTTGATGATTTCAGAGAACTATCCACAATGTCTCCAAGATCTTTCTTGAGTTGTAACAGCTAATTTAGACCCCATCACTGTATATGTATAGTTAGGATTATGTTTTCCAATGTGCATTACTTTGCATTTATCAACATCAAATTTCATCTGCCATTTTGTTGCCCAGTCACCAGTTTTGTGAGATCCCTTTGTAACTCTTCACAGTCTGCCTGGGACTTAACTATCTTCAGTAGTTTTGTATCATCTGCAAATTTTGCCTCCTCACTGGGCCCAATACAGATCCCTGGGGGACACCACTATTTACCTCTCTCCATTCTGAAAAGTGACCATTTATTCCTACCCTTTGTTTCCTATCTTTTAACCAGTTACCAATCCATGAGAGAACCTTCCCTCTTATCCCATGACAGCTTATTTTGCTTACAAGCCTTTGGTGAGGGACCTTGTCAAAGGCTTTCTGAAAATCTAAACACACTATATTCACTAGATCTCCTTTGTCTGCATGCTTGTTAACCCCCTCAAAGATTTCTAGTAGATTGGTGGGGCATGATTTCCCTTTACAAAAACCATGTTGGCTATTTCCCAACAAATTATGTTCATCTCTGTGTCTGACAATTTTGTTCTTTATGATAATTTCAACCAATTTGCTCGGTACTGAAGTGAGGCTTACTGGCCTGCAGTTGCCAGGGTCACCTCTGGAGTCCTTTTTAAAAATTGGTTTCACATTCACTATCCTCCAGTCATTTGGTACAGAAGCTGATTTAAATGCTAGGTTACAGTCAGATGACAGTTAGTAGTCCTGCAATTTCACATTTGAGTTCCTTCAGAACTCGTGGGTGAATCCCATCTGGTCCTGGTGACTTATTACTGTTTAGTTTATCAGTTTGTTCCAAAACTTCCTCTAATGACACCTCAATCTGGGACAGTTCCTCAGATCTGTTACCCAAAAAGAATGGCTCAGGTTTGGGAATCTCCCTCACATCCTCAACAGTGAAGACCAATGCAAAGAATTCATTTAGCTTCTCCTCAATGGCCTTATCATCTCTGAGTGCTCCTTTAGCATCTCGATCATCCAGTGGCCCCACTGGTTGTTTTGCAGGATTTGATGTATTTTTTTAAAAAATTGCTATTACTTTTGGAGTCTTTGACTAGCTGTTCTTCTAATTCTTTTTTTGGTCTTTCTAATGATATGTTTACACTTCATTTGCCAGAGTTTATGCTCCTTTCTATTTTCCTCATTAGGATTTATCTTCCACTTTTTAAAGGATAGCTCAGTGGGGGAGAGGGATAGCTCAGTGGTTTGAGCATTGGCCTGCTAAACCCAGGGTTGTGAGTTCAATCCTTGAGGGGGCCACTTAGGGATCTGGGGCAAAAATTGGTCCTGCTAGTGAAGGCAGGGGGCTGGACTCAATGACCTTTCAGGGTCTCTTCCAGTTCTAGGAGATTGGCATATCTCCAATTATTAAAAAAAAATAATATATATATAAATAAAAGGATGCCTTTTTGCCTCTCACTGCTTCTTTGACACATCATATCTATAAAAAAAGGAAATAAGAACAATCCAAGGAAGTACAGACCAATCAGCTTAACTTCAGTACTTGGAAAGATAATGGAGCAAATAATTAAGCAATCAGGTTGCAACAATTAGAAGATAATAAGGTGGGTGCATAACTGGTTGAAAAACCATTCCCAGAGAGTAATCAGTGATCCACAGTCAAGCTGGAAGGGCATATCAAGTGGGGTCCCGAAGGGATCAGTTCTGGGTTTGGTTCTGTTCAATATCTTCATCAATGATTTAGATAATGGCATAGAGAGTACACTGATAAAGTGTGAGGAAGATACCAAGCTCGGAGGGTTGCAAGTGCTTTGGAGGATAGGATTAAAATTCAAAATGATCTGCACAAATTTCAGAAATGGTCTGAAGAAAAAAGGATGAAATTCAATAAAGACGAATGGAAAGTTCTCCACTTAGGAAGGAACAATCAGTTGCACACACACAAATGGGAAATGACTGCCAGGAAGGAGCACTGCCGAAAGGGTTCTAGGGGTTATAGTGGATCACAAGCGAAATATGAGTCAACAGTGTAACACTGTAATAAAAAGAAGTGAACATCTTTCTGGGCTGTATTAGCAGGAGTGTTGTAAGCAAGACACACTCTGCTCCACGCTGATTAGACCTCAGCTGAAGTATGGTGTCAGGTTCTGGGTGCCACATTTCAGGAAAGATGTGGGCAAATTAGAGAAGATCCAGAGAAGAGCAACAAAAATGACTGAAGATCTAGAAAACATGACCTATGAAGGAAGATTGAAAAAATTGCATTTGTTTAGTCTGGAGAAGGGAAGACTGAGAGGGGACATGAGAACAGTTTTCAAGTACATCAATGATTGTTACAAGGAGGAGGGAGAAAATTATTTTCCTTAACCTGAGAGGGTAGGACAAGAATCAATGGGCTTAAATTGCAGCAAGGGAGGTTTAGGTTGGACATTAGGAAAAACTTCCTCACTATCAGGGTGTTAAGCACGGGGATAAATTGCCAGGGAGGTTGTGGAATCTCCATCATTGGAGATTTTTAAGAGCAGGTTACACAAACACCTGTCGGGTATGGTCTAGATAATACTTAGTTCTGCCAGGAGTGCATTAGATCCTGCTCCCCAGCCTGGGTCAGATTAGAGCTGCAGGCCCTGGTGTCCTGGATCCATGCGGTCACGGATCTCAAACAGCTCGGGAATAGTCCCTGGGTGGAACCCCTTCACTGTGTCAGCCCCCTGAGGGCCACACTCTCTCATGGGGGTAAGCGACCTGGCTTCACCACCTCCTGGGACTGACCCTCGGCTCCCTCAGCACCCCTGCTTCACAGCACAAGCTCCCTGCAGCAAGTCCACCTGGACTGGACACCTGAGGTGAGTTGCACACGCAAAGGGAGCCAGGCACCCCCAGGTTCCTCACTCCTGAGTGACTCTCAGCCAGCGGGGTAACAGCAGGAGGGTTTTTTAGATGTCTGGAACATAGCATAGAAAGTCCTTAGTTACCATGGAGAGTTACAATCAAGTCCATCTAGGTGAGTCCAGAGCCCTGTGACCCCCTCCTCGAGTTCCAGTCCAGATGCATCTCTCTGCTTCCAACACCCACACTTAAGAACCCCACCTGGCCTGTACTTAGTCCTTTGTTCTCCAGCTGGTCACACCCGGCTGGCTTCCTGCAGAGGGGGCGGCCGTCCATGATTGTTAGTTGCTAGGTGCCAAAGGTCCAGGCAGTTGGAGTGACCGTCCTCTTCTCAGGCTCTCCGTGGGCATGGGGCCCAGGCCTCAGACATCCAGGAGTTGGTCACACCTGGATCTCTGCAAAGAGTGAACAGTCTCCCGCCCACATACACTTAACCATGCTGCACATAGGGGAAACTGAGGCACACAGGTTAGTCATAAAAAATGTACAAAAAATTCCCACTGTGTCACACTTGGGATTCTCAGGACAGGGGGTGGTTCTGGATAGAAAGGCCTGGGGGGAGATCTCATCCCACACCTGCCCTGAGCCCCCAGCCCTGCATGCAGGAAAGCACCTGCAGCAGGGATCATGAGCTGTAAATTGGAGTCTCCCCCACACCCCAGTTCACTTGTACTGGCTGTCAACGACAGGAGGTGGGGAATGAGTGGGGGAGGGCGACAACCCAAACCGTACAGTGATGGCGCCAGTCAGCCCCTGTGCTGCCAACAGAGCGACGAGCCTGGGCTGCCTGTTACAGACCGTGCTGGGGAAGTGGCTGTAGGCTAGGTGTCTGGAAGAGATGAGTGTATCTGGGCTCTGATTGGCTGAGACAATCGCACCTGGCAGGGTGGTTCATGACATCAATGTGGTGCCTACAGGTAACAAATGGGACACAGGAAAGTTCCCGTCACAGGGGTCAGGTGCTGTAGCATCCTGCTGCCCCAGGGTTTCCACCAAAAACGTTTTCCTCTCTAAACACTTGCTCAGGCTCTGGCTCTGCATGGAGCTGTGGTTCATTTGCTGGCTGTTTGACACTCAGATTTTCCTGACTCCCACGTTGTGTTACAGGGCAAATGTCACCGAGCCTCGTCACTCGTAACCCCAAGGGATCGATTCACGACATAGCACCTGTGGGAGCCGCTGAGGAGACCGAGGTGCCCTGGTTAGTGATGGGAACAGCCCCAGGGGCCCAGAGGTCAGGAGCTGATTGAATTATCCAGACAGGCCAGGGTCCCGCCACATGGCACTGAGAGCTCTGAGGGCCGATCTCTTCCTGGCTAGGCTCCAGGGCCAGGTATGCTGCTCCCCAGCACCAGGTACAACTGACCAGAGGGTCCTGCTGTCCCACCTCCCAGATGGGGCAGGGGGATTGCACTGAGATGGCTTCAGCCACCCCTCTCAGGCAGCACCCACAGACCTGTGATGGGCACTAGATCCTGCCCCCCCAGCACCCCACATCTCGCTAGAACATCCCACAGGGAGCCAGCTGCTCCCCGTCCTGCTCAGCACCCACCCCACACTTCTAGGAATACCCCGTTTTGGCCCAGTAAGAGGTGACAGTTGCTGCCACAATTGCAATTTCCTTTGTAATCTAGCAGTTCTGGTGCATTAGGGCCCAGCCCTGAGTGAGCAACTGACCCAGCCTACAATGAGCTGAGATAACAAAGTGCCGACTCGTTGCCTCTGGGCAGGGGGCGGAGGAGCTCGCTTCTTTCTGGGGTAACCAGGTTCCTCTGACTCTCCCTGCGGCCCGACAGAGCTTGGTATGGCTGGGCCTTTGCATTAGGCTTGGCCAGCTGCTGCTGTGCAAAGCAAGGCAACTACTGGCTTCTGCCTTTACGTTTAGTTGTTTCTTTAAATAATCATTGAAGCACAAGTGTTTAGGAAAGGCACCTTTTCTACTGGGGTATAACTACAGAGACAGAAAGAAACCTCTAACAGGAGAGGACAGGGCAGGGCTACAGAGTGATCTGAGCTGCTTGGTATCTGAGGCACAATCAAACAATGTGCATCTTTACACAGTAAAACACAAAGTGTGTGTGTAGGGACAGAAGAACAAGGATGGCAAAGTGATGGGAGTTGGGGTGTTCAACCTGAGACAAGTTCACAGGGCCTGATTCTCAGGAGCTGACCACTCAGCACTGCTGCCCCTTTGTGGGGTCCCCAGCTGAGGACCCCAAAACTGAGGCACTGTTGTAAATCTTGGCCAAAGAACATAGAGCAGCTGTTTTCAGAGCCAGAGCCCTGAGGAAATGTTTCAGGAGGAGAAGTATTTCGGCAGAAACCTTGGGACAGCAGGATGTTACAGCACCTGAGCGCTGGGAAGGAAACTTTCCCATGTCCCATTTGTTAGTGATAGGTACAACATGGATGTTCTGAGCTGCCTGCTGGGTGGAATTGTCTCAGCTAATCAGAGCCCAGAGTTCCTGTACAGTCACTGATTCAGGTCTCAGACCATCATCCACTGCACCCTGGCTGGTTCTCTGGCCTGTGCTATACGGAAGGTCAGACTAGATTATCACAATTGTCCCTTCTGGCTTTGGAATTTATGACTCCATGACACAATGCATGTCAACACTCTAAGGCATTTGGCTTAATCTCAGTTGAAATTCTGATTAAAAAATGAACTATACAAAATCAGTGTAGCCTCTATGAAATGCATTCAGAACTGGCTAACTGATAGATCTCACAAAGTAATGGTCAATGGGGACTTATGCTCCAGCAGGGTTGTATGTAGGGGGCCTTGCATGGTTCGGTTCTCAGCCCAGTGCCATACAGTCTTCATCAATGATCTGGTGGGGACGGGTCAGTTCTACAGAGCTAACCTAATGAAACCAGGGTCTCTGGGCTGGACACAGAACTCACTGGTGGGGTCTCTGGCCCGTGTGACGCAGGAGCTCAGACTAGATGATCACAATGGTCCCTTCAGGCTTTAACATCTGTGAAAACCAAGGATCCCAGAATGCCCCAGAACCCTCGCAAGTCTTTGCTTCAGCAATGTTGAGGCTTGTGTCCAAGTCCCTGGATAACAGACCCTGAGTCTACAGCCTCTTCCCCAGCACGGTCTTTAACGGCAGCCCAAACTCATCGCTTGGTTGCACCATGGGGGGCGATGGGCTGACACGGCAAAGATTTAACTCACCTTTCCATCCTCACCCTTCTGTCTCTACACACACACTTTGTATTTTACAGTGTTAAGATCAGCGGTGAGCTGGAGCCGGTTCCCACCGGTTCGCAAGAACCGGTTGTTAAATTTAGAAACCTTTTTAGAACCGGTTGTAAAGGGCTTTTAAATTTAACAAAAGCTCTAGCAGCTCCCTGCCCTGCCCTGCTCCCAGCCCCAGCTCACCTGGCTCCGGCTCTGCCTCTGCCTCCTCCTCTGCAGGCTCCCCCTCTGGGCTTCTCGCCAATCAGCTCTTAGCGTGGGAAGCCTGGGAGGGCTGAGAAGGAAGCAGCAGCTTCCTGCAGGTGAGCTGGGGTGGGGGGCACGAGGAGGGCTCTAGGCGCTGCACGTCTCCGACCCCGATCCCAACTCCGGCCGGGCGGCGCAGCTCCAGGCTGGCCCCAGCCCCCGACTCTGGCCTGGCCAGTGGCTCCAGGCTGGCCCCGACTCCGGGCCGGCCCCCGACTCCAGCCCCCAGCTCTAGACTGGGCCCCGGTCCCGACTGTGGGCCGGCCCCCAATTTCAGGCTGGCCAGTGGCTCTGGCCCAGCCCCCAACTCCGGCCTGGCGCCCATGGCTCCCAGCCTCGACTCTGGGTGGGGCGCGGCCCCCATCTCCAGGCAGCGCAGTTAGAGGGGCAGGGAACAGGGAGGGGGTGTTGGATAGAGGGCGGGGGTGGATTAGGGTCAGGACTCGGGGCGGTCAGAGGGCAGGGAAATTGAATGGGGGCAAGGGTCCTGGGGGGGCAGTCAGGAAGGACCAGGGGTTGGATGGGGCAGTGGAAGGCAGTCAGGGGCAGGGTTCCAGGGGCAGTTGGGACAGAAAGAAGGGGTGGTTGAATGGGGCAGGGGTCCCAGGAGGCCATCAGGAATAAGAGGAAGGGTTGGATGGGGCGTCAGGGGGCAGTTAGGGGACAGGGAAGGGGAGTGGATGGGGCAGGGGGTCTGGGGGTGGGGTGTCAAGGAACATGGGAGGTTGTATGGGGCAGGAGTCCCAGGGGGTGAGGCTGGAATCCCGGGGGTGGGGGAGGGCACGACCCCGTCATGGGGTGAGGAGGAGGGAACCGGTTGTTAATATTTTGGCAGCTCATCACCGGTTAAGATGCAAATTGTTTCATCACGTCCCAGGTACCAAGTAGCTCAGATCGCTCTGTAGTCCTGCCCTGCCGTGTCCTCGCCTGTTACTGGTTTGTTTCTGTCTCTGGATTTATATGGCTAGTAGAGAAGGTGCCTTTCCTAAACTCTTGTGCTTCAATGGTTATTTAAAGTCACAATTAAACATAAAGACAGAACCCAGCAATGGCCTCACCTGACTCAGCAGCAACTGGCAAAGCCTAACGCAAAGGCCCAGCCATACTGAGCTCTGTCGGGCCGCAGGGAGAGTCAGAGGAACCTGGTTACCCCAGAGAGCAGAGAGCTCCTCCGCCCCCTGCCCAGAGGCAATGAGCCGGCACTTTGTTATCTCAGCTCATTGTAGGCTGGGTCAGTTGCTCACTCAGGGCTGGGCCCTAACGCACCAGAACCATTAGATTACAAAGGAAATTGCAATTGTGGCAGCAACTGTCACCTCTTAATGGGCCACCGGTCTGTGCAAGAAAGCTCAGTGCCTGGCCCTTCAGTCCAGTCCATATTCCTAGCAGTGTGGGGTGGGTGCTGAGCAGGACGGGGAGAGGCTGCCTCCTTGTGGGATGCTCTAGAGGAGATGTGGGGCGCTGGGAGGGTAGTAGCCTGTCACAGGTCTGTGGGAGCTGCCTGAGAGGGGTGGCTGAAGCCATCTCAGTGCAATACTCCTGCCCCATCTGGGAGGTGGGACAGCAGGACTCTCTGGTCAGTCATAATTGGTGCTGTGGAGCAGCATGAGTATGGCCGGCTGGCCCTTGAGCCTGGCCAGGGAGAGATCGGCCCTCAGAGCCGTCAGTGCCTGTTGTGGGGCCTGTTCTGTCTGTATAATTCAATCAGCTCCCGAACTCTGGGGGCCTGGGGCTGTTCATAGAATCATAGAATCATAGAATCTCAGGGTTGGAAGGGACCTCAGGAGGTCATCTAGTCCCAACCCCCTGCTCAAAGCAGGACCAAACCCAACTAAATCATCCCAGCCAGGGCTTTGTCAAGCCTGACCTGAAAAACCTCTAAGGAAGGAGATTCCACCACCTCCCTAGGGAACCCGTTCCAGTGCTTCACCACCCTACTAGTGAAACAGTGTTTCCTAATATCCAACCTGGACCTCCCCCACTGCAACTTGAGACCGTTACTCCTTGTTCTGTCATCTTCTACCACTGAGAACAGTCTAGATCC
>ML123475.1:1853154-1880849 GCA_003846335.1 Cuora mccordi | reverse complement strand
ATAGTTAAGACCAAAGCAGATTGTGAAGAACTTCAAAAAGATCTCACAAAACTAAGTGATTGGGCAACAAAATGGCAAATGAAATTTAATGTGGATAAACGTAAAGTAATGCACATTGGAAAAAATAACCCCAATTATACATACAACATGATGGGGGCTAATTTTGCTACAACGAGTCAGGAAAAAGATCTTGGCGTCATCGTGGATAGTTCTCTGAAGATGTCCATGCAGTGTGCAGAGGTGGTCAAAAAAGCAAATAGGATGTTAGGAATCATTAAAAAGGGGATAGAGAATAAGACGGAGAATATCGTATTGCCCTTATATGAACCCATGGTACGCCCGCATCTCGAATACTGTGTACAGATGTGGTCTCCTTATCTCAAAAAAGATATACTGGGACTAGAAAAGGTTCAGAAAAGGGCAACTAAAATGATTAGGGGTTTGGAGAGGGTCCCATATGAGGAAAGATTAAAGAGGCTAGGACTCTGCAGCTTGGAAAAGAGAAGACTAAAGGGGGATATGATAGAGGTATATAAAATCATGGGCGATGTTGAGAAAGTGGATAAGGAAAAGTTATTTACTTATTCCCATAATACAAGAACTACAGGTCGCCAAATGAAATTAATAGGCAGCAGGTTTAAAACAAATAAAAGGAAGTTCTTCTTCACACAGCACACAGTCAACTTGTGGAACTCCTTATCTGAGGAAGTTGTGAAGGCTAGGACTATAACAATGTTTAAAAGGGGACTGGATAAATTCATGGTGTCTAAGTCCATAAATGGCTATTAGCCAGGATGGGTAAGAATGGTGTCCCTAGCCTCTTTTCATCAGAGGATGGAGATGGATGGCAGGAGAGAGATCACTTGATCATTGCCTGTTAGGTTCACTCCCTCTGGGGCACCTGGCATTGGCCACTGTCGATAAACAGATACTGGGCTACATGGACCTTTGGTCTGACCCGGTACGGCTGTTCTTATGTTCTTATGGAAGGATAAACAAAAATAGATCTGAGAGTAGGGTTTTTTATTTCAAAAGGGCTAACTTTAAAGAATTAAGGAAATTAGTTAGGGAAATGGATTGGACTGAAGAACTTGTGACTCTAAAGGCGGAAGAGGCCTGGAATTACTTCAAGTCAAAGTTGCAGAAACTATCAGAAGCCTGCATCCAAAGAAAGGGGAAAAATTCATAGGCAGGAGTTGTAGACCAAGCTGGATGAGCAAGCATCTCAGAGAGGTGATTAAGAAAAAGCAGAAAGCCTACAAGGATTGGAAGATGGGAGTGATCAGCAAGCAAAGCTACCTTATTGAGGTCAGAACATGTACGGATGAAGTGAGAGAGGCCAAAAGCCATGTAGAGTTGGACCTTGAAAAGGGAATTAAGACCAATAGTAAAAGGTTCTATAGCCATATCAATAAGAAGAAAACAAAGAAAGAAGAAGTTGGACCGCTAAACACTGAGGATGGAGTGGAGGTTAAGGATAATCTAGGCATGGTCCAATATCTAAACAAAAACTTTGCCTCAGTCTTTAAGGAGGCTAATGAGGAGCTTAGGGATAATGGTAGGATGACAAATGGGAATGAGGATATGGAGGTAGATATTACCACATCCGAGGTAGATGCCAAACTCGAAAAGCTTAATGGGACTAAATCGGGGGGCCCAGATAATCTTCATCCAAGAATATTAAAGGAACTGGCACATGAAATTGCAAGCCCATTAGCAAGTATTTTTAATGAATCAGTAAACTCAGGGGTTGTACGTACAACTGGAGAATTGCTAACATAGTTCCTATTTTTAAGAAAGGGAAAAAAAGTGATCCGAGTAACTATAGGCCTGTTAGTTTGACATCTGTAGTATGGAAGGTCTTGGAAAAATTTTGAAGGAGAAAGTAGTTAAGGACATTGAGGTCAATGGTAATTGGGACAAAATACAACATGGTTTTACAAAAGGTAGATCGTGCCAAACCAATCTAATCTCCTTCTTTGAGATTTTTTAGACAAAGGAATCACAGTGGATCTAATTTACCTCGATTTCAGTAAGGCATTTGATATGGTTCCACATGGGGAATTATTAGTTAAATTGGAAAAGATGGGGATCAATATGAAAATTGAAAGGGGATAAGGAACTGGTTAAAGGGGAGACTACAACGGGTCATACTGAAAGATGAACTGTCAGGCTGGAAGGAGGTTATTAGTGGAGTTCCTCAGGGATCGGTTTTGGGACCAAACTTATTTAATCTTTTTATTACTGACCTTGGCACAAAAAGTGGGAATGTGCTAATAAAGTTTGCAGATGACACAAAGCTGGGTGGTATTGCTAGCACAGAGAAGGACCGGGATATCCTACAGGAAGATCTAGATGACCTTGTAAACTGGAGTAATAGTAAAAGGATGAAATTTAATAGTGAAAAGTGCAAATTCATGCATTTAGGGATTAATAACAAGAATTTTGGTTATAAATTGGGGACACATCAGTTAGAAGTAACAGAGGAGGAGAAGGACCTTGAGTATTGGTTGATCGCATGATGACTATGAGCCGCCAATGTGATATGGCCATTAAAAAAGCTAATGCACTTTTAGGATGCATCAGGTGAGGTATTTCCAGCAAAGATAAGGAGGTGTTAGTACGTTATACAAGGCACTGGTGAGACCTCATCTGGAATACCATGTGCAGTTCTGGTCTCCCATGTTTAAGAAGGATGAATTCAAACTGGAACAGGTACAAAGAAGGGCTACTAGGATGATCCAAGGAATGGAAAACCTGTCTTATGAAAGGAGACTCAAAGAGCTTGGCTTGTTTAGCCTACCGAAAGAAGACTGAGGGGAGATATGATTGTTCTTTATAAATATATCAGAGGGATAAATATCAGAGAGGGAGAAGAATTATTTAAGCTTAGTACCAATGTGGACACAAGAACAAATGGATATAAACTGGACACTAGGAAGTTTAGACTTGAAATTAGATGACACGGACAGGGAGCTGCAGACAGGGGAGTTTGAGAGGGAGTTCGACAGAGGGAAGCTTACGATGGTTAGGAAGACCCACAATACCTGTGCCAGCACTGCTCCTGTCTCCTCCACCTGCGCCTGTATCCAGACAGAACCTAGCCATGGATGCCTCTGCCCAGATCCTGGTGTGGATTGCGGAGACTGTTGCCTGCATTTCCCACTCACTCAAAGCCAGGCTGGGGGGACCATCCAATGTGAAAGGTGCCTGCTGGTGGAATCTCTCAGGCAGCAGGTGGGGGAGCTACAGGAGGAGGTGGCTGGGCTGAGGAGCATCCGAATCCATGAGCAATTCCTGGACAGTGTCCATGTGGAGACAGCTGAGGTAGCTGTCCCAGTACACAGGACTGCTGACACACCACTGGTGGAGGAGGAGATGGCTCAGGGTGGACACTGGCAGCTGGTTACTTCTGGCAGCAGGCAGTGCTCCACCCCTGCTCCGAACCCTCCCGCCGTGGTAATAGGAAACCGTTATGCTCTTCTTGATTCAGGAGAGAAGGAATCACCCCCTACAGTAAAGGAGGTGAAGCCTCATGCCACTAAGGCTGGGAGGTCTGCTGCCACCACTGTGAATAGGAAACGTAGGGTAGCGGTGGTCGGGGACTCTCTTCTGAGGGGGACGGAGGCGCCCATCTGTCGCCCTGACATTTCATCTCGGGAGGTATGCTGCCTGCCGGGGGCCCGTATCTGAGATGTTACAGAGGCATTGTCAAGGATTATCCAGCCTTCTGACTACTACCCCATGCTACTCATCCATGTGGGCACAAATTATACTGTGAGGTGTGACACTGCATGGATCAAAAGTGACTACAGGGCTCTGGGGGTACAGGGAAGGAGTTTGGAGTGCAGGTAGTATTCTCTTCGATTCTTCCTGTCAAACGTAGGGGCCCGGGCAGAGACAGGTGCATTGTGGAGGTGAATGCCTGGCTGCGAAGATGGTGTCGCCAGGAGAGCTTTGGCTTCCTCGACCACGGGATGCTATTCGAGGAAGGACTGCTAGGCAGAGATGGCGCTCACCTTTCGAGGAGGGGAAAGACCCTATTTGCACACAGACTGGCTAACCTAGTGAGGAGGGCTTTAAACTAGGTTCGACGGGGACAGGTGAGCAAAGCCCACAGGTAAGTGGGGAACATGGAGACCTGGGAGATGGGTCGGAAACAAGAGGGAGCGTGGGCCATAATGGCAGAGAGAAAGGAGGGTCAGGGCAAAACTGGGAGGCAAGATCAAACCAATATCTTAGATGCCTATATACAAATGCAAGAAGTATGGGTAATAAGCAGGAAGAACTGGAAGTGCTAATATATAAATACAACTATGACATTGTTGGCATCACCAAAAATTGGTGGGATAATACACGATTGGAATGTTGGTGTGGATGGGTGCAGCTTGCTCAGGAAGGATAGACAGGGAAAAGAGAGGAGGTGTTGCCTTATATATTAAAAATGTGCACACTTGGACTGAGGTGGAGATGGACATAGGAGACGGAAGTGTTGAGAGTCTCTGGGTTAGGCTAAAAGGGGTAAAAACAAGGGTGATGTCATGCTAGGAGTCTACTACAGGCCACCTAACCAGGTGGAAGAGGTGGATGAGGCTTTTTTAAAACAACTAACAAAATCATCCAAAGCCCAAGATTTAGTGGTGATGGGGGACTTCAACTATCCAGATATATGCTGTAAAATAACACCGGCGGGCACAGACTATCCAATAAGTTCTTGGACTGCATTGCAGACAACTTTTTATTTCAGAAGGTTGAAAAAGCTACTGGGGGAAAGCTGTTCTAGACTTGATTTTAACAAATAGGGAGGAACTCATTGAGAATTTGAAAGTAGAAGGCAGCTTGGGTGAAAGTGACCATGAAATCATAGAGTTCACAATTCTAAGGAAGGGTAGAAGGGAGTACAGCAAAATAGAGACAATGAATTTCAGGAAGGCGGATTCTGGTAAGCTCAGAGAGCTGATAGGTAAGGTCCCATGGGAATCAAGACTGGGGGGAAAAACAACTGAGGAGAGTTGGCAGTTTTTCAAAGGAACGCTATTAAGGGCCCAAAAGCAAGCTATTCCGCTGGGTAGGAAAGATAGAAAATGTGGCAAAAGACCAGCTTGGCTTAACCATGAGATCTTGCATGATCTAAAAAATAAAAAGGAGTCATATAAAAAATGGAAACTAGGACAGATTACAAAGGATGAATATAGGAAAAAACAGGAATGCAGGGACAAGATTAGAAAGGCAAAGGCACAAAATGAGCTCAAACTAGCTATGGGAACAAAGGGAAACAAGAAGACTTTTTATCAACACATTAGAAGCAAGAGGAAGACCAAGGACAGGGTAGGCCCACTGCTCAGGGAGGAGGGAGAAACAGTAACAGGAAACTTGGAAATGGCAGAGATGCTTAATGACTTCTTTGGGGTTTCGGTCTTCACCGAGAAGTCTGAAGGAATGCCTAACAGAGTGAATGCTAATGGGAAGGGGGTAGATTTAGAAGATAAAATAAAAAAAGGTCAAGTTAAAAATCACTTAGAAAAGTTAGATGCCTCCAAGTCACCAGGGCCTGATGAAATGCATCCTAGAATACTCAAGGAGCTAATAGAGGAGGTATCTGAGCCTCTAGCTATTATCTTTGGAAAATCATGGGAGTCGAGAGAGATTCCAGAAGACTGGAAAAGGGCAAATCTAGTGCCCATCTATAAAAAGGGAAATAAAAACAATGCAGGAAACTACAGACCGGTTAGTTTAACTTCTGTGCCAGGGAAGATAATGGAGCAAGTAATTAAGGAAATCATCTGCAAACACTTGGAAGGTGGTAAAGTGATAGGGAATAGCCAGCATGGATTTGTAGAGAACAAATCATGTCAAACCAATCTGATAGCTTTCTTTGATAGGATAACGAGTCTTGTGGATAAGGGAGAAGTGGTGGATGTGGTATACCTAGACTTTAGTAAGGCATTTGATACAGTCTCACAAGATATTCTAGGCAATAAACTAGGCAAATACAACTTAGGTGGGGCTACTATAAGGTGGGTGCATAACTGGCTGGATAACCATACTCAGAGAGTAGTTATTAATGGTCCCAATCCTGCTGGAAAGGTATAACAAGTGGGGTTCTGCAGGGGTCTGTTTTGGGACCGGCTCTGTTCAATATCTTCATCAATGACTTAGATGTTGGCATAGAAAGTACGCTTATTAAGTTTGCAGATGATACCAAACTGGGAGGGATTGCAACTGCTTTGGAGGACAGGGTCATAATTCAAAATGATCTGGACAAATTGGAGAAATGGTCTGAGGTAAACAGGATGAAGTTTAATAAAGACAAATGCAAAGTGCTCCACTTAGGAAGGAACAATCAGTTTCACACATACAGAATGGGAAGAGACTGTCTAGGAAGGAGTACGGCAGAAAGGGATCTAGGGGTTATAGTGGACCACAAGCTAAATATGAGTCAACAGTGTGACGCTGTTACAAAAAAAGCAAACGTGATTCTGGGATGCATTAACAGGTGTGTTGTGAGCAAGACACAAGAAGTCATTCTTCCGCTCTACTCTGTGCTGGTCAGGCCTCAACTAGAGTCTTGTGTCCAGTTCTGGGCACCGCATTTGAAGAAAGATGTGGAGAAATTGGAGAGGGTCCAGAGAAGAGCAACAAGAATGATTAAAGATCTAGAGAACATGACCTATGAAGGAAGACTGAAAGAATTGGGTTTGTTTAGTTGGAAAAGAGAAGACTGAGAGGGGACATGATAGCAGTTTTCAGGTATCTAAAAGGCTGTCATAAGGAGGAGGGAGAAAACTTGTTCATCTTAGCCTCTAATGATAGAACAAGAAGCAATGGGCTTAACCTGCAGCAAGGGAGATTTAGGTTGGACATTAGGAAAAAGTTGCTAGCTGTCAGGGTGGTTAGACACTGGAATAAGTTGCCTGAGGAGGTTGTGGAATCTCCATCTCTGGAGATATTTAAGAGTAAGTTAGATAAATGTCTATCAGGGATGGTCTAGACAGTATTTGGTCCTGCCATGAGGGCAGGGGACTGGACTCGATGACCTCTCGAGGTCCCTTCCAGTCCTAGAGTCTATGAATCTAGAGTCTATGAATCTATGAAGGTTTCTAACCATTAGAGGAGTGAAGTTCTGGAACAGCCTTCCAAGGGGCGTAGTGGGGGCACAAGACATATCTGACTTCAAGACTAAGCTTGATAAGTTTATTGAGGGGATGGGTTAGGGTTAGGGTTAGGGTTAGGCAATTAATTGATCTTTGATTATTAGCAGGTAAATATGCCCAATGGTCTGAGATGGGACGTTAGATGGGATGGGATCTGAGTTACTACAGAGAATTCTTTCCTGGGTGCTGGCTGCTTAGTCTTGCCCACATGTTCAGGGTTTAGCTGATCGCCATGTTTGGGGTCGGGAAGCAATTTTCCTCCAGGGCAGATTGGCAGAGGCCCTGGGGGGGTTTCGTCTTCCTCTGTAGCGTGGGGCACGGGTCATTTGCTGAAGGATTCTCTGCACCTTGAAGTTTTAGACCATGATTTGAGGACTTCAATAACTCAGACCTAGGTTAGGAGTTTATTACAGTAGTGGGTGGGTGAGATTCTGTGGACTGTGTTGTGCAGGAGGTCAGACTAGACGATCATGATGGTCCCTTCTGACCTTAAAGTCTATGACTCCATGACTCTATAACTTTCTGCTGATCATAACCTTTCCCCTGATACCTTACAAGGCATGCTTTATATGTGAGATCACGATTATATGAAAATGAGGAATATGGCGGTTATGGTATGGTCCCCCAAGGTATAGAATGTCGCAGCTTCCTTGACACCTGATGAGCTGTTTAGTTTCAGGGAGATTTACAATGTAAATGTTTGCGATGACATAATGACAGGACACAGATTAGTAAAAACAAGGCGTGTAACATCCCATTAGTTTTATGAAGTTTAAACACCCCAAACACTTGCACATTTAACAACCGCTTTGATCTCCACTAATACACGAGTCAATTGACACGAATACACTCTAAAATGAACTGGTTTGCCAATGGTTTGCTGCTGCATCCTGTGTTGTCTTTGATAACGTTGTCTTTAAACAGAGTCCCCAGCCCAGGGAGGAGAGAACACCTGCCCCCCCACCTCGGGCTCTCACTGGATTTGGGGTCACTCGCCCCGCTCAGTGCGTGAGGGTCCATCAGGCAGGCTGGGGACGGTTCTGCTGCCCCCGACTCGTACACTGAGGATAACAACATTTCACACCCCTGCCTCCCAGATTAACCCCGACCAGCCCAAACTGAGCACTGCGGCAAAGCAGGTCTGTCTGCCGAGCACCTAGGCAGCCCAGGTGTGTCAGACACAGTCTGCTCCTGAGGTCTGTTCCCCAGCTCACCCCACAGGGCAGGGGGGAGCCCGTTCAGATCCCGCTCACATACACAGGGCTGATTTTGTCCAGCTTGTGCTAAACCAACGGATTCCTTGAAAGGAGCCGTACTGTGGGGGGTCCCTACCCCTGGTGCCCCTGAACGGGGCTCACGTTTGTGGCTCTGTCAGGAGGCCAGTTCAGTTTTAAAGCTGAAATCTCACAAACTGGGTTTGGCAGCTTGGTGACTGTTCTAGCTGCTATTTGAATGGGATTGAAGCAGGAGAGCCCCTGTCCCTGGAGGAGAGGCCTGGGGCCAGCACAATAAGGGGACGCTCTGGGAGAGGCTGTTTGAAGGCTGGGGGCAGAGAACATCCCGTCAGTCAGGGACAGAGATAAATGTAACAGGGAAGAGGAGAAGGGATGTTCCCAGGGACACGCAGGATCCTCCAGCAGAGCTGGGATTGGAACCCAGGAGTCCTGGCTCAGTCTTTTTTGGTTTGTGTTCCTGTTCTGCAAGATGAGCAGGTGCATGGCAGGCAGGCTAGACAGGTCCTGCTCTGGAGAGCGCTGAGATGAGGACAGGAGGGATGAGCACCCGGGGTGGAGGGTTGGGGGGGCAGAAGGGAGCTAGATGAATGGGCCGAGTCTCAGGAGTAGTGATGCCCCATGTTTTTACCAGAAGGTCAGGGCCCTCCTCATTCTTAATTCAGTCCATTTCCTTCCCCTGAAGCGCTGGCTCTGGGGTGCTGGGGCTGGGGCCAGGCGACACAGGGAACTGTCCATGCCAGAGTCAGGAACACGAGAAAGGAGACACACACTGAGCTGAATGCTGGAGGGGAAGTTTATTATCACTGCACTATGCTGAGATGGCTGAGCAGAGCAGAGCGTGGGTGCCACAGGGAGAGAAGGGGGCAGAGCAGAGCGGGAGTGACGCAGCGTAACTCAGCGATGCTTTGCAGAAGGGACTTTGCAGCCGGGGACACAGGATCTGGTCTTCCTGGGGAGCCAGATTGACACGATTCACTCACAGCCCAGGTACTGGGAGCCCTCTGGTCCAGGCGAGCTGCCTCCCCTAGTGTTTGCACTTACAAATGAAAGCGTGTCTGTGTTCACAGGGATAATCGTGCCATTTCTGAAAATCTGGAAAGAAAAACAGAAATGACCCGTGGGGTGGGGCAGGCTGGGCCGTTCCTGCTCATACAGTGACCCCTCCCCCGCCCCGTTCCCTGCCCCTCGGAGAAGATCCCAGCTCCTGTGCAGAGCCCTGAGGAAGAGGAGGGTGGGATGGAGCCCTGAGCACCCCAGATTGGGGCAGCCCCATCCTGCAAAGAGAGGCCGAGGCTCAGTGTGAAAGGGGAGACGCCTGGTCCGTGTGCTACTGCTCCTACCCCCCCACATCCCACGTGCCCCCCACCCCAGCCAGAGGGCAGAGGAGAGAGCGAGAGCCCTGCCCCGCGACTGGGGCACCCACTCAGGAACTGGGCTGCTGCCTCCTCCCTGCTGAGTGAGCTGTCCCCAGCCAGGCCCCCTCCAGGCCCTGCCCACCTGGGTCTGGCTACACCCATGGGAACCTCTGTCTCAGGCAGGGCTCAGCCGCCGTGCAGAGGGGATGTGTCCCTGCCCCAGGAGTCAGTGTCACCGGCCTGCTGTGCACGGAGCAGCACGTTCCTCCCTCAGACCCCGTTACCCCTCTGCTCTGGGGGTGTCTGTGCCCGTGCCCGGGGGCTGCCCGGCAGTCGGATTCCTGCGTAGTCAGGCCAGAGAGCGCCCAGGGAAGGACAGTCCTGGGGCTGGGCTGGGTGGGCTCAGCCCCTCAGCAGCACCCCAGGCCCAGCAGGGAGCTCCGCGGGGGGCGGGGGTATAGGCCGTTCTCAGTGCCCTGTTCCCTTGGGTGCGGGTTTCTGCTGCTCTTTGACTCTATTCCCGTCCAGTGACTGCGGCCCTGGCTGTGCCCATCTGCCGGCACCAGGCCTGATGGACAGTGAGCCTGTAACTGAAGATGATATCATGGCACACATGAACCATGGTCTGAGTTAAGGTTATATAGGCAGCCTTAGTCTGGTACGTCTTTCACTTTGTGACTTTTATGTCCCTTTAATGTAGTTTCTTGGCTATAATTTATGAATAGTTCATAAAAGTAACAAATAATTAAAGTTAAAGGTAATTAGTTAAAGGTTAATTGATCCTTACTAGGATAGGACTTTCAATTAATCACAGTTAATTTGTGATTAACACAAAAATTTTAATCACAATAAAAAAAATTATCTCGATTAGTCGCACTGTTAAACAATAGAATTCCAATTGAAATGTATTAAATATTTTTGATGTTCTTCTACATTTTCAAATATATCAATGCCAATTACAACACATAATTCAAAGTGCACCGTGCTCACTTTATGGTATTCTATTATTGTTTAATAGTGTGATTAAACACGATTAATTTTTTTAATCGCTTGACAGTCTTAATAATTTATGTTTTAGTTAAAGGTTAATTGATTATTACAGAGCCCAGTGTGTCAATTGGCTACTTGTCACTGTCTAACACACCCGGCTCAGGGCTGGACCAGTGATAAATGGAATTGGTCTGAGAGCCCCGGCCCTGCCCCTCGCTCCCCACACCCACTGGCACTGTAGGCCCTGTGCAGACACAGCCCCCAATGACTGGGGCCGGCAGGGAATTTTTTGTGTTTTTCGACCCTTTCCTGTTCACCGCCTGTCTGCAAACTGACCAACGCTGGCTAGTCGCTGTCTGGGCCATTCTGAACTTCTTCCCCTCCCCGCTGGCGCTGTGAGCACATGGTCACCAGGGCCAGCTCCAGACCCCAGCGCGCCAAGCGTGTGCTTGGGGCTGTGTCCCGCGGGAGGGTGGCAGGCGGCTCCGGTGGACCTCCCGCAGACGTGCCTGCGGAGGGTCCGCTGGTCCCGCGGCTTCGGTGGAGCATCCGCAGGCAAACTGCCAGAGCACCCCCTGCTTGGGGCGGCGCAAATCCTAGAGCCGCCCCTGATGGTCACTTACGCCACGTCCTGCAGGGTCTGCTCCCTGGCTGCAGCTTTTGCTAAAGATCCCCTGAGGAGCCAGTTACCGTGCTCAATCTGTTAATGTGTGTAAATGCTTGTCAGTATCACAACCCTGCCAGGGGCGGGGGGGGGGGGCAGTGCAGTGCCTGTCCCCAAGTCATTGTGTGGATCAGTGTTTGTACAGTTCAGATGCTCAACACCCTGGTGCAGTGGAGTAGGGGTGCGACAGTGACCCAGAGCCATCACCCTTAACAGCTCCGCAGAGTCCCCCTCTGGGGCCAGGTGTGTGTGTGTGTGTGTGTGTGTGTGTGACTGGAGCAGACATATGACCTGACCCAGGGGAGCTGGTAAGTAGGATTTTCCCAGGTGAGACAAGGGGTTCTCTCCTGACTGCCCTCCCAGCATGGGGCAGGGAAGAGAGAGGAGCAAGGATCTGCACTCCAGAACGTGCTGGGGCCAGCCCAGATCAGTATCTCAGGACCTGTGTGGTCAGAGCGATGCCGCCTGCTTACCTTTACGGGGATGCAACCCTGCGCAGAACTCTATTCCTCTCACATTATTGGGTTGCCCCTCATCCCAAGCTTCGAAACTGAACCGGGAATTATCTGACCATCTCCAGCGTCTATTCTGCAGAGACAAAGGAGAGCAGAGCCCCTGTCAAACCCAAGGTTACACAGCTAGAGTCGTGTCCCGGAGCCGAGGGGCCATGGGCAGGGCACGGGCAGAGGCTGCCCAGTGACCCTGGAGACACTGATCATTGCTATGAAATGTCAGCGCTGACAACCAGGGCTACATTTACTGGCAGCTGAAGTTACACCAGGACCTGCCCAAGCCTCAGACGCATGAAAATAGCAAGTGAAGGGAGAGTTTCCAGCACCCCCTGCCCCTGCCACCCCCACATCGCCGAGGGGAGCTCACCCCGACCTGCCCTCAGGTGCCACATCCATCTCCAGCACAGGGAATATGGGGCCGCAGCAGAATTAGTCTCCTGGTGACCCACCCAGCGCAGCCAGCCGGCTGCAGGCCGCCCACCTGACTGCACCCCCTGCCTGCGCAGGAAGGGCAGCTGGCCGGCTCTTAGCCCATCAGCTCTCGGTCTGCTCCATGTGTTCATGCCACGGCTGCCATCCTCCCTCTGCCTGCTGCTCCTCCCCGTGCTCCTGTCCTGCTCCAGCCCTGCTCCTCCTGCTGCTCCTGCTTGTTTCCCAGCCCTGCTCCTGCTCAGTCCTGGCTGCCTCAGCTTGCTCCTGGTCCCGGCTTCCTTACCCTGCCCCTGGGCTCCGACTCCGACCCTTGATGTGCCACCTGGGTCCCCTCCTGCCTCTGACCCTCAGCTTGGCTCTTAATGCCTGACTCCGGCTCTGACCCTTGTATTGGATCCGCTTCCTGCTCCTGCTCCGACCATTAATCCTGACAGCCCACGGCCCCGCCTCTACCGTGTGTCCCTTGGGCTGTTTGCTGGGGAGGGAAGCAGAAGCCCCCTTTCACCCCGTTCCAATGGAAATCCTGCTCTGGTGCCACCCCCGCCCCAAACAACAACCTCACTGAGCAGAGACCCAGAGCCCAGGGTCTGGGGAGGGGCTGCCAGAGGCAGAGCGGGCACCGGGCACTCACATGCTTAGGGTCTGAGAGTCCAATCCAGACGGCACTTTCCTTTTTGTGTTTCTGCTTGATGTAATGGGCCAGCAAATTATTTTCTTCATCACTGTGAATGGAGGCCAGATGGGCCCCTTCCAAGTGGTTCTGGCAGTCAACCTGGGAGAAGAGAAAACAGAGCTAGTTACCCCCCAGCCCCAGTGCAGGGAGCAGCAGGAGTGAGTCCAGCTCTGTTCTGGGGCCCTGCCTCCCCCGGGCAGCAAGGGCTGTGAGGGGACAGGACCCCCTGGTAGCGCCTCTCCCATCCCCAGGACCAATGGGGGGAGCAGGTAGAGCCACCTCCCTCCCTCCATCCCCCTTCACCTTCCCGGCCCCCACCCCGCGCGGCACAGCCACAGCCACCCTGTGCCCTGCTGGCGTCACCCAATCCCTCCCGCCCCAGCTCCTGGGCTCTGCTCTGAGCACCGGCCTGCCCTGGGCCATGGCTCTGCCAGACACCCGCTGTCATGCTGGGAGGCAGGGGCGGCTCTAGAAAATCGGCTGCCCCAAGCAGCCGTGCGCAGCGCCGCCCCTTCCCCGGTCCCGCGGCGGGTCCCCTCTTCCCGCGGCTCCGGTTGACCTGCCGCAGGCATGTCTGCGGGAGCTCAACCGGAGCCGCGGGACGAGCGCCCACTCCGCAGTCATGCCTGCGGCAGGTCCACCGGAGCCAAATGCCGCCCCCCAGGGAACGGCCGCCCCACGCGCCTGCTTGGCGCGCTGGGGTCTAGAGCCGGCCCTGCTGGGAGGAGAGCACGGGTGGGGCGGATGAAGGGCACTGTGCTGACCCAGGCACTCGGACTCTGCCAGGCGCTCGGCTTGTGCCCGTGAGCAATTAGCACCACATGATCTCAGTGCAGCCCTGGCCGAGGGGATTTCCTGGCAGATCTCACAGGGTCCTGGAGCCCGGGCTGCAGCCAAGCCCGGAAGCCTACACAGCAATGAAACTGCCCCGCTGCCCGAGCCCTGTGAGCCTGAGTCGGCTGGCACGGGCCAACCGCGGATTTTTCTGTACTGTGTAGACAGACCCACAGGGGCCTGTTCTTGGCCCAGGGCTATTCAGTCTCTGTCTCAGGGATCTGGGAGACAAAACAAAATCAGTGCGGGTGAAGGCTGCCGGTGACAGTGAGGTTGCTGGAGAGGTAAATAGTGACGGACGCGTCAGGTCTACGCAGGGATCGGGATCGCATGGTGAGCTGGGCTGACTTGATCCACGAGTGCTGTAATACAGCTAAACGCAGGGTCACATGGTCAGGAACCAAGTAAAGGGGTGAAAAACACAAGAAACTCCCTGCCCGGCCCCAATCATTGGGGGCTGCATCTGTGTGGGTCCTACTGTGCCAGTTGTGTTAGACAGTGACAAGCAGCCAATTGACCCACTGGGCTCCGTAAAAGTCGATTAACCTTTAACTAAAACATAAATTATTAGGGCTGTCAAGTGATTAAAATAATTAAACACAATTTAAAAAATTGATTTTGATTAATCACGCTGTTAATAATAGAATGCCATCAAGTGAGTACTGTCATGGATGGCTATAACCTGTTCAGGACGGACAGGCAGGACAGAAAAGGTGTGTGTGTGGGGGGGGAGTTGCATTGTATGTAAGAGCTCCGGTGTGAAACTGCAGAAAAACCTGAGAGTCTCTGGATTAAATTTAGAAGTGTGAGCAACAAGGGGGATGTCGTGGTGGGAGTCTGCTATAGACCACCAGACCAGGGGGATGAGGTGGACGAGGTTTTCTTCTGGCAACTAGCAGAAGTTACTAGATCGCAGGTCCTGGTTCTCATTGGAGATTTTAATCACCCTGATATCTGCTGGGAGAGCAATACAGAGGCGCACAGACAATCCAGGAAGTTTTTGGAAAGTGTAGGGGACAAATTTCTGGTGTAAGTGCTGGAGGAACCAACTAGGGACAGAGCTCTTCTTGACCTGCTGCTCACAAACAGGGAAGAATTAGTAGGGGAAGCAAAAGTGGATGGGAACCTGGGAGGCAGTGACCATGAGATGGTCGAGTTCCGGATCCTGACACAAGGAAGAAAGGAGAACAGCAGAATACGGACCTTGGACTTCAGAAAAACAGACTTTGACTCCCTCAGGGAACTGGTGGTCAGGATCCCCTGGGAGAATAACATGAGGGGGAAAGGAGTCCAGGAGAGCTGGCTGTATTTTAAAGAATCCTTAGTGAGGTTGCAGGAATAAACCATCATGATGTATAGAAAGAATAGTAAATATGGCAGGCAACCAGCTTGGCTTAACAGTGAAATCCTTGCTGATCTTAAATGCAAAAAAGAAGCTTACAAGAAGTGGAAGCTTGGACAAATGACCAGGGAGGAGTATAATAATATTTCTCAGACATGCAGGAGTGAAATCAGGAAGGCCACATCACACTTGGAGTTGCAGCAAGCGAGAGATGTTACGAGTAACAAAAAGGGTTTCTTCTTGTCTGTTAGCAACAAGAAAATCAAGGAAAGTGTGGGCCCCTTACTGAATTAAGGAGGCAACCTAGTGACAGAGGATGTGGAAAAAGCTAATGTACTCAATGCTTTTTTTGCCTGTGTCTTCACAGACAAGGTCAGCTCCCAGACTGCTGCACTGGGCAGCACAGCATGGGGAGAAGGCGACCAGCCCTCTGTGGAGAAGGAAGTGGTTCCGGACTATATAGAAAAACTGGACGAGCACAAGTCCATGGGGCCGGATGTGCTGCATCCAAGGGTGCTAAAGGAATTGGCAGATGTGATTGCAGAGCCATTGGCCATTATCTTTGAAAACTCATGGCAATAGGGGGAGGTCCCAGATGACTGGAAAAAGGCTACTGTAGTGCCCATCTTTAAAAAAGGGAAGGAGAAGGATCCGAAGAACTACAGGCAAGTCAGGCTCACCTCAGTCCCTGGAAATATCATGGAGCAGGTCCTCAAGGAATCAATTCTGAAGCACTTAGAGGAGAGGAAAGTGATCAGGAACAGTCAGCACCAATTCACCAAGGGCAAGTCATGCCTGACCAATCTAATTGCCTTCTACGAGGAGATAACTGGCTCTGTGGATGAGGGGAAAGCAGAGAACATGTTATTCCTTGACTTTAGCAAAGCTTTTGATACGGTCTCCCACAGTAACTTGCCAGCAAGATAAAAAGGATGGATTGGATGAATGGACTATAAGGTGGATAGAAAGCTGGCTAGACCGTCGGGCTCAATGGGTAGTGATCAATGGCTCCATGTCTAGTTGGCAGCCGGTATCAAGTGGAGTGTCCCAAGGGTCGGTCCTGGGGCCAGTTTTGTTCAATATCTTCATTACTGATCTGGAGGATGGCGTGGATTGAACTCTCAGCAAGTTTGCAGGTGACACTAAACTGGGAGGAGTGGTAGATACGCTGGAGGGTAGGGATAGGATACAGAGGGACCTAGACAAATTAGAGGATTGGGCCAAAGAAACCTGATGAGGTTCAACAAGGACAAGTGCCGAGTCCTGCACTTAGGAAGGAAGAATCCCATGCACTGCTACAGACTAGGGACCGAATGGCTGGGCAGCAGTTCTGCAGAAAAGGACCTAGGGGTTACAGTGGACGAGAAGCTGGATATGAGTCAACAGTGTGCCCTTGTTGCCAAGAAGGCCAATGGCATTTTGGGCTGTATAAGTAGGAGCATTGCCAGAACTACAAAAGCTAATTTCCCCCTGATGATACTCACACCTTCTTGTCAACCGTTTGAAATGGGCCATATTGATTACATTGACCTCATTAGCACTACAAAAATGATTTTTCCTCTGTTGGTATTCACCCCTTGTCAACTCTTGTGAATAGGCCACTTCCACCTTAATTGAATTAGCTCGTTAGCACTGACCCCCACTTCGTCAGGCAACTCCCATCTTTTCCTGTGCTGTGTATTTATGTCTTCCTACTGTATTTTCCACTCCATGCATCTGATGAAGTGTATTTTAGCCCAACAAAGCTTATTCCCAAATACATTTGTTAATCTCAAAGTGCCACAAGGACTCCTCATTGTTTTAACTGTGGTATGTAACCTATTGTTTAAATCAGCTTCTGTACCTGATGACTGGAAGATACCAAACGTGATGCCAATTTTAAAAAAATCTCCAGAGGCGATCCTTGCAATTCTAGGTAGGTAAGCCTAATTTCAGTACTGGGGAAACTGGTTGAAACTATAGTAAAGAAAAAAAATGCCAGACACATAGATGAACATAATTTGTTAGGGAAGAGTCAACATGATGTTTGTAAAGGGAAATCATGCCTCACCAATCTACTAGAACTCTCTGAGTGGGTCAACAAGAATGTGGAAAAGGGTGATCCGGTGGGTCTAGTGTACTTAGATATTCAGAAACCCTTTGACAAGGTCCCTCATCAAAGGCTCTTAAGCAAAGTAAGCTGTCATGGGATAATGATCTGGAAAAAGGGGTAAACAGTGAGGTGGCAAAATCTGCAGATGATACAAAACTGCACAAGATAGTTAAGAACAAAGCAGGCTGTGAAGTGTTACAAAGGGATCTCACAAAACTGGGTGACTGGAGAACAAAATGGAAGATGAAATTCAGTGTTGATAAATGCAAAGTAATGCACATTGGAAAACTTAGTTCCAACCCGGCATATAAAATGATGGGGTCTAAATTAGCTGTTACCACTCAAGAAAGATCTTGGAATCATTGTGGATAGTTCTCTGAAAACATCCACTCAATATGCAGCAACGGTCAAAAAAAGTGAACAGAATGTTGGGCATCATTAAGAAATTGATATATAACAAGACAGAAAATATCTTATTGCCTCTATATACATCCATTGGGGTTGGAAAAGGTACAAAGAAGGGCAACAAAAATGATTAGAGGTATGGAACAGCTTCCACATGAGAAGAGATTAACAAGACCTGGATGTTTTCAGCTTTGAAAGAGACAACTGAGTAGAGATATGATAGAAGTCTATAAAATCATGACTGGTGCAGAGAAAGTAAATAAGGGAGTGTTATTTACTTCTCATTACACAAGAACTAGGGGTCATGAAATGAAATGAATAGGCAGCAGGTTTAAAACAAACAAAGGGAAGTATTTCTTCACACAACACACAGTCAGTCTGTGGAACTCCTTTCCAGAGGATGTTGTGAAGGCCAAGACTATAACAAGGTTAAAAAAGAACTAGATAAATTCATGGAGGATAGGTCCATCAATGACTAATAGCTTCTGTGTGCCAGAAGCTGGGAATGGGTGACAGGGGATGGATCACTTGATAATTGACCTGTTCTGTTCATTCCCTCTGAAGCACCCAGCACTGGCCACTGCCGGAAGGCAGGACACTGGGCTAGATGGACCATTGCCCTCACTCAGTATGGCCGTTCCTATGTACACAGGGCCCCATCACCACCCTCATGTCCTGTGCAGCGACTCCCTGGCCACATGCCAGCCAGCAATGGGGATTGAACCAGAGACCTTCAGCACAGCCCTGCCATCGGAGCTCAGGGAGCTGCTCTGGTAACACCGAGTAAGGAGCAGGCCCTTCCTGAGCCGGCTGCTAGAGGGAGACAAGACCCCACCTGGGCCCAGGCTGTCCCTGTGGTCCCTGGTAGACACACTGCATGACAAGCCCGTCGGGTACCAGCCAGGAGCTAGGTTTACATTAGGGGTCAGCAACCTTTCAGAAGTGCTGTGCCAAGTATTCATTTATTCACTCTCATTTAAGGTTTCGCGTGCCAGTCATACATGTTAACGTTTTTAGAAGGTCTCTTTCTGTAAGTCTATAATATATAACTAAACTATTGTTGTATGTAAAGTAAATAAAGTTTTTAAAATGTTTAAGAAGCTTCATTTAACATTAAATTAAAATGCAGAGCCCCCAGGACCGGTGGCCAGGACCCGGGCAATGTGAGTGCCACTGAAGATCAGCTCGTGTGCTGCCTTCAGCACGCGTGCCATAGGTTGCCTACCCCTGGTTTCCATTGTATTCTGCTCCCCAGCCAGGCCAGGGCAGGTTGTTCCCTCACAGCCTGTTCCCAGGGCTCTGTCTGGGGCAGTGGGAAAGGTGCCATTCCCGGGCTCCCACCTAGAGTTGCCGTTAACAGTCCAGTCATCAGCACAGCGGGGACCCAGGGCTAAGGCAGGCTCCCTACCTGCCCTGACTCCGTACAGCTCCCGGAAGCGGCCGCCAGGTCCCTGCAGCCCCCAGGCATGTGGGCAGCCAGGGAGGCTCCACGTGCTGCCTCCACACCAAGTGCTGGTTCCACAGCTCCCATTGGCTGGGAACCGCAACCAATGAGGGCTGTGGGGCAGCACCTACGGGCACGAGGGCAGCGCGCTGAGCCTCCCTGGCCACCCATATGTGTAGGGCCAGCAGGGACCTGGTGGCCATTTCCTGGGAGCTGCAGTAAGCACTGCTGGGACCCCATACCCAGAACCATCTCCCACACCCCAATCCCCTGCCTTAGTCCAGAGTCTCCTCCTGCACCCAATCTCTCTCCTGGAGCCCACACCCTGCACACACTCCAACCCCGTGCCCAGCCCTGAGCCCCCTCCTGCACCCCACACCTCTCATCCCCGGCCCCACCCCACAACCACGCCCCCACCAGAGCCATGATCCACCCCCCGCACCTCAACCCCCTGCCCCAGCCCAATCCCAGAACCCCTGAGCCCCACTGCCCCCAGCCTCTCACCTCAGCCTCCATCCAGGTTTTCTCTTGGGGGAAGTATCCATAGCAGTTCCTGTGGGAGGGTAGCCAGCCCCTGGGACAGGACTTTGCCCCTGTTGAGAGAGAGGGTGCCAGGGGGCAATGGTGTGGACAGGACACCGTGGTTAGAAGCTGTTTCAGAGGCAAAGCTGTTACTTTACCATTGCCATGAAAAAACATTAGGAACTCGTTTGGGGCTGTGTCTGGCTGGCAGGACCCTCCAGCCCTGGCACTGTCGAAAAAATTTGGGTTTGCCCAGACCCCACATTGGCAGAATGGAGTCCTGGAAATCAGGTCTGAGCAGGGATCCGAGCAGGGCAGGGCCTCTGGGTTTGGATGGGTCATGGGCTTATTTCCCCATGGCTCCCTTGGGGGGATGAAGGAGCCAGTGACTGTGGGGTGGCTCATAGACCCTCCCTGCCCCTGCCCCAGGGAAGGGGGGAAATATGGAGCTGCCACCCACAGTGGCCCCCGTTCAGCTGCAGCCCTCGGGCAGAGGGAATTCCTGCCACCCTGAGCTTCTCCCCTTGGGCCATGCAGGACAGTGGGACCAGGGAAGCCGGCAGGGGGGCAGGAAGGGAACACCCAGGGCCACGGGGTGAAGCTGGGGGAGCAGTGGGGTTGGCACAGACTGGGACTAGGGAGGAAATCGGGGCAGGGGCCCAGTTCTGGATGGAAGGAGCTGGGGGGTTGTAGGAGGAGGGAAGGGAGAGAGGTGCCCAGGGAGGTGGGACATAGAGGAGGGATAGCAGGGATCTGTGGGGCTGGGGCAGAGGGGAGGGGAACACTGGGCAGGCTCTGCCCTTCTCAGGCCTGGGGGCACAGAGGGACAGGGTGGAGCCATGTCCCAGTGGGGGGAGGAACAGGACAGACTGAGGAGAAAGACACAGTGTGCAGGGACTGGGGCAGCCCAGCCGGGAGCAGAGGCCGGATGGGGGAGAAGCTGGGGCTGGAGCGGAGCCATGAGCAGCCCTTGGAGAGCGACCCCGTGGGGACACGGCCGGCCAGTGGGAGGGGACCACGGGAGGGTGGGAGGGGAGCCTGGAGCTGACGGGGGCTGAGCGCCCGTTGCCCAGGGACTGGCCCCACCCAATCCTCATGGGAAGAGCCGACCCTGGGGGGCCTTTCACCCACCTTCTCTCACCCGCTCCCTGGGGAGGGGCCGCAGGGCCTGGGCTCCCCCCGGGCAGTGACCCCCAGCAGCAGGAGATGGGCAGTGGCTCTGGGAGCAACGAGGGAAATGAATGCACTTCCCGAGGGGCCGGGCAGGGACTCACCTGCCAGCGAGGGGTTAAAGATCAGGCAGCCAAGGAGGCAGAGGCTGAAGTAGGCGACTGGCCCCATCTTCTCACTTCCACTGGGGAGAAAACACACCAGGGAGATGGGACCATGAGAGCCTGAGACACCCCCCGGAGCAGCCCCCCCCTCCCCCTATGGGGCATTTCACAGGGGGAGGCGCTTTGTTGCTGGGGCTGTTTGCTAAAGCACCTGGCTGCGCTGGAAGGGCCCAAGAGGGATCCCGTCCCCCAGCCCTGGGGCACTGAGCTCGGAGCCCATCTGCCTGGGTCCGAAGGGCCCTTCCTCCTCCAACCCTCACTGAGCTGGGCCCCAGGGACAGAACTGGACACCCAGCAGGGAGCCAGGTCCCAGCTCCTCAGTGGCTGGGCTCTGCAAGCAGCATCTCCAGGGACTCCCCAAACCAGGGCTGCAGGTGGGGAGAAGGGGGGGTCAGCAGGGAGGCCGTGGTCATTTGCCATCTCCTGCTGCCCCTCTCTCCCCCAGTGCTGGGGCTGGCAGGTCCCCTCGGCAGCCACCTACATGGAACTTGGGGGGAGGGCACAGGTGGCAGGAAGGGAGAGTTTGGAAGAGGCCCCAGTGGCACCAGGGTGGAGGCCAGTCTGTGTGCACGTGGCTGGAATGCCAGCTGCAGGTGCAGCACCTCTGCAATCCTTCTCTGACTAGAGAGCTGGGTTAGTGTTAGAAACCTGGAGTCCTCTCGTGTTATCACCCAGCACCTGGTACATGAAACACCCACTGACCCCACCCCTGGGGCCTTTCCCCACTAACAGGTGTTTCAATCACACTCATATCTCCAGCTCCAGGGACAATGAGTGTCTGGAAAGCCAACACCGTGTGGTTGGGCCGGGGAGGGTGGGGAGGTGTTATAGTTACAGCACCCCATGGTGGGGGCTGGGACCCCCATTGCACCATTATTAGCAGAAGGGGTCGAATGGGAGAGCCGCCCTGCAGAGAGATGCTCCAGCAGGGACTGGACACAGGACTGGAGGCTGGGCCCAGCTCCCGGAGGGGCAGAGCGCTGGGCACAGCTCCGCAGGGCGTTAGGGTGCCGCGTGCAGGGCTGTGCTGGGTGGGAGGAAGTGGGGAGACAGAGACGCCCCAGGGTCAGGGCTCAGGGGACACACACGGGACAAGCCTGGCCACCCACCCCTGTAACAGATCAGCTGCCGCCAGCCCCCCAGCGCAGGAGGAGGAGGAAGCTGGAGGAAGCCAGGGTCTCACCTGAGTGTCTCGCTGGGTAGCTGCTCTGGTGCAAGGCCAGTCCAAGTGCAGCCTGCATGGGACACTGGCCGGGCCCGGGGCACTTATAGACCAGTGCGGGGAGGGGACTGGGTGTCAGTACTGAACATGCAGATCTGTGCTGATGGCAGCTACAATCATTTAACGCCCTGGCAGACAGAGCTAAGAGGAGCCAGGGTCCAGCCACCAGCCGGGCTGGGAGCAGGAGGAAGCGTTTGTCAGGGCTGAGAGAACAGATTAAATAAAAGCTGTTTCCTCCCCCTCCCCACCCACCGTCGGTCAGCGCTGAGGTCAGTGTGGCTGTGGGGAGCCATCGTGCCCTGGCCCTGACTGGCCCAACTGCTCATGTCCATCTTGTCCCATGGAAAGTTCGGGGCAGAGCCCCAGGGAGTGTAAATCAGCTGGAGCCCCCCCTGAAGTCAGTGGGGGGATCCCCAGCGGGTACAGGCTGGTGTGGGGCTACTGGAGTCCTTGGGGTCAGAGCCCCAGCGGGGGGGCATTGCTCAGAGCTCTGCTGGAATCCCCGGGGCTAGAACCAGTGGGTGTGAACCGGCCAGAGCTCCACGGGGGTCACTGGACTCACACCAGCTGGGCCTGGCCCCCATCAGTGCAGGGTAAAATGGCAACTTCCCAATTCCCGGCCCTCAGGCCCGGGGAGCCCTCGGCCCATCACGTGCCCTGTGCTTGGCTCCTCAGCACCCTGCACTGGGTGTTGTCATTTACACCTGTGCAAAGAGACTGGGAAATGCACCATCCTCCCTGGGCGGCGATTTACACGTACCGGGCCCTGGTGTAAATGGTGACGTATGGAGCCAGGGATAGTCAGGCCCACGAGGACTGGATTGCGGGTGCTGCCTGTGGCCGAGGGGTTGGCCCTGTTCTGGGCTGCCCACGCTCCCTCGGGTCTGTCTCTCTGCTGCATTTCAAGGGAGCCCATTACCCTGGTCTGTAGGTGCCGATCGTGGCCCGATGAAAGCGGTGTCAGACTTGCCCCCAAAGTGACTCTGATCTCACATGTCTGTGGCTTGGCTGCTGGTATCTGGGGCTAGTGAGGCTGTTTAAAGGCCGGACACAGCACAGACCCTGTGAATTCATGACACCTGGTAACTTCCCTCATCTCATTTCCAAGCACCAGCTGACTCCTACTGTGAATTTTATGCATAGATTGCAAGGCCAGGAGGGACCATTGGGATCACCTGGTCTGACCCCTGTAAAACACAGGCCAGAGACCTGCCCCACAATAATGCCTAGAGCGGAGCTGTTAGAAAAACATCCAGTGTCGATTTAAAATTGCCCGTGATGGAGAATCCACCACGACCCTGGGGAAGTTGTTCCAGTTACTCTCACTGGCAAAAATTTCTGCCTCATTTCCAGTCTGGATTTGTCTAGCTTCAGCTCCCAGGACTGGACCGTGTTCCACCTTCGTCTGCTAGACTGGGGAGCCCATTGCTCAATAGGTGTTCCCATGTAGATATTTATAGACTGGAATCAAGTCACCCCTTAACCTTTTCGTTGCTCAGCTGAACAGATTGAGCTCCCTGAGTCTAGCACTAGAAGGCATATTTTCTAATCCTTTACTCCTTCTCATGGCTCTGCCCTGCCCCTCTCCAAATTATCAACATCCTTCTTGAACCGGGAACACCAGAACTAGGCACCGGATCCCAGCAGCAGTCACACCACTGCCAAACACAGAGGTAAAATAACCCCTTTGCTCCGTTAGCTGGTTACCCACCCCCACCTCCAAATCTTTTACACAGTCCCTGCTTCCCAGGACAGAAGCCCCTATCCTGTAAGTCTGGCCTGTGTTCTGTGTTCCTAGGTGTCAGCATTTACATTTAGCCATACTGAGCCGTATTGTTTGCTGCACCCAGTTTACCAGGAGATCCAGATCGCTCTCCACCACTGACCTGCCCTCGTCATTATTTACCGTCCCCCAAACTTTGTGCCCCCTGCAAACTTAGCAGTGCTGGATTTATGTTTCCTTCCAGGTCGCTGATAACAATGTTAACTAGTGTAGGGCCGAGAACTGATCCCTGCAGGACCCCACTGGAAACAAACCCGCCCCATGGTTGGAATGTTCCGCTGGGGACACCCAGAGCTGTGGGTCCCCGTGTTACCCCACGGCCGCAGCAAGGGTGAGCTTTGCTGGAGATTAGCCTGTTTGTCAGCTCCCTGCCACAGCAGCCTGCTCCACCATGGGGGTTCCCTCCACCCTTCCTGCACTTCCATGGCAGCTCCCCCACCCCTCCACTGAGTGGGCTTCCACACCCCTCCCACCCTCCCTGGTCTTCTGAGGGGGCTTCCCCACCCCTCTTATCCTCCCTGCCCTGCTACAGTGGATTTCAGCCCCTCCTAACTCCCTGGCCTTTTATGGAGGCTCCCCCACCTCTCCTGCCCTCCCTGATCTGCTGTGGGATCTCCCTCACCACTTCTGTCTCCCTGATCTGCCGGGGAGGCCCGCCCCACCCCTTCATCCCTCTCTGCTCCACCAAGGTAGGGGTTGGAAGGGCTTGTGTAACATCTCTAGGCATAGGGGGGAGAGGGGAGATGGGTGCCAGGTAGCACCTTGCAGGAGATGATTTGCCAGGAGTCACAAACGGGGAGACACCTAGTTCAGTGCCAGCCGGGGAGGGTGTGGCCCTGGGCACTGCTCCCTGGGACAGGATGCTGAGCTCTGGACCATGTGGGTGGGGGGTGGGGGGCAGGGCCGTGGGTGGTGAAGAGCTGGGTAGACCCTGTCCCAGGGCCCAGGCAGCTCACACAGGGCAAGTCTGGCCAACAGGCCCCGTCCCAGTGCTTGGCTGCTACCAAGAGCCCAGCACCCAGCACAGAGGGGAGAAGGGACTGGAGGGGGCAGGGACTCACCTGTCCGTTTGTCTGTCTGTCTAGGCGGCTGGTCCAGAGCACTGGGTATTGGAGTTCAGCCTGTGCTGGGTTCTGGGTCCCCAGGGGATTTATAGCCCAGCAAGGGGGAGGGACAGCAGGGGGAGAAAGAAGGAGGAGGAGGAATTTGGAAATGGGACCAGATGTGACCGTTCAAACCCAGTGATGGCACAGATAAGAGATGGCAATCTGCCCCCTCTTCTGCTCAGCTTCCTGCTGCCCCCTGAGGGCAGGCGCTGAGGAAGACAGACGGCCCAGAGGACACATGTATTCCCCAGGGTTTTCAGAACACAAAGCAGTGGTAACTTAACTGTTTCTTTCCAGATGGTGCCAGGAACAATGATTGGGAACACAGCAATTCCATCTGAGAAATGATTGATACAAGCAAGAGTGTGCTTCTCTAAAACTACAATTTATTAGCTATTAAGCAACACACACACACACACACACACACACGGTTTAGGACATCCCAGGTATAGTTGCCCACAGTCTGAGATGGTTTCCAGTCATCACCAGCTGGGCATCCAGGGGCCCTGTTTCCATCCTGCTAATGGGGAGTTTAGAAGTCAGCTTCTTGCCTGAATAAAAGCTCCCTCGGGCTGCTCCCAGGTATTTACTTTTACCTAATCTTTTCTCGCTAACTCTGAGAAAGCACATAACCTATAGTGACTCCTAGTGGGTGTGACATTACTGACATAAACTGCATCCACTGTTAGATATTTGCAGCAAATATTGTATAAAGGTTGTTGTGTGAGGTGTCTATGGCAAGGTTATGATTTGCTGGTTATGATTATACTGTCTGCATGGATGTATCCTTTTGTAGTTGAAGTTATGAATATTGGCTCTGTACTTGTATCTCAATGTGCTTTGATTCTAAGTAGCCTCAGTGCAGCATTTGGGCAGCTTCTTGAGAAAGGACTATTCTCAGTAACTGCCCAGTCAAGAAACACTTACCTGATAATGGACTTTGGGATATGCCAACCCACATCTGAGCTTTCCTGGGAATGTTCCAACTAACATGTAAACAATGGCATTGGCCTGCAAACTGAGTCATGCATGGACATGTGACTTGCCCATGTGACTCCAGACTCCATCTTGCTGCTGTGATTTTCCACAATAAGAACAAATATGTGTCCTTCCACAGGGCTCAGAGTATAAAAAAACTGGAAACTCCTCCATCTTGTCTTCAATCCTGCTTCTTACCTCTGGAGGGACTTTGCTACAAACTGAAGCTCTGAACAAAGGACTGAATGACCCATCCCAGCAGGGGATGTTCTCCAGAGACTTGATTTGAACCTGCAGTTTATTCCATCACTGCTACAAGCCTGAACCAAGTACTTTGCCATTACTGTATGTAATTGATTTCATTTAACCAATTCTAGCTCTCATCTATATATTTTTTTAATGAATAAACCATTAGATTTTAAAAGCAGCAAAGAATCCTGTGGCATCTTATAGACTAACAGCCATTTTGCAGCATGAGCTTTCGTGGGTGAATACCCACTTCGTCGGATGCGTCAGTTGCTTCCGACGAAGTGGGTATTCACCCACGAAAGCTCATGCTGCAAAACGGCTGTTAGTCTATAAGATGCCACAGGATTCTTTGCTGCTTTTACAGATGCAGACTAACACGGCTACCCCTCTGATACTTGACATTAGATTTTAGATTCTAAAGGATTGGCAAAAACATGATTTGTGGGTAAGATCTGATTTGTATATTGACCTGGGTCTGTGGCTTAGTCCTTTGGAATCAGGAGAACCTTTTTTCTTTTACTGGGGTGTTGGTTTTCATAACCATTCGTCA
Organism: Cuora mccordi; assembly: GCA_003846335.1. NCBI lineage: Eukaryota > Metazoa > Chordata > Testudines > Geoemydidae > Cuora > Cuora mccordi. The sequence continues at coordinate 1,853,973 of ML123475.1, read as the reverse complement.
CCATAACGAGTGGCACTGGTGGTGATAGTGGGAAACTGGAGTGTCTAAGGGAATTGCTTGCATGACTTGTGGTTAGCCTGTGGGGTGAGACCGAAGTCCTCTCTGTCTGGCTGGTTTGGTTTGCCTTGGTGTGCAAAGGAACCCAGCCTTGGGCTGTAACTGCCCTGCTCTAAGCGATTTGTCCGGAATTGATACATTCAGAAGCGTCCCACCAAAGGCGGCATCGTTACAGTGGGAAAGCACAATCACCTAATTTCAACAAACTACTCATGATCTCCAAACATTTCTAGTCTTCTAGCCAGAACAACAACTTATCAGGGGCACCAAATCCAAGGTCTCTATCCACTCACCCTCTTCCATAACTTTCTGCCCCATCATCCCATTCTGATTAACAAAAGGCAAGTATGCACCTTGTGACGAGTTGGATCACAGAACCCCACTTGGGAACTGCCACCTGATGTGCTGAGACTATCTCTGAGCCCGTTTTCCCTGGCAACTTGGGATTTCAGTGCCCTGCCTGGTTTGAGCCGGACACGCTAGCCTGCTACAAACACAGACCCAGGACTGAACTACTCCCCCCAAAAGCTGCAGTCTTAACTGAAAACAGCTTAAAAAGTGCTCCTGTCTCCAGCAGTCAGATACCCAACTCCCAATGAGGTCCAAACCCCAAATAAATCTGTTTTACCCTGTATAAAGCTTATACAGGGTAAAATCATAAATTGTTCGTCCTCTATAACACTGATAGAGAGATATGCACACCTGTTTGGGCCCCCCCCCCCAGGTATTAATACATACTCTGGGTTAATTAAAAAGTAAAAA
>ML123475.1:1819234-1838154 GCA_003846335.1 Cuora mccordi | reverse complement strand
TATTTCCAAGCGGTCCTGCTACAGTTACCTCTTGGACCAGCTCCTGCACTCCACTCAGGATTAGAGGACTTGCCCTACTGGCGAAGTGGGGAATAAAACGCCGGTAGTAGCCTACCACACCTAGGAACGCACGGACCTGCTTCTTTCGGGTCGGCCGGGGCCAGTTTTGAATTGCCTCTAGCTTATTAGTTTGGGGCTTCACTATACCCCTTCCTACAATATATCCCAGTTACCTAGCCTCTGCTAGTCCTATGGCGCATTTAGCAGGATTAGCGGTGAGGCCAGCCCGCCTTAAGGTGCGTAGTACTGCCTCAACTTTCTCCAAGTGGGTTCCCCAGTCTGGCGTATGGATGATGACATCATCTAGGTATGCAGCTGCATAGCTAGTATGGGGGCACAGCAGCTTATCCATGAGGTGCTGGAATGTGGCTGGGGCCCCATGTAACCCAAAAGGGAGGACAGTGTACTGGAATAGCCCATCTGGGGTGGAGAACGCTGTCTTTTCTTTAGCTTCTTTGGTCAGGGGAATCTGCTAATACCCTTTTGTCAGATCCAGTGTAGTCAAGGACCGGGCACTACCCAGTCAGTCAACCAGTTCGTCGATGTGTGGTATGGGGTATGCATTGAATTGGGATACTTCATTTAGTCGGCGAAAGTCATTACAGAATCTCATGGTACCATCAGGTTTGGGCACTAGAACGATTGGACTGCCCCACTGACTAGGATTCTTCAATAACGCCTAATTCTAACATTTTCTTTACTTTGGCCTTGATTTCTTCTCTTTTGGCTGCTGGGATTCGGTAGGGTCTCAGTGTTACCTTGGCTCCAGGGATCGTGCAGATATGGTGATAGGTCTCAGTCATCGGCCCCGGTTTTGTATAGAGCACATCTCGGTTGCGATTAATCATGTCGGCTGCCTCAATCTTTTGGATTGGCGTCAAGTCGGGTGATATCTTCACTTGCTCATGTAAGTTATCCTTCTGGGGAAGGGTCTCCCGGGTGACTAAGCATGCCTCTTGATCATGCCAAGGTTTTAGAAGATTGATGTGGTAAATTTGCTCCAGTTTCCTGCGGCCTGGCTGCCGCACCTTATAGTTTACCTCTCCTACGGCTTCAATCACTTCATAGGGTCCCTGCCACTGGGCCAACAGCTTGCTTTCTGCTGTGAGCACCAGGACCATTACTTGATCCCCTGGTTGGAACCATGAAAGCTTTGCTTGGTGGTTATAATGGGTCCGTTGGGTCTCCTGTGCTTTCTCCAAATGTTCTCTTACAATGGGTGTAACTTGGTCTATCCGATCCCTCATCTGTAGTACATGCTCGACTATGTTCCTTCCGGGATTTGGCTCCTCTTCCCAGGCTTCTCTGGCTATATCCAATATGCCTTGGGGGTGGCGCTCATATAGTAGTTCGAATGGAGAGAAGCCTGTGGAGGCTTGTGGAACTTCCCGGATGGCGAACATGAGGTAAGGCAATAGGGTATCCCAGTCTTTCCCATCCCGGCTCACCACTTTCCTGATCATGGCCTTGAGGGTCCTATTGAACCTTTCCACAAGGCCGTCTGTTTGTGGGTGGTATACAGAGGTCCGTAGGACTTGTACATGGAGCAATGAACAGAGTTCTTTCATCAACTTAGACACAAAAGGTATCCCTTGATCTGTCAGTATCTCCTTGGGTACCCAACCCGGGAAAAGATCTGTACTAGCTCCTTAACTATTGTCTTGGAAGCTGTGTTGCATAGGGGGACGGCTTCCGGGTATCGGGTTGCATAGTCTAGTACAACCAGCACATGTTGGTAGCCCTGAGCTGTCTTCTCTAGGGGTCCAATCAGATCCATGGCTATGCGTTCAAATAGTACCTCTATTATTGGAAGAGGTATCAAAGGGGCCTGTAAGTGTGGGCGAGGGCTATGTAGCTGACACTCTGGACAAGAGGTGCAGTATCGCCTGACATCTTCATGTACTCCTGGCCAGAAGAACCTCCACAGGATCCTGGCCTGGGTTTTCTCTACCCCTAAGTGTCCTCCAAACAGGTGACTGTGGGTGAGGCTCAATATGGCTTTTTGATGTTTTCGTGGCACCAGAAGTTGATGTATCTCCTGCTCCTGCATTTGCACCACACGGTACAGGACATCTTTCTTCACTATAAAATAGGGTTCTGGACCTCAGACCTTCCCCTCCACTGGTATCCCATCTATCTCAGCCACCTCTCTCCTGAGGTTATCATATCTAGGGTCTTCTGCCTGGTCCCGTCTGAAAGTCTCTCTCCCAGGACTAACCTGCCTGAGCTCCCAGGGGCTGGCTTCTGCTTCTTCCAATGGCTCGTCGCCATCACAGCTGGGGCCAGCCTCCGGCTCACCTTCCGTGTTGGTAGTTTCTCTGATGGCTGCTTGTGTCCATCTGCCTACTAGCGCGGTCTTCTGGCCCTGGGTCAGGATCCGGGTTCCCAAAGCCTTTGCGGCCTTCCTTTCTTTTTTTGTCTTCCGGGCCTTTTGCGGGGCTGAGAATAGATCCTGAGAAAACTCAGAAAACATTGGGGGTTGACATTCCCCCAATGATGAGTCGCTGCCAACAGGGTCTCCACCTCCCTCCAGCCTCTCCGGGGGGAGTAAATTATCAAACCCTGGATAGTCCCTCCCAATAACTACAGGATATGGGAGTTTAGGAACAACGCCCACTGTCACCTCAATGGGGTTCCCCTGAACCTCTGTCTCCACTGGGATGGTGGGGTAATGGCTCATGGCCCCATGCACACACGTCACTGCTACATGTTTGGCTTGCAGCAGCTGGCTACTTTTTACCAGCTTACCCGATATAAGGGTGATAGCACTCCCCGAGTCCACAAGTGCTGTAGTCTCTGTTCCATTTATCTTCACTGGCCTGGTGTAGTTATGTGGGGCTAATGCGATGCCCGCAAGGTGGATAAGGGAGCATGGGACCTCCCAATCCCCCAAGTTGCATTGCATAGGTTCTTCAGTGCTGGGACACTGTGCTGCTATGTGTCCCCACTCCCCACATGCATAACATCTATAACTGTTTCTAGTCAGTCTCCTATCATGTGGGCTAGGGGGGTTAGTCCCAGGGTTCCCCCCACTCAGGCTAATCCCTTCCTTCTGGAGTCTCTGCTGGTTTTCAGCCCCCCTCTTCCTCCACCTAGGACACCCCAGGGGTTTGGCTGTGCCACCTTCCAGGGTTGGGGTTGGGTGTTTGCTATGGAAGGGGCTTTCCTTGGGTAGTTGGGTCAATTCCCTGGCTGTCATGCGTCTTTCTACCAGCGTGATCATCTCGTCATAGGTGGACGGATCGTTCTGGCCTACCCATTTGCGGAGAACTGGTGGCAGTGCCCTCGTGTACCGGTCGATGACCAGAACCTCTAGTATCTCTTCCGGACTCCGGGATTCTGTTTGCAACCACTTTCGTGCGAGATGGATGAGATCATACAAATGGGAGCACGGGGTTTTGTCTTCCTGGTACCTCCACTCATGATACTGCTGGGCCCGCACTGCGGTCGTTACCCCAGATCTGGCCAGGATCTCTGCTTTCAGCTGGGGGTAGTCTGCTGCAGCCTCTTCAGGCAGATCATGGTAGGCCTTCTGGGCCTCCCCACACAGGAATGGGGCAAGGATGCTAGACCACTGATCTCGAGGCCAGGCCTCCCGTAGGGCTGTCCTCTCAAAGGCCAGAAGGTATGCCTCTACATCATCCTCCCGCGTCATTTTCTGCAGCCAGTGGCTGGCCCGTATGATCTGCGTCCCATCATGGCCACGGTTCAGCTCTGTAAGGGTCTTTACCTGGCGTACCAGTTCCTGCAACATAGCTCGGTCTTGAGCAGCCTGGTCCATCAGCAGGCAATTAGTCTCTTGCTGCAGCCGCACTGCTTCTTGCTGGGCGGCTGCCTGGACACGGGTAGCCTCCTGCTGGGCCGCCGTGGCTTGTATCAGTACCCTCACTAAGTCATCCATTGTGGTGGGGAAAAAAAATTAACCCTCTTTTTTTTTTTTTAAATCACCCTCCTTCTTCCGCCGCGCTGTGCACACCAAACATCCCACCCCTGACACCAGTTGTGACAAAGTTCCTCCTCTACCTTGGTGGGTCCTGCGCTTCTTAGCGGATTTGCTCACCTCAGTGATCTTCCCCTCCGGTGGAACCCACAGTCTGGGTCAACTCCTCCTGTGTCTGATCAGGAGTTGGGAGGTTTGGGGGGAACCCGGGCCCACCGTCTACTCCGGGTTCCAGCCCCGGGCCCTGCGGATCGCAGCTGTCTATAGTGCCTCCTGTAACAGCTGCATGACAGCTACAACTCCCTGGGCTACTTCCCCATGGCCTCCTCCAAACACCTTCTTTATCCTCACCACAGGACCTTCCTGCTGGTGTCTGATAATGCTTGATTGTATGATAATTCCTCAATCCTCCAGCAGCACAGCCTCTCCGTCTCAGCTCCTTGTGCCTCTTGCTCCCAGCTCCTCACACGCCCTTCTCTCCGCTGGCTCCTCCTCCCCTGACTGGAGTGAGCTCCCTTTTTAAACCAGGTGCCCTGATTAGCCTGCCTTGATTGGCTGCAGGTGATCTAACCAGTGTAGCTATCTCCACTGCCTTCTAGAAAGATCTTAATTGGCCCCAGGTGCCTTGATTAACCTGGAGCAACTGCCATTTGGTTACCACGGTACTAGGGATTTGTTTAGCCTGGGGCTAACATACCCATTCCTGAGTACTTTACTGTAGCCATCCGGCCTTGCCCCATCACAGCTGTCACAGCTCAAGGGGCTGGTCTAAGCATAAAACCCTCAAAGAGCAAAACTGGAGCAGACAAAGCTCCTTATCTAGGGCATTGGGTTGGAGGGGGGCAAATATCCTAGAAGCCGTTGGAGCCTCTCGGGCAGCCTGCTGACCTGCCTGTGTGTCTTTTCTGATAGGGTTCTTGTTTTCTTATGGCTTTGATTGTTTGTTTTATTATAATAGGTTTATATAATAGTTTGGCTGCAACGCAAGGGACCTATAGGCCACATCCTGTATATTAAGCTAAGGCAAAGTTAACAGACGTATTTCTGGGTCCTTTCACCCAGATAGATAGTGGTAAGTTAAAGCATAAGGTCCATATATGGCAGTGACCTTTAACTTAGATAGATAAAGGATGCGTTGAAGCAGGTGGGTGTAGGAGGCTTTCCAAAGCTCATGCCCTCTGTAAACAGGTATATCACAAGGAAAGAACCAAAAATGCCAGAAGGACAAAAATAATGAATGTGTGAATAATCTAATGTCATTAATTTGTGTGTATCTGTCCTCAATGCATACAAACATACCAGCCTACGGAGTAAGTGTACCCCAACATATGGGTTCAAGCACCCATGCCCTATAAGAGGGATGACCCACTATGCCAAGAAAATCTAAGCATCTATAAAGCTATAAAGCATCTAAGTTTCTAAGGTCCAAGTGTCTTTGTTAGTTTAATTTTAAGTTTTAAGTCAGTTAGCTTCAATAGTTCTTAGCTCTCTCGCTTCTTCTAAACTCTGCACCCCCCACTCAAGAATTGAGGAACGCGAGGCAAGGCTGGTCCTTTGTCTCTTACCAGGTAATCAAGAAAGGGTGTGAGTATATTAATCAAAAGCTTTATAGTATGTAATATCTTTAAAATAATAGTAAAATTTGTAACTCTGATTATTTTACCATTTAGTTACTATTTGATCATAATTCCATTTATCTCAATACAAGTCTTTAAGACTATCCTGGTCTCAGTGGGAGTGTCCTGTCATACCCCCATATTCTGTGTAGACAAGAACCTTATTATCTTCTGATCAGATTAATTGGCGAGCCTATGACCCATGTTATCCACATTAATATTAACCTCGTAAATCAGGCAGCACCATTGTGAGTTGGCCTGTGCCCCAAACTAAGAGAAAGGTTTGTGTGTGGGTTCAGGGACATTGTACCCCAATCACAGACGGGTGTAAAAAGCACCAACCCAATAAGGCGGTTTGAGCCGAAGCATGCCAGAGGGGTTTCGGTAAGATAAAGGCTCTCTTGTCTGGAAGGCCCGTGCTAGCCAGCCCTGACTTTGATAACACGTTTGAACTGTGCATTGATGCATTTGACCCTGGCTTGGGTGCTGCTCTGAGGCAAACAGGGGAGGGCAACAAAAACCACCAGATTGCTTCGTAAGTAAATAAGCTGCCACCACTGAGCAGAATGACTCTGCAGTAGGAAAGCAGTGCTATGCCACAGTGTGGGGAGTTAAGCACTGAAGCCTTACCTCTTTGATAGGAAGTTCAAAATCCTAACAGCCTATTCGCCCTTAACATGGCTAAACAGATCAGAGGGCACAAATTCCAAATGATTACGCTGGAGCCTGAAGAGTTTGACATGAAGCTTGTTCCCATAAAGGGGAAAGAGGATATGGTAGCCAACGCCCTGTCCAGAAGAGGACCTTGGGCCCACTGCCTCTGCATTAATCAGTGACTAACACTCCTGCAGTGAACGAAGGGGGGAGGTGTGACACTCTGTACGCCAGAGCAGCACCTGTCACCCTATATTCACCATGGCGATATAATTATGATGTAATTTTGATGTATCGTGTACAGAATATGTCATGTGAGGTGCCAATGGAAAAGTGATGGTTTCCTGAATATGATTATCGTATCTATATTCTGGTTTTACTTTTGTATCTGAAGGTAGGAATACTGACTATATACCTGTACTTAAAATGTGTTTGCTCTTCTGGTAACTCCCACAAGGTAACTTACACTTGGTCTAGCCAGCACATTGTGAGTGAACTATTCAGGGTGATGACCCTTTAAACAACAGGCCATGGGAGAAGCTCATGCCCACCGAATGGACTTTCCTGTGGACACTTCAACCAGTATATGGATAATGGCTGCTATGGCTCATTGAAGCATGCAGGGGCACGTGACTACATCATGTGATACCGGACTCCATCTTGTGCCTGTACTTTTCCACTAGCTGTGCTACGGGCTTTGTTTGGGACAATGAAGTTCCCTCCATATGGAAGAAGCTATAAGAGGTGGAAGTGACATCAAGACCTGGCCTCACTTCCGCACAACGCAACACCTGGAAAGACATCTAGAAAACAAAGGACTTGGACTGGGGAGATGGTCCCTGTGATAAATGAAGGTGGTGGGAGGGGCTTAGCTCCCTTTTATGGACACCCAGCCAGTCAGTTAGCTATGAAATCCCTGTTGGTGGCTGTTCTCTACTTGCTTTACCTGTAAAGGGTTTAAAAAGTCCAGGTAAAAGGAAAGGAATGGGCACCTGAAAAACCTTTCCCTTTGTGTGCTGCTGTTGTTCTCTGGAAAAGAGGGGAACAGGGAGAAGTTATGCAGTGAGAATCATAGAATCATAGAATATCAGGGTTGGAAGGGACCTCAGGAGGTATCTAGGCCAACCCGCTGCTCAAAGCGGAACCTATCCCAACTAAATCATCCCAGCCAGGGCTTTGTCAAGCCTGACCCTAAAAATCTCTAAGGAAGGAGAAGCTGAAGGCCAGATATTAAAATAATCAGATAATATCTAGAATGCCTTATTTAACAACCCAGGTATGTAAGTAGATCAGGAATGTTAGAGTAGGGCAGCCTGTGCGTGAGGTTGAGGTCGGGCACCGAAATCCCAAAGCGGCATGTCACGGAAAAGACAGACCCAGATCAAGCCCAGACATCCAGCTCCATGACAGAAATGCAGGGAGAGAATGGGGGGACCAGGAACTTTCCAGGAGGGAAGGGTCAGCCCTCCCCAATCCGAGATTCAGGTGCCAAGATGGAGGGATGCCCTTAACTCGGGCTGAGTTCTAAATGTAGAAGACAGGAATTTCTTCCCAGAGATGAAGCACTTGGAAGCGGAGGAGAAGTGCTTGGAGGTGGAAGCAAAGCGCTTAGAGCTGGAAAGGGCTAAGCTGGGTCCAGCAGGTCACCCTAACAGTCCTTCTCCAGGTACCGCTCCCCATTCCAAGAAATTCCCCACCTACAAGGTAGGCGATGATACCGAGGCCTTCTTAGAAAATTTTGAAAGGGTCTGCCTGGGTACAGCATCTCTACAGACCAGTATATGGTGGAGCTGAGGCCACAGCTCAGTGGAGCCTTAGCAGAGGTGGTGGCTGAAATGCCTAAGGAACACATGAACGAGTATGAACTTTTTTTTTAAAAGGCCAGAATTAGGATGGGGCTAACACCAGAGCATGCCCATCGGCGGTTCAGAGCCCTACGGTGAAAACCAGACGTGGCATTTTCCTGACATGCTTACCACATTCTAAAAAATTGGGATGCCTGGGTATCAGAAGCAAATGTTAAATCACTGGAAGATCTGTCTCTCCTAATACAAATGGAGCAGTTCTTAGAGGGTGTTCCTGAGGAAATAGAAAGGTACATCCTAGATGGGAAGCCCAAAACTGTAATCAAGCCAAGGGAGATCGGAACCAAATGGCTGGAGGTGGTGGTGAAGAAGAAAGCTAGTAGCAGTTGGTGGAGATACCAGAAGGGGCAACCCGAGACAGCACCCCACCATCGGGGTCATCCCAAGACCCCACCTCACAAGGAGGAGCCCTCCACACAGACAGGGAGACCCCAGATGCCCTCTTGTCTCACCTCCCCACTCTCCAACCACCCACCTCGCCCCAGCCCACAGTCAGCTGGGCGATGTTTTTAAGGTAATGAGCTGGGGCATGTGACGGCCAACTGCCCCAAGACCACCAGACAATTGCAACTCATCACCCCAGAGTCCCACCAAGAGCCTTCAGACCCAGATGCCTCGCAAATATCCCCAGAGTGAAGGGAAACTGTGAGTGTGGGCAGGAGGAAGATTACAACGTAGAGAGACACTGGAGCACAAGTTTCAGCTATACACCAATCCCTGGTGGACCCCAAATTCATTGACCCAGAGGCCCAAGTGATGGTGCAACCCTTTAAGGCCAAGTCTTTTAATTTGCCTACAGCCAGGTTGCCTGTTCAGTACAAGGACTGGTCAGGAATATGGACTTTTGCAGTCTATGACGATTATCCCATTCCCATGCTGCTGGGAGATGACTTAGCCAACCATGTGAGGCTAACAAAAAGGGTGGGGACGGTCACCCTCAGCCAGGCTAAACAGGCTTCCACACCTAACTCCATTCCTGAGCTTTCTACAGGAAAGCAGCCAGAGGTGGTGGAACCAGACCCCAGACCAGAGTCTCTGGCAGCAGTTGAAGATCCAGTTCCTGGGACCCATCCAGAACCAGTCCTAAGGATCAGAACTGGTGGAGCAGTCAGCACCAGAGCCCGTGCTTGCCACCCCACCAGAGTCAGGGGAGCCAGCACCAAAGGGCGCCACAGAGCCTGCACCTGCAAGAGGCTCAACCAGAGCCTGAAATACCACCTAGTGCCCCAGCGGAGAGCGGTTCACAGTCAATGGAAACAATCCCATCACCTGCAGTGTTTCCAGTGGGACCAAGCCCAGGTCCACAACACTGCAAAGAATTAATGTCTCCAGCATCAAAGGAGCAGTTTTAAGCAGAGCAGGAAGCAGATGAAAACCTCAAGGGAGCTTGGACGGTGGCACGTGTAGTAAGAGGAGGCCCTAAGATATAAACCTTGGTATCAGAGGCCTGGTATGAGGCCTGAGGCCTGAACTAAAGTAATGGTCAAGACTTTGCTAACATAAAGCAAAGTGAAGCTGTGAGCCAGAGGCAGGCCCTGCTCACAGAAGCTGGCAAGGAAAGGGCTGATGCTGCAAGAAGATACGTACCTAAAAGGTACTGAACACTAGATATCAGAACATTCACATACTTGCACATTCCACACAGATAACAAAGAACAGGCTGGCCCATCCCAATGACAGGGGCAAAAGGGCAATATGATGGATAGAGTTGTTTTGATCGAACCAACATGTACAAGGTGAGAGGCGGCACCTTACTACGTAGAGGGGTTGTACCTTGCTACGTAGAGGGATTGCACCTCATATGTCAGGAGTGATGTGTGACTTGTTTGTACCTGTGTATAAGAATGTATCCCTGGGGCGGTGTCTTTTCCAGCTGAGGGGGCAGTGGAAAGTCCCGCCACTGACTGAGCTGAGTCCATTGTCAGGGAGCACATAAGTACTGGCTAGCTGTATCTTAGCAGCATCTTGGACTACGTTTGCCAGGGAGCTGGAGACTGTGCTTTTCTTCGACAATAAACCTGGCTGATGTGCCTTCTGTGGTTATTGGGGGTTCTCGTCGGGTCTGCTGGGTCAGCTATCTGCGCAGAGCTGGGGCAGCACACAGAGGGAACTCACGCACGCAGCCGAGTGATATCAACATTGGAGAGAGCAGAGCACCACACCGGTAGCACTCTGATAACACTTCTGACAACAGCACGGAGTGACCCATCACCTCTCAGCTCTTCTAATAGGTCCAGGTTTGTTAGAGAAGGAGACCCTTTCTGGTGGGCACAAGGAGAACTGGCATCCTCAGAGACAGTTGGTAGTTCCAAATAAGAATAGGGAAAAGCTTTTGAGCTTAGCCCATGATCACCCTAGTGACCAGGCTGGTTTGAACAGGACCAGGACCGTTTGGGGTAGCCCTTCCACTGGGAGGGAATGGGCAAGGATGTGCCTACCTATGTCTGGACTTCTGAGGTGTGTCAGAGAGCGGGAAAGCCCCAAGACCAGGTCAAGGCCCCTCTCCATTGAAGTTCCATTTCAGTGTGTAGCTGTGGGCACTCTGGGTCCTGTCCCTAAGACACCCAGAGGAAAGCTGTACATACTGACTTCATGGGTTTTGCCACCTAAAGGCCGGAAGCAGTAACTCTAAGGCCTGGTCTACACTAGCCTGTTATTTCGGAATTAGCCGAGTTAATTAGAAAAAAAAAACCATTCCATCCACATGATCAAACCAGCTTTTTTTATTTAAAGCACTCTTTAAGTACTCCACCTCAGCAAGTGGAGTAGTGCTTACATTGAGATTGCAATCCCGTGTTAAAGGTATTGTGGACTCAATTCGATGTTATTGGCCTCCAGGAGCTATCCCAGAATGCTCTCTTGTGACCGCTCTGGACAACACTCTCAACTCCGATGCACTAGCCAGGTGGGCAGGTAAAGCCCCGGAAACTTTTGAATTTCATTTCCTGTTTGCTCACCATCAACACAGGTGACGATCAGCACAGTCCACCACCACAGGCGACCACGCAGAGTCCACCATCACAGGAGATCACGTAGTCCCGGATTTGCAGACGAGCTCCTGCATGGTCCAAACAGGAGGTACTGGATCTCATTGCATGCTGGGGAAACGAGTCTGTTATGGCAGAACTACGTTCCAAAAAAAGGAACGCAAATACGTATGCTAAAGTCTCCAGGGCCATGACGGAAAGAGGCTACTCCAAGGACACAGAGCAGTGTCGTACAAAAATCAAGGAGTTCAGGCAAGCGTACCAAAAAGCCAGGGAGGCAAACAGGCTCTCTGGGTCACAGCCCCATACATTCCGCTTCTACCGTGAGCTCCATGCAATTGTGGGGGGTGACGCCACCACTACCCCACCACTGTCCGTGGACACCTGCAAGGGGGGGAGTTGCACGGAGCCAGGAGGAAGAGTCATTGGAGGACGAAGAGGAGGAGGAGCAGGACAGTGCACAGGCGGCAAGTGGGGAATCTGTTTTCCCCCCCGGCCAGGAATTATTCTTAACGCTGAGGCCAATTGCCACCCCTCACTCCCAGTGCGGGCTCCTGTTCCATGACCCTGGAGAAGGTACTTCGCTGAGTGAGAGCCTGATGGGAGCCACGCGGTGGGGGACGGGGGGGGGGGGAACCCAGCCGCCCTGAGCTGTTCACGTATAGTTTAAAGGGCTCATCCCTGCTCTGAGCCTGATGGGAGCCACGCGGTGGGGCGGGGGTGGTGGTTGTGTGCAGTGATCATCCCAGAGAGCCCGCAGGCCCTCCTTTTATATAGCAAACCCACCAGGCATTGCTTGCCATGGGAAAGGGGGCCCAGCAGTTTGAAAACTTTGAAATGAACGTAGAAGAAGCAGAACCCTGCGTGCCCCTAGGCTGCCTGCAGGCTGAATTCTGTTGCCCGGCTTTGTGTGATGGCTTACTCACACCAAAGTGTCCCCTTTGTTCTCTGAAATGTATCTTTTAAAATATTACCCTCCCTTTTTCTCTGCCCGCAGGTTCAAATGTTTCAACGTGGCCCCATCTACTCCGTCCCAGAGGCTGGTCCAAATCCAAATCAGAAGGTGGAAAAAACGAACTCAGGAGGACATGTTCGCCGAGCTCATGCCATCTTCCCGCACTGATAGGGCCCAGCTGAATGTGTGGAGGCAAACAATTGCAGAGTCCCGTAAAGCATTACAGGAACATGAAGAGAGGAGGGAGGCACGTGATCAGAGCAGGCAGGACGCTAGGGTCAAGCTCATGGGGGAGCAAACTGACATGCTCCACTATCTGGTGGATCTAATGTGGGAAAGGCAGCAAGACCACAGACTGCTGCTGCAGCCCCTGTATAACCGCCCTCCCTCCTCCCCAAGTTCCAGAGCCTCCTCACTCAGACACCCAAGAACATGAGGGGGGAGGCTACGGGGACCCACACACTCAACCCCAGAGGATCACCCAAGCACCAGAAAGCTGGCATATGCGAACTTTTGATTTGGTTTCTCGACTTGTCCTTCCCTCCTCCTCCACCCCCCTAACTCAACCCTCCCACCTCCAGTCTGCCTTCGGATTTCTCTCAATGTGTTGTGCAACAAATAATAAAGAACAGTTTTTAAACAATTTAGACTTTATTTCCTTTCATATATATAGGGGGCAGGTATCTTCAAGAGAAACAAACTCAGCTGTCACACCGTACCCTGGCCAGTCATGAAACTGGCTTTCAAAGCTTCTCAGATGCGCAGCGCACCCTGCTGTGCTCTTCTAATCACCCTGTTGTCTGGCTGTGTGAAATTGGCTGCCAGGCGAGTTGCCTCAACCTCCCACCCCACCATAAACGTCTCCCCGTTACTCTCACAGATATTGTGGAGCACACAACAAGCAGCAATTACAATTGGAATATTGGTTGTGCTGAGATCTAACCGAGTCAGTAACTGCACCAACACGCTTATAAATGTCCAAAGGCACCATTCTGCACTTGCTCAACCTGTAGTTGAACAGCTCCTTACTACTGTCCAGGGTGCCCGTGTCTGGCTTCATGAGCCATGGCATTAAGGGGTAGGCTGGGTCCCCAAGGATAACTATGGGCATTTCAACATCCCCAGCTGTTATTTTCTGGTCTGGGAAGTAAGTCCTTTCCTGCAGCTGTTCAAACAGACCAGAGCTCCTGAAGACGCGAGCATCATGTACCTTTCCTGGCCATCCCACACTGATGTCGGTGAAACATCCCTTGTGATCCACCAGTGCTTGCAGCACCATGGAAAAGTACCCCTTGTGATTTATGTACTGGCCACCCCGGTGTGCCGGGGCCAAGATAGGGATATGGGTTCCGTCTATCACCCCGACGCAGTTAGAAACCCCAGCACATTAAAGCCATCCACAATGGTCTGCACATTTCCCAGAATCACTACCTTTGATAGCAGCTGGTCAATGATTGTATTGGCTGCTTGGATCACAGCAGCCCCCACAGTAGATTTTCCCACTCCAAACTGATTCCCGAGTGACCAGTAGCTATTGGGCGTTGCAAGCTTCCACAGTGCTATGGCCACTCGCTTCTGTGAGGGCTGCTCTCATTTTGGTGTCTTTGTGCTACAGGGCAGGGGACAGCAAGTCACAAAGTTCCATGAAAGTGGCCCTACGCATACAAAAGTTTCGCAGCCACTGGGAATCATCCCAGACCTGCGACACTATGCGGTCCCACCAGTCTGTGCTTGTTTCCCGGGCCCAGAATCGGCATTCCACGGCATGAACCAGGCCCAATGCCACCATGATCTCCCAATCGCCACATGCCGTGCTTCTAGGAACTGTCTGCGTCCATGTCTTCATCAGTATAGTAATCGCTTTGTCGTCGCTTCCTCGCCCGGTTTTGCAGGTACTGCACATAGTGCTGTATACTGCACGAGGTATTTACAATGGTCAAAACTGCAGCAGAGATTCGAGTGGGCTCCATGCTTGCCACGCTATGGCGCCTGCATGGGTAATCCTGGAAAAAGGACGCAAAATGAGCTGTTCAGTTCAAAATGGCCAATAGAAGGCAGTAAATGGTTGTCTTCTGCAGCTTTCACGGAGTCGGGAAGCTTGTTAGAGCTTCAAGAGTGCGAGAGCAGAGTTTGCGGCGGAAACGTGAGCAGAGTTTGCAGCGGAAGCTGTGCGGCTCTGTTCATGGTAGCGGAAAAAAGGCGGGAAATGGTTAGATGAAAGAGTAGATAGAAAGACAAGAGGACATGCAAGGTGGATTCATAGTACCAGGAGACAGGCGGTGCACCATGCTGCACCGTCTGCTGGTAGTATGGTGTCTGCCGTAGCTTTCACGGAGGGAGGAGCGAGTGACAGCACACACCCAGAAACACCTGTGAGAATGTTTTGCTCCATCATGCACTGGGAGCTTAACCCACAATTCCAATGGGGGACAGAGACTGCAGGAACTGTGGGATAGATACTCACAGTGCACCGCTCCGACATTCGATGCTAGCCTTGGTACTGTGGACGCACTCTGCTGAATTCACGCGCTTTAGTGGGCACACACAACACCAAATGTATAAAATCACTTCTGAAAATTTGAATAAAATAAGTTTGAATTAATTTCATACTGTATACATACCCTAAAGAACACCAGGGCTAAAAGCATGAGCCAGGCACTGACAGACATTTTTGCGAGGGTAGGTTGGCCGTCCGACATCCTTACAGATTCAGGAACTAATTTTCTGGAATATATCATGAAAAGTCTTTGGGAAGCTCATGGGGTGAACCACTTGGTTGTCACCCCTAACCACCATCAAACAAATGGCCTGTTGGAGAAGTTTAATGGGACTTTGGGGGCCATGATACATAAATTCATGAATAAGGACTCCAATAATTGGGACTTAGGGTTGTAGCAGTTGCTCTTTGCCTACAAGGCTGTACCACATCCCAGTTTGGGATTTTCACCCTTTGAATTCATTTATGGCCATGAAGTTAAGGGGCCATTACAGTTGGTGAAGCCGAAATGGGAAAGGGTTACATCTTCTCCAGGAACTAACATTTTGGACTTTGTAACCAACCTACAAAAATCCCTAAAAGACTCTATAGCCCTTACTCGAGAAAACCTACAGAATGCTCAACAAGAGCAAAAGGCCTGGTATGATAAACATGCCAGAGAGCGTTCCTTCAAAGTGGGTGACGAAGTCATGGTCCTGAAAGTGTACCAGGCCAATAAGTTGGACCATTTATGGTCTGAGAGCGCCTGGGAGCTGTTAATTACCTCATAGTGTTCCCAGACCCTACCCTAAAACCAAGAGTATGCCATGTTAATTCTCTAAAGCCCTTTTATTCCTGAGAAATCAAGGTTCTCCAGTTTACAGCCCGGGAAAAAGACAATGCTGAGTGGCCTGAAGAAGTCTACTATTAAGGAAAAACAACCGTGGCTTGGAAGAGATGAGCCTTTCCATGACCCTCGGGCATAAGCAGCTACAGCAAATCAAGGAGCTGGGCATCAGCTTCGCACCAATGTTCTCAGCCAGCCAAGGATGGAAAGAATGGGCGTACCACTCCATTGACACAGGTGATGCTCGCCCAATTAGAGCCCAACCCCACCGGATGGCTCTTCAAGCCAAAACTGCAATTGAAAGGGAGATCTAGAACATGTTACAGATGGGTGTAATCTGCCCCTCTGAGAGTGCACGGGCCTCTCCAGTGGTTCTGGATCCCAAATCAGACAGAGAAATCCATTTTTGTGTGGACTACAGTAAGCTAAATGCTGTAACTCTCCCAGGAAACTATCCAGTGCCACTCACGGATGAGCTATTGGAGAAACTGGGACATGCCCAGTTCATCTCCACCTAAGACTTAACCAAGGGGTACTGGCAAGTGCCGCTAGATGAGCCTGCCAAGGAAAGGTCATCCTTCATGTAGGGCTGCATGAATTTAATGTGCTCCTTTCGGACTGCGAAATGCACCTGCCACCTTCCAGAGACTGGTCGATAACTTTCTGGCTGGATCTGGGGAATTTGCAGTCGCCTACCTTGATGATGTGGCCATATTCTCAGGTTCATGGGCAGAACACCTGGAACACCTCCAAGCTGTCTTCCAGCGCATAAGGGAGGCAGGATTAACCGTTAAGGCCAAAAAGTGTCAAATAGGCCTAAACAGGGTAACGTACCTTGGACACCAGGTGGGTCAAGAAACTATTAACTGCTTACAGGCTAAGGTAAATGCTCTCCAAAATTGGCCTGTCCCTAAGTCAAAGAAGCAGGTCCAATCCTTCTTGGGCTTGGCTGGATATTGCCGACAATTTGTACCACACTGCAGCCAAATTGCCACCCCACTGACAGAGCGGACCAGGAGAAAAACAGTCAAATGCAGTTCAGTGGACTGCAAAGTGTCCATAAGTCTATAACCAGCTTAAGATGGCCCTTATGTCTGACCCTGTTCTGAGGGCCTAGGACTTCGACCAACTGTCCGTCATAACCACAGATGCTTCTGAGCATGATGTAGGAGCAGTTTTCATGCAGGAAGGACCAGATCAATAATTTGAGCCTGTCGTGTTTCACAGCAAAATGTTTTCTGAGAGGGTCAGTCTCAGCAAAAGAATGTTACGCCATTGTGTATGCTCTGGAGAAGCTGTGCCCATATATTTGGGGATGGCGGTTTCACCTGCAAACTGACCATGCTGCACTGAAGTGACTTCACACACTCAAAGAGACTAACAAAAAACTTCTTGGGTGGAGTTTAGCTTTTCGGGACTTTGATTTTGAAATACAACACATTTCAGGAGCCTCTAACAAAGTGGCTGATGGACTCTCCCAGGAAGGTTTCTCAGAATCAGTCGAGTAAAAATGTCCCTGTATTCTAAGTCATAGTCCTTGAAATGTAAAAAGTCCCCAACCTGAAGCCGACTGGCCAGCACCATCTGTGGTTTGGGGGAGGGGGTGATAAATGAAGGGGGAAGGGGCAGCTCACTTTATGGACACCCAGCCAGTCAGTTAGCTGTAAAATCCTTCTTGGTGGCTGTTGTCTGCTTGCTTTACCTGTAAAGGGTTAAAAAGTCCACAGGTAAAGGAAAGGGGTGGGCACCTGACCAAAAGAGCCAATGGGAAGGTTGAACTTTTTAAATTGGGAGGGGGGGGAACTTCCCCTTTCTGTCTGTTGTTTTTCTCCAGGAAAGAGAACAGTTATGCTATGAGAAGCTTTAAGCCAGGTCTGATCATAGATCATCAGATCATACCTAGAACTACTTATCTGGAACCCCCAGATGTGTAAGTCGATCAGGAATGTTTAGAAAGATGCGAATAGGTTTATTTCTGTTTATTTCTTATTGCAAGTGGACGACTCTGTGCTAACTCCAGATGCTTTTGTTTTGCTGGTAACCTTTAAGCTGAACCTCAAGAGAGCTATACTGATGCTTAATTTTTGTAATTGTTTCTTTTAAGATCTTGCAAAAAGCCTAAGTTCCAAATGTCTTTCCTTTCTTTGTGGGTTTAACAACATTCACCTTTTTTAAGAACAGGATTGGATTTTTGTGTCCCTAAGAGATTTGTGCATATATTGTTTAATTAGCAAGTGACAACAGATGATTTCCTTTATTTTTTTTCTCAGCTTTTCCCAGGAAGGGGGTGAAAGGGCTTGCGGGTACCCCACAGGAAGGAATTCCCAAGTGCTTCTTCCTGGGTTCTCAAAAGTTTTTTTTTTCTGCACTTGGGTGGTGGGAACATCTACCCATCCCAGGTCAAAGAGAAGCAGTGACCTTGGGAGTTTAATACCAGCCTGGAGTGGACAGTATTAATTTTTTAAATCCTTGTGGGCCCCCACCTTCTGCACCTGAAGTGCAGGAATGGGGAATCAGCCAGGATGGAGATTTCACCACCTCCCTAGGGAACCCATTCCAGTGCTTCACCACTCTCCTTGTGAAAAAGTTTTTCCTAATATCCAGCCTAAACCTCCCCCACTGCAACTTGAGACCGTTACTCCTTGTTCTGTCATCTGCCACCACTGAGAACAGTTTAGATCAGGGGTCTCAAAAATGCGGCCCACGGGCCGCATGCGGCCCGCAGAGCTCTTCCCTGCAGCCCGCGGAGCTCCCCAGGGGAGCTCCGCAGGGGCCCCCAAGAGAAAAGCGGAGGCTCCCGCCTCCGCCGCTCTCCTGGAGCCTCGGCGCATAGAGCGCCGAGTCTCCGTCCGAGCGCCTGAGCCCCGCCCGCTCCGAGCCGCGTGGGGAGGGGGTGGGGCTGGGAGCTCTGGGCTGAGCGCTGCGCTCGGCGTGGAGCTCACAGCCCCGCCCCCTCACCACGCGGCTCGGAGCGGGACGAAGCTCAGGCCTCGCCGGAGACGCGCTCGGGTAAGGGGGGGGGGGGGGCAGGGGGACCCGCCGGGCCCGGGCGGGGGCGGGGGGTGGGGGGGGGAAGCGGGACCCGCCGGGCCGGGCCGGGGGGTGGGGGAGGGAAGTGGGACCCACAGGGTCCTAGTGCCTGCCCTCCGCCAGTACTGGCAAGGCAGGCTGCCCTTACCCTGAGCCTCTCCAACCCCAAACCCTCAGCCCCAGCCAGAGCCCTCATCCCCCCGTACCCTAATCCTCAGCCCCAGCCCTGAGCACCCCCACATCATGAACCCCTCATCCCCCTGCACTCTAATCCTCAGCCCCAGCCAGAGCCCTCATCCCCCCGCACCCTAATCCACTGCCCCAGCCCTGAGCGCCCCCACATCATGAACCCCTCATTCCCCCGCACCCTAATCCTCTGCCCCAGCCCTGAGCGCCCCCACATCATGAACCCCTCATCCACAGCCCTCACCCCACACTCCAAACCTCTTCCCTAGCCCTGAGCCCCCTCGCATCATGAACCCCTCATCCA
>ML123475.1:1785005-1819224 GCA_003846335.1 Cuora mccordi | reverse complement strand
CCTCGCATCATGAACCCCTCATCCACAGCCCTCACCCCACAGCCCAACCCTCTTCCCTAGCCCTGAGCCCCCTCCTGCATCATGTACCCCTCACCCTCAGCCCCACAGTCCTCACCCTGCACTCCCTCCTATCCCCAAACTCCATCCCAAAGCCTGCACCCCCATCCCCTGCCGCAGCCTGGAGCCTGCACCGAGCACAGAGCCTGCACTCCAGACCCCACCCCCCACCCAAACTCCAGCCCAGGGCCTGTTCTCCAGACCCCTTCCCACACCCAAACTCCCTCCCAGAGCCTTAGGCAGTAAATCTAAGTGTGTGTTTTGTCCTTTGAGTGAGGTGCATTACTGAGTGTATATATTTATTAAAACTGCGCGCGCTTAGGGGAGGAGGTGGAGAAGAGACAGGGCAGGGGCGGGGCCTCATGGAAGGGGTGGATTGGGGGTGGGGCCAGGGGCAGCAAGGGGGCGTGTCAGTGATGCGGCCCTCGGGCCAATGCACTAGTCCTCATGCGGCCCTCGGGGTCATTTGAGTTTGAGACCCCTGGTTTAGATCCATCCTCTTTGGAACCTCCCTTCAGGTAGTTGAAGGCTGCTTTCAAATCCCACCTCATTCTTCTCTTCTGCAGACTAAATAACCCCAGTTCCTCATAAGTCATGTGCCCCAGACCCCTGATCATTTTCATTTCCCTCCGCTGAACTCTCTCCAATTTCTCTAAATTCTTTCTATAGTGAGGGGCCCAAAACTGGACACAGTTTTCCAGATGTGGCCTCACCAATGTCAAATAGAGGGGAATAATCACTTCCCTTGATCTGCTGGCAACTCTCCTACTCATGCAGCCCAATATGCCATTGGCCTTCTTGTCAATAAGGGCACACTGCTGACTCATATCCAACTTCTTGTTCACTGTAATCCCCAGGTCCTTTTCTGCAGAACTGCTGCCTAGCCATTCAGTCCCTAGTCTGTAGCAGTGCATGGGATTCTTTCATCCCAACTGCAGGACTCTGCACTTGTCCTTTTGAACCTCATCAGGTTTCTTTTGGCCCAATCCTTCAATTTGTCTAGGTCACTCTGGACCCTATCCCTACCCTCCAGCATAACTACCTCTCCCCCCAGTTTAGTGTCATCCGCGAACTTGCTGAGGGTGCAATTAATCCCATCATACAGATTATTTATAAAGATATTGAACAAAACTGGCCCCAGGACCGACCCCTGGGGCACTCGGCTTGAAACCGGCTGCCATCTAGACATCAAGCCGTTGATCACTACCCATTGAGCCTGACAATCTAGCCAGCTTTCTATCCATCTTATAGTCCATCCAGCCCATACTTCTTTAACTTGCTGGCAAGAATTCTGTGGGAGACTGTATCGAAAGCTTTGCTAAAGTCAAGATATATCACAAGGTTGGTCAGGCATGACTTGCCCTTGGTGAATCCATGCTGACTGTTCCTGATCACCTTCCTCTCCTCCAAGTGCTTCAGAATTGATTCCTTGAGGACCTGCTCCATGATTTTTCCAGGGACTCAGGTGAGGCTGACTGTTCTGTCATTCTCCAGGTTCTCCTTCTTCCTTTTTTTAAAGATGAGCACAATATTTGCCTTTTTCCAATCGTCCGGGACCTCTCCCGATTGCTAGGAGTTTTCAAAGATAATGGCCAATGGCTCTGCAATCACATCAGCCAAGTCCCTCAGAACCCTCGGCTGCATTAGATCCAGACCCTGGACTTGTGCATGTCCAGCTTTTCTAAATAGTCCTTAACCTGTTATTTTACCACTGAGGGCTTCTCACCTCCTCCCCATACTGTGTTGCAAAATGCATCGAGTACTACAGCTTTTCCCACATCCTCTGTCACTAGGTTGCCTCCTATTCAGTGAGGGGCCCACACTTTCCCTGACCTTTTTCTTGTTGCTAACATACCTGTAGAAACCCTTCTTGTTACCCCTCATATTCCTTGCTAGCTGCAACTCCAGTTATTTTCTGGCCTTCCTGATTACACCCCTGCATGCGTGAGCAATATTTTTATACTCCTCCCTAGTCATCTGTAAAAGTTTCTACTTCTTTTAAGCTTCCTTTTTGTATTTAAGCTCAGTGAAGATTTCACTGATATGCCAAGCTTGTCACCTGCCATATTTTCTATTCTTTCTGCACATCAGGATGGCTTGTTCTGGTGCCCTCAATAAGGATTCTTTAAAATGCAGCCAGCTCTCCTGGACTCCTTTCCCCTTCCTATTAGCCTCCCAGGGGATCCTGCCCATCAGCTCCCTGAGGGAGTCAAAGTCTGCTTTCCTGAAGTCCAGGGTCCATATTTTGCTACTCTTCTGGTGGTCTGAGCTCTGGAGTGGGTGACTGTACAGAACAGCTGGACTGTGATTGGCTGGGACAATTGCACCCAGCAGGTGACGCCTAACACCAGTGCTGTCCCTGTGGCTAACAAATGGGACGTGGGAAAGTTTCTGTCCCACGGGTCAGGTGCTTTAACATCGTCCTTTGCCAAAGCATCTGCTGAAAACCTTCTCCCCAAGCATTTCTTCAGTGATCTGGCTCTGAAGGCTGCTGCTCTGTGTTCTTTGGCCAAGACTTTCAACAGTGCCTCAGTTTTGGGGTCCTCAGCTAGGGACCCCATAAAGGGACAGGAGTGCTGAGCTGTCAGCCCCTGAGAATCAGGCCCCGTGGATGTGTCTCAGGTCGGACACCCCAAATCCCATCACTTTGCAATCCTCATCCTTCTGTCCCTGCACATAAGACTTTGTGTTTTCTGTGTTAAGATGCAGATTGTTTGATTGTGCCCCAGGTACCAAGCGGTTCAGATCACTCTGTAGCCCTGCCCTGCCCTGTTCCTCTCCTGTTACAGATTTGTTTCTGGTTTTGAATTTATAAGTCCAGTAGAAAAGGTGCCGTTCCTAAACCCTTCTGCTTTAACGGTATTTAAAGCCACAATTAAACATAAAGGCAGAACCCAGCATGGCCTCGCCCTGCCTTGCCTGAGACAGCAGCAGGTGGCCAAACCTAACACAAAGGCCAAGCCATACTGGGCTCTGTAGAGCAGCAGGGAAAGTTGCAGGAACCTGACTACCCCAGAGGGCACAGAGCTATCTCCAAACCCTGCCCAGAGGCAACGAGCCGGCACTTTGTTATCTCAGCTCATTGCAGGCTGGGTCAGTTGCTCACTCAGGGCTGGGTCCTAACGCACCAGAACTGTTAGATTACAAAGGAAATTGCAAGTGTGGCAGCAACTGTCACCTCGTAATGGGGCAATAAAATGGTGACACCCAGAACGGTTTCCCCAGGAGAGCTCTGTGCCTGAGCCTTCCGTCTGTATTCCTGGCAATGTGGAGTGGGTGCTGAGCAGGATGGGGAGAGGCTGGAGCCCTGGGGGATGCTAAACAGGGATGGGGGGTCTTGGAATGGAGGAGCTGGGCCCATCACCAGTTATAGAGTCATACCACCCAGAACCACCCCAAAGTGGAACAGCCCTTAGGAGACTAATCTATTATGTGCCAAGGCAGAGAAAAGGTGGGACCCAGGTGCACCAATACCCAAGGCTCTGCAATGCAGGAAACTGGTTAAGTGACACAGGCCCAGGTGATCCTAGCAAATGGCCTTCACCTCACCCTGCAGAGGAAGGCAAAAAAGCCCCAAGGTCCAAGCTCAGGGATCATATTCTACATTTTCGCACCGTTTGCCACAGGTGGGTTCATTGTAGCAGACATTTCTCTCCTGGGAGTAAGCAAGGAAGCAAGGGTGCATCTCTTGCCAATTAAAGCAATAAAATCAAGGATGGTGTCTACACTGCCATTTTGTCGAGAACACTTTTGCTTAAAAAATCTCTATGTCTCTCGTCAGGGTGGTTTTATGATGCCATCAGAACTAAAGTATTTTGTCGCCAATAGTGGCACTGCAGTGTGCGCTCCTCCACTGCTTTGCTGACACAAGTCTGTAGTGTAGACAAGGCCTAGTGTCATAGATGTATTAACAGCCAACTCTGAAGCAGGAGATGAGCGATTATTTTAGGTCTCTATTTGGCGCTGGTGCGACTGCTGCTGGAATCCTGCATCCAGTCCTGGTGTTCACAATGAAGAAGGATGTTGATAAATTGGAGAGGGTTCAGAGAAGAGCCACACGAAAGATTAAAGGGTTAGAAAACCTGCCATAGAGTGATAGAGCTCTAGGAGCTCAACCTATTTTCATTTAACTTGATAATAGTCTGTAATGATCTATATAGCAAACAAATACGCAATAATGGGCTCTTCAGTCTAGCAGAGAAGCTGAACGCCATCCAATGGCTGGAAGTTGAAGGCAGTAAATTTAGATTGGAAATAAGGCATGACTTTTGAACAGTGAGAGTCATTACCCCTTGGAATAATTTACTACGGCAGCAGGGTTGTACAGGGGACACGAGGCAGCCAGGCCTTTCTTTTTCCCCTCACTTTCCCCCTTTGTTTTTCTGTATCTGGGGGGTGGGTTCCTTGGCTGCATCCTTAGAACCCCCTTGTGGCCATTTTCCCCCTGACAAACGCTGCTTGAGATCAGGACCCTTTTGCCCAACAGTCTCCCCCCTCCTCCCCAGTGCACCAGATTCCACCCACCCCCCCCATTCAAATTCCACCTGACTGTCCCTGAAAACCCCCCGGGCCCAGAAAACCCCCAACCCAAGTGTGAGAGCCACAGCCCCTCCCAGTGCACAAGCCCCACCCCCCCCCCTCAATAACACAACAGCCCAGCTGAGGCCCCAAGGAGTCAGCCAAGGGGCCTTAGCCAGGTGCCTCCCCATCCCCCGGTGCTCTATGGGCTGGGCAGACAGTCGCTGACAGCTCCTGCCACATGGCCACGGTTCATAGACACACAGGCTTTAAGGCAAGAAGGGAATATCATGATCATCTGGTCTGACCTCCTGCACATCACAGACCACAGAACCTCGCTCACCCCATTCTGTAATAGACCCCTCACCTCTGCCTGAGTTCCTGAAGTCCTCACATCATGGTTTAAAGACTTCAAGTTACAGAGAATCCCCCATTCACTGGAGTTCAAACAGCAAGTGACCCGTGACCCATGCTGCAGGGGAAGCCGAACCCTCCCAGGGTCTCTGCCAGTCTGACAGAAGAATTGACAGAATTTCCTTTGTAATCTAGCAGCCGAGTGACCAATTTACCCAGACTACAATGAAAAATTCCTTCCCACCTCCAAATATGGTGATCAGTTAGACCCTAAACATGTGGGTACGACCCACCAGCCGGACACCTGGGAAAGAATTCTCTGTAGTAACGCAGAACCCTCCTCTTCTAATGTCCTGTCACCGGCCATTATTGATATTTGCTGCTAGCAGGTGCAGACCGGCTATGTGCCATTGCAGGCAGTCGCATCATCTCATCCCCTCCATAAATTGCCCAAGCTCAGTCTAGAAGCCAATTATGTTTTTTGCCCCCACTTGTCCCCTTGGGAGGCTGCTTCAGAACGTCTCTCCTCTGACGGTTAGAAACCTTCCTCTAATTTCAAGCCTAAACTTGTTGATGGCCAGTTTATATGTATTTGTTCTTTGTTCCACCCTGGTGCTTAACTGAAATAACTCCTCTCACTCCCCGGTATTTATCCCTCTCATGTATTTATAGAGAGCAGTCAGATCTTCCCCCAGCCTTTGGTTAGCCCTGGCAAAGGATGTGGATTTCCACTTGTGAGGGGGCTGCTGGCCCATTACTGAAGCTGAGAAGGGGTTTTGGTTTGGCCTCCCCAAATACCAGGAGAAATGGGAAGGGCTGAAGAAGAATCAGGAACCTGAGACTGACAGTCCACAGGGCCAATGGGGAGAGGACAATGCTCCAGGTCAGCCCAATTGACAGGGCAGGCAGACCAATGAGGGAGTCAGGAGTCTGGGACCCGTCTCCTGTGTGAGCTGTGGCTGCCTGAGCCAGAGTAGGGCAGAGCTAAGGGGAGAGCAGGGGCCCGAGCTGGGCTGGGGGCAGCGCTGAGCCAGAGGAGACAGAGGTGGTGAGCTGGAGGCAGAGCTGGGCAGTTTGAGCTGGCCAGCCCAGAGCCAGGAGATGGGGCAGCACAGACCAGCCACGCCACCAGGGAGCCAGGGCCAACGTACAGTGGGGAGCTACGGGGCCAGAGCCGGAATAGCGGGCACTGGCCGTGCCGCAAGTACCACTGAAGCCGAGCGTGGGAGTGGCTGGGGACAGCGAAGGGGGCCCTGGGCAACGAGGGCCCAGCAGGGGGGAGACATCACCACATAAGAGGCCCTTGCAGGCTGGACTCAGAGGGGGGTCTTGACCCCACAGACAGGCTGATGCTGGGGAGAAGGGTCCTGCCCCCTGAAACCTGAGGGCATGTGGCCACCTCCAGAGCAGGTGTCTGACCCCTGCTATCACCGCAGCGCAGCCAGGGCTGGGAGGGAGAACTGGGATGGGTGAAGAACGGACTGTGAACTTTCCTTACGTCCCAGAAATGGCTGCGTGCAAAGGTGCTGGAACTAAGGGCTCTGCCACACTCCCAGGCTTGAAGTGGTTCCCATTATGTACAGGGTTCACAGTTTGGTTCAATGGCTCTTAGCACCCTCACTATACAAATAGTTCCAGCACCCCCGGCTGTGTGTGGAGTCCCCCTGCCCACACCGTGGGGTCCTGGTTCCTTTCAACTTTTCCGTTTTCTCTTTAGTTTTCTTAGGGCTTGGCTACACTGGAGAGTTGCAGCGCTGGTGGAGGCTTTACAGCGCTGCAACTTAGTAACTGTCCACACCTGCAAGGCACATCCAGCGCTGCAACTCCCTGGCTGCAGCGCTGGCTGTACACCTGGTCTGCTTGGGGTATAACGAGTGCAGCGCTGGTGATGCAGCGCTGCTCGTCAAGCGTGGCCACACACCAGCACTGTTATTGGCCTCCAGGGTATTAGCAGATATCCCAGAATACCTGTTCAGCCACTCTGCTCATCAGTTCGCACTCTACTGCCCTGGCCTCAGGTGACCCGCCCTTTAAATGCCCCAGGAATTTTAAAAATCCCCTTCCTGTTTGCTCAGCCAGGTGTGGAGTGCAATCAGTGAATCTTTCCAGGTGACCATGCCTCCACATGCCAAACGAGCCCCAGCATGGAGCAATGGTGAGTTGCTGGACCTCATCAGTGTTTGGGGGGAGGAAGCTGTGCAGTCCCAGGTGCGCTCCAGCCATAGGAATTACAATACCTTTGGCCAGGTATCAAAGGCCATGCTGGATAGGGGCCATGACCGGGACGTGCTGCAGTGCAGGGTTAAAGTAAAGGAGCTGCTGAGTGCCTATTGCAAAGCCCATGAGGGAAACCGCCGCTCCGGCGCTGCCCCCACGACCTGCCGTTTTTACAGGGAGCTGGATGCGATACTTGGAGGTGACCCCACTGCCAATCTGACGACCACAATGGACACTTCTGAGCGGGGTCAGGGAGAGGAGGAGGAGGAGGGGGGGGAGGAAACCGATAGTGAGGGTACTGGGGTGGGGGGACACACCCCGCAGTCCCTGGGGGCATGCAGCCAGGAGCTCTTCTCAAGCCAGGAGGAAGGTAGCCAGTCGCAGCAGCCGGTATTTGGTGAAGGACAAGCAGAGGAGCGGGTTACCGGTAAGCGGCTTCTATTTTCAGGATGGAAATGTTTCGGGAGAGCAGGGGGGGTTAAGGCTATATGCATGCATGCCTAGATGTGGAATAGCCCATTGATGTGGTATATCACGTCGCTGTAATCGCCCTCGGTAATCTCCTCAAAAGTTTCAGCCAGAGCATGGGCAATGCGCCTGCGCAAGTTTATTGTGATCCTTGTCCCAATCAGGCTAACGCGCCCGCGACCATTGCTGCACACAGGCAAGCTGCATAGGGGCCAGGGCAGAATCCACATTGCTGTACAAGACCTTCCCGCTCTTCCCTGGTGACCCGCAGCAGCGAGCTATCTTCCAGAATTAACTCCTGTGGAAAATGTTGGGAGACTGTTCAGTGCAGATGCCCCCTGTAGCTGTTTGCTGTCCCCAACGCACAGAAACCCCTGCACAGCCCTGAAGCAATCAGTCCCCCTTACTCACCATTTCGTGGCTCCTGTGGGTTATGTGTGCTCTGTTTGGGATGGGAAAAGTATGCTAAAGTGAAGACTGTAAACTCCTTCAGTGTGTGGGAATTACTGTCTGGATGAGATTATGAACAATGCTACCCCTGTTAACTGTTGCCATTTTTGCCTTTCGAAAAGCGACCTTGACTGCTGGACTGCCCGTCTCCTCAACTCCACAGAGACAACAAAACCTCAGGAAGAAGCCGCGAAAAACCAAGGAAGACATGCTGAAAGCAGTTATGGATCAGTCTGCCAGAGAGTGTAAAAACCTGCAGGACTGGAGGGAAAGGGAAAGCAGGATCCTCCAGAGAAACACAGCAGCCAGGAGGAAAAGCACAAAGCAGCTGCTAAGCATCCTGGCACGCCAAGTGGACTCTGTCCAGTCACTCGTAGCCATGCAGGCAGAGCACTAACGTGCCGGCCCTCCCCCCGAGCCCAAAGCTCTTTCCCTTGTGCCCCAATGTCAGCTTCAAACCCCCTTCCTCAGCATCCAGGTTCTTACCTCCACCAGCTGCCCCCAACACCTGTATGTTCACCAATCAGCCTTGAGAACTACGACCCTTACCCTCTGCACTCAACCCCCATCACCATGCAGTATATGCACCCTGAAGTGCAGCAGTCATTGCACAGCACTCCAGACAGGACATATTCAAACCTGTGACTGTACAGTTCACCAACCCACCCCCCTGCCCTTTTAGGTTCCCAAAATGTTGTGTGTCTGTCAAGGAAGTTTTTTTTTTTTCAATAAAAGAATACTTGGCTTTGAAAACAGTCTTTATTATTGCAGAAAGTGAAAGATACCATAGCCCAGTAAAGAAACAGGCACTGCAAATCATTTGAGGAAAAACAGAATCCTACTAACATTGTAACCACTGCACTTCACTCCTGTGCAAGGCACCAAACATTACTGTTGGTTTTCAGCCTCAGATTCCTCCCTCAAGGCATCCCTAATCCTTGTAGCCCTGTGTTGGGCCTCTCTAGTAGCCCTGCTCTCTGGCTGTGCAAATTCAGCCTCCAGGTGTTGAACCTCGGAGGTCCATGCCTGACTGAATGTTTCACCCTTCCCTTCACAAATATTATGGAGGGTACAGCACGCGGATATAACCGCGGGGATGCTGCTTTCCCCCAAGTCTAGCTTCCCATACAGAGATCGCCAGCGCCCTTTTAAACGGCCAAAAGCACACTCCACAGTCATTCGGCACCGGCTCAGCCTGTAGTTGAACCAGTCCTTGCTCCTGTCAAGCTTCCCTGTATAGGGTTTCATGAGCAACGGCATTAACGGGTAAGTGGGGTCTCCAAGGATCACAATGGGCATTTTGACGTCCCCTGTCTGGGAAAAAAGTCCCTGCCTGCATCTTCCTGAACAGGCCACTGTTCCATGCACCTTTCCAGGCCAGCCTGTGTTAATGTCAATGAAATGCTCACGGTGATCCACAAGCGCCTGGAGAACCATAGAGGAATACCCCTTCAGATTAATGTACTCGGATACTAGGTGGGGTGGTGCCAGAATAGGAATATGCGTCCCATCCATCGCCCCTCCACAGTTAGGGAAACCCATTTGTGCAAAGCCATCCACAATGTCCTGCACGTTCCCCAGAGTCACGGTTCAACTATGGTTAGGAAGGGCCGCATCACCAGTGCCAACCCTGCTCCTGTCTCCTCCACCTGCGCCTCTATCCAGACAGAACCTAACCATGGATGCCTCTGCCCAGATCCTGGTGTGGATTTGCAGGGACTGTGACCTGCATTTCCCACTCACTCAAAGCCAGGCTGGGGGGACCATCCAATGTCAAAGGTGCCTGCTGGTGGAATCTCTCAGGCAGCAGGTGGGGGAGCTACAGGAGGAGGTGGTTAGGCTGAGGAGCATCTGAATCCACGAATGATTCCTGGACAGTGTCCATGTGGAGACAGCTGAGGTAGCTGTCCCAGTACACAGAACTGCTGACACACCACTGGTGAAGAAGGAGATGGCTCAGGGTGGACACTGGCAGCTGGTTACTTCCGGCAGCAGGCAGTGCTCCACCTCTGCTCCAAACCCTCCTGCCGTGGTAATAGGAAACCATTATGCTCTTCTTGATACAGGAGAGAAGGAATCACCCCCTACAGTAAAGGAGGAGAAGCCTTGTACCCCTAAGGCTAGGAGGTCTGCTGCCACCACTGCAAATAGGAAACGTAGGGTAGCAGTGGTTGGGGACTCTATTCTGAGGGGGATGGAGGCACCCATCTGTCGCCCTGACATTTCATCTCGGGAGGTATGCTGCCTGCCGGGGGCCCGTATCTGAGATGTTAAAGAGGCATTGTCGAGGATTATCCAGCCCTCTGACTACTACCCCATGCTACTCATCCATGTGGGCACAAATGATACTGCGAGGTGTCACACCAAGCGAATCAAGAGTGACTACAGGGCTCTGGGCATACGGGGAAGGAGTTTGGAGTGCAGGTGGTATTCTCTTCGATTTTTCCTGTCAAAGGTAAGGTCCCAGACAGAGACAGGTGCACTGTGGAGGTGAATGCCTGGCTGCAAAGATGGTGTCTCCAGGAGGGCTTTGGCTTCCTCGACCATGGGATGCTATTCGAGGAAGGACTGCTAGGCAGAGATGACGTTCACCTTTCGAGGAGGGGAAAGACCCTACTTAGACACAGACTGGCTAACCTAGTGAGGAGGGCTTTAAACTAGGTTCGACCGGGACAGGTGAGCAAAGCCCACAGGTAAGTGGGGAACATGGAGACCTGGGAGATGGGTTGGAAACAAGAGGAAGCGTGGGCCATAATGGCAGAGAGAAAGGAGGATCAGGGCAAAACTGGGAAGCAAGATCAAACCAATATCTTGGATGCCTATACACAAATGCGAGAAGTATGGGTAATAAGCAGGAAGTACTGGAAGTGCTAATAAATAAATACAACTATGACATTGTTGGCATCACCAAAAATTGGTGGGATAACACACAACTGGAATGTTGGTGTGGATGGATACAGCTTGCTCAGGAAAGATAGACGGGGGAAAAGGGAGGAGGTGTTGCCTTATATATTAAAAATGTGCACACTTGGACTGAGGTGGAGATGGACATAGGAGATGGAAGTGTTGAGAGTCTCTGGGTTAGGCTAAAAGGGGTAAAAACAAGGGTGATGTCATGCTAGGAGTCTACTACAGGCCACCTAACCAGGTGGAAGAGGTGGATGAGGCTTTTTTTAAACAACTAACAAAATCATCCAAAGCCCAAGATTTGGTGGTGATGGGGGACTTCAACTATCCAGATATACGCTGTAAAATAACACCGCCGGGCACAGACTATCCAATAAGTTCTTGGACTGCATTGCAGACAACTTTTTATTTCAGAAGGTTGAAAAAGCTACTAGGGGGGAAGCTGTTCTAGATTTGATTTTAACAAATAGGGAGTAACTCATTGAGAATTTGAAAGTAGAAGGCAGCTTGGGTGAAAGTGACCATGAAATCATAGAGTTCACAATTCTAAGGAAGGGTAGAAGGGAGTACAGCAAAATAGAGACAATGAATTTCAGGAAGCTCTGGTAAGCTCAGAGAGCCGATAGGTAAGGTCCCATGGGAATCAAAACTGAGGGGAAAAACAACTGAGGAGAGTTGGCAGTTTTTCAAAGGAACGCTATTAAGGGCCCAAAAGCAAGCTATTCCGCTGGATAGGAAAGATAGAAAATGTGGCAAAAGACCAGCTTGGCTTAACCATGAGATCTTGCATGATCTAAAAAATAAAAAGGAGTCATATAAAAAATGGAAACTAGGACAGATTACAAAAGATGAATATAGGCAAACACAGGAATGCAGGGACAAGATTAGAAAGGCAAAGGCACAAAATGAGCTCAAACTAGCTATGGGAACAAAGGGAAACAAGAAGACTTTTTATCAACACATTAGAAGCAAGAGGAAGACCAAGGACAGGGTAGGCCCACTGCTCAGTGAGGAGGGAGAAACAGTAACAGGAAACTTGGAAATGGCAGAGATGCTTAATGACTTCTTTGGGGTTTCGGTCTTCACCGAGAAGTCTGAAGGAATGCCTAACATAGTGAATGCTTATGGGACGGGGGTAGGTTTAGAAGATAAAATAAAAAAAGGTCAAGTTAAAAATCACTTAGAAAAGTTAGATGCCTGCAAGTCACCAGGGCCTGATGAAATGCATCTTAGAATACTCAAGGAGCTAATAGAGGAGGTATCTGAGCCTCTAGCTATTATCTTTGGAAAATCATGGGAGACAGGAGAGATTCCAGAAGACTGGAAAAGGGCAAATCTAGTGCCCATCTATAAAAAGGGAAATAAAAACAATGCAGGAAACTACAGACCGGTTAGTTTAACTTCTGTGCCAGGGAAGATGATGGAGCAAGTAATTAAGGAAATCATCTGCAAACACTTGGAAGGTGGTAAAGTGATAGGGAATAGCCAGCATGGATTTGTAAAGAACAAATCATGTCAAACCAATCTGGTAGCTTTCTTTGATAGGATAACGAGTCTTGTGGATAAGGGAGAAGCGGTGGATGTGGTATACCTAGACTTTAGTAAGGCATTTGATACAGTCTCACATGATATTCTAGGCAATAAACTAGGCAAATACAACTTAGGTGGGGCTACTATAAGGTGGGTGCATAACTGGCTGGATAACCATACTTAGAGAGTAGTTATTAATGGTTCCCAATCCTGCTGGAAAGGTATAACAAGTGGAGTTCCGCGGGGGTCTGTTTTGGGACCGGCTGTGTTCAATATCTTCATCAATGACTTAGATATTGGCATAAAAAGTACACTTATTAAGTTTGCAGATGATACCAAACTGGGAGGGATTGCAACTGCTTTGGAGGATAGGGTCATAATTCAAAATGATCTGGACAAATTGGAGAAATGGTCTGAGGTAAACAGGATGAAGTTTAATAAAGACAAATGCAAAGTGCTCCACTTAGGAAGGAACAATCAGTTTCACACATACAGAATGGGAAGAGACTGTCTAGGAAGGAGTACAGCAGAAAGGGATCTAGGGGTTATAGGGACCACAAGCTAAATATGAGTCAACAGTGTGATGCTATTGCAAAAAAAGCAAACATGATTCTGGGATGCATTAACAGGTGTGTTGTGAGCAAGACACGAGAAGTCATTCTTCCGCTCTACTCTGCGCTGGTTAGGCCTCAACTGGAGTCTTGTGTCCAGTTCTGGGCACCACATTTCAAGAAAGATGTAGAGAAATTGGAGAGGGTCCAGAGAAGAGCAACAAGAATGATTAAAGGTCTTGAGAACATGACCTATGAAGGAAGGCTGAAAGAACTGGGTTTGTTTAGTTTGGAAAAGAGAAGACTGAGAGGGGCCATGATAGCAGTTTTCAGGTATCTAAAAGGGTGTCATCAGGAGGAGGGAGAAAACTTGTTCACCTTAGCCTCCAAGGACAGAACAAGAAGCAATGGGCTTAAACTGCAGCAAGGGAGGTGTAGGTTGGACATTAGGAAAAAGTTCCTAACTATCAGGGTGGTTAAACACTGGAATAAATTGCCTAGGGAGGTTGTGGACTCTCCATCTCTGGAGATATTTAAGAGTAGGTTAGATAAATGTCTATCCAGGATGGTCTAGACAATATTTGGTCCTGCCATGAGGGCAGGGGACTGGACTCGATGACCTCTCGAGGTCCCTTCCAGCCCTCCAATCTATGAATCTAAGATGCTGATTTGATTTCCCCCTATGTTCTCTCTGGTCTTTCCCTTATCCCTGCTATAATGGCCCATGCTCCCCCCTGATTCCAACCCTTCTCCGAAGTCTCCATGTCTTGGGCTTACATGTGGGCTACTGTCATCTGCCCCCATCAAATCAGTTTAAAACCCTCTTCACAAGGTTAACCAGCCTGTATATAAATATGCTTCACCCCTTCCTCGATCGCTGGACCCCATCTCTGCTTAGCAGTCCTTCTTTCTGAAACAACATCCTGTGGTCAAGGAAGCCAAAGCCCTCCTCGTGACACCATCTTCGCAGCCAGGCATTCACCTCCAGGATGCATCTGTCTCTGACTGGGCCCCTACCTTTGACTAGATGGATTGAGAAGAACACAACTTGTGTTCCCAACTCCTTCACCCTTACTCCCAGAACCCTGTAGTCACGTTTGATCTGCTGAGTGTCATATCTCACAGTATCGTTAATGTCCATGTGTATGAGTAGAATGGGGTAGTAGTCAGAGGCCCGGATGATCCTCGACAGTCCTTCTGTAACATCTCAGATAGGGGCCCTTGGCTCGCAGCATAGTTCCCAAGATGCCATGTCAGGCTGACAGATGGGTGTCTCTGTCCCCCTCAGAGGAGATTCACCAACCACCACTATCCTATGTTCCTCTGGGGAGTGCTGGCTGCGATCCTCATCACTCGTTGCCAGAGCAGCATATAGCTGTGGCACTCGGTACATCAAAGCAGCACTCAGTCACCTTTGTCCAGCTTGTCCTTGTCCGTCCCTCCACGAACTCAAATCGATGCCAGACCATGCAGTTTTGTTGAGAGCACATTCTTTCTATTTCTGGCCAAAGAGTTTTGTCATGAGATCAGCCCAGCGTGTTTTTGGTCTGCCCAGCGGTCATTTCTGGTCTCTGGGGATCCAGTCACTGAAGCAAGTTCTCCACTTATTGTCTTGCCTGCAGACTACATAAGCTGCCCAGCTCCACTTTGTGTCATGCATCACCTGCACTACACCAGTCACCTCTGTACACCTTTTGATCTCTTCATTCGGTAGGTGATATCTTACACATTCACCTTTCCATTGCTCTCTGGGTGACAGCAAATTTTTCTTCCTCTGCTTTCGTTGTTCACCAGCTTCCCACTCCATATATAATTGCTGGCAGAACAGTGGAGTTAAACAGTTCTTTCCTTTTCTTCATGGGCAGTTCATCATCCCTTAGAGACATCTTTATTTTTTAAAAATTTGCCCACCCCGCCTTTCTCCTCCTACTGCATTCCCCTTCGAATGAGTTGTCTCTGTTCAGCTGCTGACCCAGATAAATATATTTGTCAAACCCCTCAATTACTTTCCCATTTACAATGATGATTCCTGCTGCACAATGCTCATATTTCATACAGAGCATCCCAGGGAAGATATCACATGAACGGTCCTGATCTGCTGAATCCCATTGTTCTGGCCAAAGATGTATATCATTAGTGTGAGTGAAGGTGTGAGATTTTGCTGTATGGCTGTCACTGAAATCTGTTGTAAGTTTTAGAGTCACTACTACTGGTTCCCCAGTGACAACAAGGGTGGCGATCCCTTCCCAGGAGGGTGTTCAGCGACCAGTAATCAGCGGGGGTGTTGTAAAGAAGGCCTCTTACAATGCTCTAAGAGGGCTGTGCAAGCTTCACCCAATAGGGGATTGCTCAGCTCCGTGACACAGCAAATCCCACCAGGACATGTCTGGGCTCATGTTTTCCAGGCACATGGATGAGGATAAAAAATAGGGGACAGCGGCATCATGATTTTGCCTTTCTCCTCCCCCACCTACACTGGAAGCAACAAGACCACTGGGAAGACAAAGACTTGAACTGAGGAGACTGGTCCCAGGCTTAAAGGGGAAGCCTGTGTATTAAAATCTATAACCTACCTGCAACATCCAGTGAGGAGAGAAACATTGCTTGATACAAATACTGCCTAGTAAAGATGTAAGATATAAACTGTGTGCTTACATTTTATTTTCTTTGGTAACTGTCTCTGACCTTTATTGCCTACCACTTATAATTAAGGCTAAATTTTTATCACGGATATTTTTAGTAAAAATCATGGCCAGGTCGCGGGCAATAAACAAAAATGCACAGAAGCCCGTGACCTGTCTCTGACTTTCACTAAAAATACCCCTGACAAGAGCTATAGGCGGGTTCAGCACCCACTGCTGCTGGGGCTCCTGGGTCCCCCACCCCTGAGGTGCCTGGGAGCTCCAGGATCCCTGTGATCATGGGGCTGGGATGCTGCAGGGTCCCCTCACCCCCCAGGCAGCTGGTAGCGTTAGGGTCCCCCAGCCAACGGGGCAGCTGTGGGGAGTTTGCCTGGGAGTTCGCCTGGAGAGAGCCTACTGAGGCTCCCCTCTCGCAGGTTTCTCTGAGTAGCTTCTGCCACAAGTAAGGAAGCTCTTAGAAGGAAGAGACTATGGATGCTGAGCGATTCGCCATTGTGACCTGCACAGGATGCGCCATGTTTGTCTACCTTCCACAGGATAGAAGCGACTTTGTCTGTACAAAGTGCAAGCTGATCTCCATATTGGAAGAGAAGATTCAAGGTCTGGAGAAACGAATATCAACCCTGCGTTCCATAAAAGAAAATGAGGATTTCCTGGATAGACGTCAGGATCAGCTTCAGCGGGCACAATGTTCTGAAGATTCAGAGCAGGCTACGCAGCGGGGACAGAAGGCCAGCGAGGATAATTGGCGGCATGTGACTTCCAGAAGAGGAAAGAGAACCAGAAACGTCCATGTACCAGAAACACACATGCAGGTGAGCAACCGTTTTCATGTTCTCTCCGCAGGTACTAGTGCAGAGAGTGGAGTGGATGATACACCTGAGGGAACAGAGCAGAAGGAGACTCCACTGATTGGAAGGCATGAGATGCACCATCCTAGGGATGGGGGTTCCACGACCACCACTCCCAAGAGGAGGAGGAGGAGGGTGGTGGTGGTCGGGGACTCTCTTCTCAGGGGGACTGAGTCATCTATCTGCCGCCCTGACCGGGAAAACCGAGAGGTGTGCTTCTTGCCAGGGGCTAGGATTCACGATGTGACGGAGAGACTGCCGAGACTCATCAAGCCCTCGGATCGCTCCCCCTTCCTGCTTCTCCACTTGGGCACCAATGATACCGCCAAGAATGACCTTGAGCGTATCACTGCAGACTACGTGGCTCTGGGAAGAAGGATAAAGGAGTTTGAGGCGCAAGTGGTGTTCTCATCTATCCTCCCTGTGGCAGGAAAAGGCCAGGGTAGAGACCGTCGAACCGTGGAAATCAACGAATGGCTATGCAGATGGTGTCAGAGAGAAGGGTTTGGATTCTTTGACCATGGGATGGTCTTCCAAGAAGAAGGATTGCTCGGCAGAGACGGGCTCCACCTCACGAAGAGAGGGAAGAGCATCTTTGCAAGCAGGCTGGCTAACCTAGTGAGGAGGGCTTTAAACTAGGTTCACCGGGGGAAGGAGACCAAAGCCCGGAGGTAAGTAGGGAAGTGGGATACCGGGAGGAAGCACAAGCAGGAGACTGCAAGAGGGGAGGACTCCTGTCTCAGACCGAGAAAGCGGGACAATCAGCGAGTTATCTTAAGTGCCTATACACAAATGCAAGAAGCCTGGGGAACAAGCAGGGAGAACTAGAAGTCCTGGCACAGTCAAGGAATTATGATGTAATTGGAATAACAGAGACTTGGTGGGATAACTCACATGATTGGAGTACTGTCATGGATGGATATAAACTGTTCAGGAAGGATAGGCAGGACAGAAAAGGTGGGGGAGTTGCGTTGTATGTAAGAGAGCAGTATGATTGCTCAGAGCTCCAGTATGAAACTGCAGAAAAACCTGAGAGTCTCTGGATTAAATTTAGAAGTATGAACAACAAGGGTAATGTCGTGGTGAGAGTCTGCTACAGACCACCAGACCAGGGGGATGAGGTGGACGAGGCTTTCTTCCAGCAACTAACAGAAGTTGCTAGATCACAGGCCTTGGTTCTCAAGGGTGACTTTAATCACCCCAATATCTGCTGGGAGAGCAATACAGCAGTGCACAGACAATCCAGGAAGTTTCTGGAAAGTGTAGTGGACAATTTCCTGGTGCAAGTGCTGGAGGAACCAACTAGGGGAAAAGCTCTTCTTGACCTGCTGCTCACAAACAGGGAAGAAATAGTAGAGGAAGCAATAGTGGATGGGAACCTGGGAGGCAGTGACCATGAGATGGTCGAGTTCAGGATCCTGACACAAGGAAGAAAGGAGAGCAGTAAAACAGAGACCCTGGACTTCAGAAAAGCAGACTTCGACTCCCTCAGGGAACTGATGGGCAAGGTCCCCTGGGAGAATAACATGACGGGGAAAGAAGTCGAGGAAAGCTGGCTGTATTTTAAAGAATCCTTATTGAGGTTGCAGGAACAAACCATCCCGATGTGTAGGAAGAAAAGTAAATATGGCAGGCGACCAGCTGGGCTTAACAGTGAAATCTTTGCTCGTCTTAAACACAAAAAAACAGCTTACAAGAAGTGGAAGATTGGACAAATAACCAGGGAGGAGTATAAAAGTATTGCTCAGGCATGCAGGAGTGAAATTAGGAAGGCCACATCACACTTGGAGTTGCAGCGAGCCGGAGATGTTAGGAGTAACAAGAAGGGTTTCTTCAGGTATGTTAGCAACAAGAAGAAAGTCAAGGAAAGTGTGGGCCCCTTGCTGAATGAGGGAGGGAACCTAGTGACAGAGGATGTGGAGAAAACTAGTGTACTCAATGCTTTTTTTGCCTCTGTCTTCACAGACAAGGTCAGCTCCCAGACAGCTGCACTCTGCAGCACGGTATGGGGAGGAGGTGACCAGCTCTCTGTGGAGAAAGAAGTAGTTCGGGACTATTTAGAAAAGCTGGACGAGCACAAGTCCATGGGGCCGGATGCATTGCATCCGAGGGTGCTAAAGGAGTTGGCCGATGAGATTGCAGAGCCATTGGCCATTATCTTTGAAAAATCCTGGTGATCAGGGGAGGTCCCGGATGACTGGAAAAAAGCTAATGTAGTGCCCCTCTTTAAAAAAGGGAAGAAGGAAGATCCAGGGAACTACAGGCCAGTCAGTCTCTCCTCAGTCCCTGGAAAAATCATGGAACAGGTCCTCAAGGAATCAATTCTGAACCACTTAAAGGAGGGGAAAGTGATCAGGAACAGTCAGCATGGATTCACCAAGGGCAAGTCATGCCTGACTAACCTAATTGCCTTCTATGATGAGATAACCGGTTCTGTGGATGAGGGGAAAGCAGTGGATGTGCTATTTCTTTACTTTGATACAGTCTCCCACAGTACTCTTGCCAGCAAGTTAAAGAAGTATGGGCTGGATGAATGGACAGTAAGGTGGATAAAAAACTGGCTAGATGGTCGGGCTCAACGGGTAGTGATCAATGGTTCCATGTCTAGTTGGCAGCCGGTATCAATGGAGTGCCCCAAGGGTCGGTGCTGGGGCCGGTTTTATTCAATATCTTCATTAACGATTTGGAGGATGGTGTGGACTGCACCCTGAGCAAGTTTGCAGATGACACTAAACTGGGAGGCGTGGCTGATATGCTGGAGGGTAGGGATAGGATACAGAGGGACCTAGACAAATTAGAGGATTGGGCCAAAAGAAATATGATGAGGTTCAACAAGGATAAGTGCCGAGTCCTGCACTTAGGACGGAAGAATCCCATGCACCGCTACATACTAGGGACCGAATGGTTGGGCAGCAGTTCTGCAGAAAAGGACCTAGGGGTTACGGTGGATGAAAAGCTGAATATGAGTCAACAGTGTGCCCTTGTTGCCAAGAAGGCTAATGGCATTTTGGGTTGTATAAGTAGGGGCATTTCCAGCAGATCGAGGGATGTGATCATTCCTGTCTATTCAGCACTGGTGAGGACTCATTTGGAGTACTGTGTCCAGTTTTGGGCCCCACACTACAAGAAGGATGTGGATACATTGGAGAGAGTCCAGCGGAGGGCAACAAAAATGATTAGGGGGCTGGAGCACATGACTTATGAGGAGAGGCTGAGGGAACTGGGATTGTTTAGTCTGCAGAAGAGAAGAATGAGGGGGGATTTGATAGCTGCTTTCAACTACCTGAAAGGGGGTTCCAAAGAGGATGGATCTAGACTGTTCTCAGTGGTAGAAGATGACAGAACAAGGAGTAATGGTCTCAAGTTGAAGAGGGGGAGGTTTAGGTTGGACATTAGGAAAAAGTTTTTCCCTAGTAGGGTGGTGAAGAACTGGAATGGGTTCCCTAGGGAGGTGGTGGAATCTCCTTCCTTAGAGGTTTTTAAAGTCAGGTTTGACAAAGCCCTGGCTGGGATGATTTAGTTGGGTTTGGTCCTGCTTTGAGCAGGGGGTTGGACTAGATGACCTCCTGAGGTCCCTTCCAACCCTGAGATTCTATGATTCTATGAGCTGTGCATCTCTCTCTATTAGTGTTACAGAGGGCAAACAATTTATGAGTTTACCCTTTATAAGCTTTATATAGGATAAACCAGATTTATTTGGGGTTTGGACCCCATTGAGAGTTGGGCATCTGAGTGTTAAAGACAGGAACACTTTTGTAAGCTGCTTTCAGTTAAATCTGCAGTTTTGGGGCACATGGTTCAGACCCTGGGTCTGTGTTGGAGCAAACTGGCGTGTCTGGCTCAACAAAACAGGGTGCTGGAGTCCCAAGCTGGCAGAGAAAGCAGGGGCAGAAGTAGTCTTGGCATATCAGTTGACAGTTCCCAATGGGGTTTCTGTGATCCAACCCGTCACAATAGTATATTCCAGAGGTGCAAGGCTTGTGGCTTGTGATTTTGCGGGTGCCCTTCTCTGTGTGATTTGTGAGTGGCTCAGGGAGCATTCACGCAATCTAGCTGGGTGTGGGACTCCACCTGCAGTTGTGTTAAGTGATAACATCACCTGGAGGGGGTTGTTGCTTGTCACTATCAAAGCATTGTGAGAAGCAGCTCCAGGTGGAGAGTTAAGGGGGCACAGCAGTACCCCAGTTCCAGGTTGTACCCCGGGGATCCCATCACAGTGGATTCTTCATCACTATGTTGGCTTGGTTGGGACTAGGGGCAGAGCACTGCCTGTTTCCAGAAGAAACCAGCAGCTAGTGTCCTCCCTGTGACAAAGCCATATCCTCCTCCGCTGGTAGCCTAACAGCCATTGGATCATGTTCATCTGCTCTCTGCTAAACTGATAAGCCCATTGTTAAACATTTGTTCCCTCTATAGATAATTGCAGACTGTAATCAAGTCACCCATTAACTTTCTCTTTGTTAAATGAAATATATTGAACTCCCAGAGGTCTATCAGTCTGTGGCAGCTTTTCTAATCCTTTAATCTTTCTTGTGGCTCTTCTCTGAACCTTCTCCAATTTATCAGCATCCTCTCTGAATTGTGATCATCAGAACTGGATCCAGGATTGCGGCAGCATCACACCAGGGCCAAATACAGAGTTAAAATAACCTCTCTACTCCTGCTTCAGATCTTCCTGTTTATACACTCCAGGACTGGAATACTCTTTTGGCCACAGCATCACAATGGGAGCTCGGATTTGGCTGATTATCACCCATGACCCCAAATCTCTTTTAGAGTCGCTGCTTCCCAGGAGAGGGTTCTCGATCCCGTAACTATGGCTGACATTCTTTGTTCCTCGTCCCTAGAGATCACGATGGCTGAGATGGGGCAGTGACTGTGGGTGGCCAGTGCTCTGGGGTGGTTCTGAAAATTCACTTTCTCGGGCCTTCTCTACACTGCAGAATTTTGCCAGCAAAAGATTTGTTAACGATCAAAAAGCGGTGTAAGAAAATCAGTATTGTATGTTCACAATACACTCCCTCTGTTGGAAGAGCGCATCCACACTTAACTGGGAATGGGAGTCCACATTAGCTGGGAATGTCCTCTTGGGCACCAGGCTTGGAACCAGAAAAGATTCAGAAAAGGGCAACAAAAATGATTTTGTATGAGGAGAGATTAATCAAACTGGGACTTTTCAGCTTGGAAAAGAGACTAAGGGGGGATATGATAGAGGTCTATAAAATCATGACTGGTATGAAGAATGTAAATAAAGAAATGTTATTTCCTCTTTCTCATAACAGAAAACTAGGGGTCACAAAATGAAATAAATAGGCAGCAGGTTTAAAACAAACAAAAGGAAGTATGTCTTCCCAGAACACAGAGTCAACTGTGGAACTCTTTGCCAGAGGCTGTTGTGAAGGCCAAGACCATAACAGGGTTTAAAAAAGTACTCAGTAAATTCATGGAGGACAGGTCCATCAATGGCTGTTGGCCAGGATGGGCAGGGATGGTGTCCCTAGCCTCTGTTTGCCAGAAGCTGGGAATGAGCAACAGGGAATGGATCACTTGATGATTAACTGTTCTGTTTATTCCCTCTGAGGCAGCTGGCATATGCCACTGTTGGAAGATAGGATACTGGGTTGGATGGACCTTTGGTCTGATCCAGTATGGCCGTTCTTATGGTCTTCTGTTCATATCATTTGAAAAGGTGCAGGCACAGAGCTCTCCTGCAAAGACCGTTTTGGTGTCACCATTTTATTGCCCCATTACGAGGTGACAGTTGCTGCCACAATTGCAATTTCCTTTGTAATCTAACAGTTCTGGTGTATCAGGACCCAGCCCTGAGTGAGCAACTTACCCAGGCTACAATGAGCTGAGATAACAAAGTGCCGGCTCATTGCCTCTGGGTAGGGGTGGAGGAGATCGCTGCTCTCTGGGGTAACCAGGTTCCTCTGACTTCCTCTGTGGCCCAAAAGAGCCCAGTGTGGTTTGACCTTTGCGGCAGGCTTGGCCAGCGACTGCTGTGCCAGGCCAAGGCCTCTGCTGGCTTCTGCCTTTATGGTTTTTTGTGGCTTTAAGCCATTGTTAAAGGCACCAAGAGTTTAGGAAAGGCACCTTTTCTACTAGACTTATAGATCCAAAGAGAAACAAACTCGGAGATCATCATCTGGATGAGCAGGAGCTCCAAGGGACAGAGCAGGGCAGAGAGCAGCAGCATGAAGCCAGGGAGCGGAGGCAGCACAGACTAGTGGTGCCAGTGGTGTGCCAGGGCTGAGCTACAGTGGGGAGAGAGCCAGGATAGCGGACACCGGATGTGTCACAAGTCTTCTGCTAGTCAGAGTTGGCAGCAACAAGGGCTGGTTCATTATCTAGGGGTCCTTTTCAACAATACAACACAAAACTGGCTTGATCCCCCACCCAGTGACCTGGGACCATTACACCCCCGCTTTCCCCCATAGGTGCCTCTAAGAGGCAATACTTCCCCTCTCACAAACTCATATAAGTTTGCAGCATCCATCAGGCATAACTGGACACTGCAAGATGGAGATTCCTAGAGTTGCATCTGGGACCAGAGATATTGGCTAGCATCATTCAGTTTCACAATTCAAGGAGCAGCTTATATGCCAGAGGCTCTGTGTGAACAGCCCAGGAGTGGGGTTCTCACAGCAGTGCAGAGTCAGGCTGGGTCCCAGAGTCAAGGATTGGAGTGACCTAGCAGATCACCAGTCCAGATAATACCAAAGGAGAACATCATACACATCAGTGAGTTCACTTGTTAGTGGGAAACCTCACTGATAGCAAACACTGGGAAATCTCTGGTGTCAGAGATACTGTCCCAAACCAGATCTAATACTTAGACCTAGGTCTCAGTGATTTCTGCTCTACAGCATGTAACAAGACCTTCAATTAAGTCTTAATTAGCCTTGTTATTATACAGTGGCAATAGAAAGAAAAGCATCTCTGACTTATCATATCCCCATCCCCAAACTCACTGAGCTTTGGAACCCATGTCCCCTGCCTAGTGAGTTCTGTTTAGTTCAGGGTGAGTCCCTCAATCAGAAAATGCCAAGTACAGTTCTGATGCCCTTGATTCACACAACAGGGATAACAACCCTTTAGTACACCTGCCCCAATAACAAGGAGACTGGGGATCCCACACCCCGAAAGTGACCACTTGGGCGAGCAATCCCATCATGCTGAGCACCAACCAGTGTGCATGTGCCCATGCAAAGGAGATGAGCTCCTGATGTCCTTTTCCACAGCTCATCACTGGATGTCAGGGGAGAGCTTGTTCGGACTCTGCTTACACACGTAACGCTGGAGCCAGGCGCGGTGAGCAGCTGGGCAGAGCGAGGGGGCCCTGGGCAGAGGACCCAGCACAGGGAGACATCACCAGATCAGAGGCCCTGGCAGGCCAGACTCAGTGGGAGGGAGAGGGGCATAAACCTGATGGGGGGAGGCAGTGCTGGGGAGAAGGTATTACCCAGGGTTCTTTCAACCCAAAGCTCTTGGTAACTTTTACTCTGTGTGAGGAGGTGTCAGGAAATAAATCAGGGGAGACATGGCCGTCCGACTGATCGATGGCTGCACAAACAGGACAACACAAGAGTGCTTTCACTTAAAGCTAAACTTTACTTAGTCTCAAGCACTTACACACGTCCACAACAAGTTAGTAAAACACCCCCAACCCTCAAGAATTACCGAAGCTGTGTGGCTCTCGAGTGGCAGTGGCAGCCCATCTGCCGGTGGGGAACACAAGATGCATCCAGAGGGAGAGACCAGTCCTGAAGAGTCCCTCCTAGCACAAACTTTTCCCCCTTATTTATATGTTAGTAATAGAATGAAATGTCCCTTACAGAAAACTTGTTAAGTGAGCCGTTTCAATGATCAAGCAAGAGGTTCCTTCTGATTATTGATTAACCAGGCATGGGTTTTTCCAGAGTTTGCAGACTTGAGACCCCAGTAGACATTTCTTGGGCATATCCTACTTTTTAAAAATGCATGTATCAGCAACTTCAACACAATTCTTATCAGGAAGGACACAGGA
The DNA here is from genome assembly GCA_003846335.1 of Cuora mccordi. Taxonomy (NCBI): domain Eukaryota; kingdom Metazoa; phylum Chordata; order Testudines; family Geoemydidae; genus Cuora; species Cuora mccordi. The sequence continues at coordinate 1,794,650 of ML123475.1, read as the reverse complement.
TCAAGTTGCCCTTTCTGTGGCACCCCCAAACCCCCTTCTCTCCTGCCTTGGTCAAGCTGAGACTGCTGAATGGCCAATTTACAGCTTGCTGACTAGGCAGCCTTTAACAATAAGCCATAGTGGTTTCAGGCACTTTACTGGTTTGCCAAAGTCTCCCCATACAAGGGGTTCTGGCATCTGGAGCCTGAGGGCATTTGGGCACTGCCAGAGCAGGTGTCTGGCCCACGGTGTCACCACAGCACAGCCAGAGCCTGTAAATGTAGGGAACAGGCTGTGAATTTTTCTTGAGTCCCAGAGACCCTTGTCAGTAGCATCCCCAGGCCCATCGGACGGGTTCCTGGTATGATATTGCACTCCATATGATTTTATGAAAATATGCTAATGAGTGCTAATGCTAATATAATGTAACTGGAATATGCTTCATGCAAAAGGTCTCTTGTAAGGTACCATTACAAAGCTTATAATCTACTAAGTGTGGTCATCCTATTTGTATAAATGTATCATTCTTGTAACTAAAACTAGAAATATGAAATTTAACTCTGAGGTCCTATTGTAATTATGCAAAGTGTGGGCCATTAACGGTGGTTTGGAATCTTGATGGCTCCCATCAGCTAGGACAATTGGTTGTAAATAAGTCTGTTTACTTGCAAACCTTCCTGTGAGTCAGACCAGGAAGGATGAAGGCTTGGGATCTCTCAGAACATATGACCATGTCACCTGGCACTGGAATCCATCTTGGACCTGGTGCTTTTCAATTTGAAGGGAGGGTGGGGACCCAGAGAGATGAGAGATTTCCGCCTCCTTCCAAAGCTAAATGGGGGGAGGGGGACAGAACAAAGGGGCTGCAAACATGAGAAATCCCCTAGCAACCACCTGAGCTGGAACAAGAACTGAACAAGGGAAAGAATTGGGCCCAACTAGAAAAGAGTCTAGTCTGTGAAAGAAGCTTATTGGAACATCTCTGAGGGTGAGATTTATCTGTATTGTTTCCTACTTTATAAAGCTTAGACATGCATGTTTTTGTTTTATTTTGCTTGGTAACTTTCTTTGTTCTGTTTGTTATTACTTAGAACCACTTAAATCCTACTTTTTATATTTAATAAAATCACTTTTGCTTATAAATTAACCCAGAGTACGTGATTAATACCTGAGGGAGCAAACAGCTGTTCATCTCTCTCTATCAGTATTATAGAGGGCGGACAATTTATGAGTTTACCCTGTATAAGCTTTATACAGAGTAAAATGGATTTATTGGGGTTTAGATCCCATTGGGACCTGGGTATCTGGGTGCTAGACACAGAAGCACTTGCTAAGCTGTTTTCAGTTAAGTCTGCAGTTTTGGGGGGGCATGGTTCAGACCTGGGTCTGTGTTGCAGCAGGCTAGCGTGTCTGGCTCCACAAGGCAGGGTACTGAAGTCCCAAGCTGGCAGGGAAAATGGGCTCAGAGGTAGTCTCAGCACATCAGGTGACAGTCAGTCTCAAGGAGGTTTCTGTGACCCAACCCGTCACATCATCTTTTCCAGGAACTAACATTTTGGACTTTGTAACCAACCTGCAAAACACCCCCAAGGACTCTCTAGCCCTTGCTCGAGAAAACCTACAGGATGCTCAACAAGAGCAAACGGCCTGGTATGATAAACATGCCAGAAAGCAGCAAAGAGTCCTGTGGCACCTTAGAGACTAACAGACGTTTTGGAACATGAGCTTTCGTGGATGCATCCGGCGAAGTGGGTATTCACCCACGAAAGCTCATGCTCCAATACATCTGTTAGTCTATAAGGTGCCACAGGACTCTTTGCTGCTTTTACAGATCCAGACTAACACGGTCACCCCTCCGATACATGCCAGAGAGCGTTCCTTCAGAGTGGGTGACCAAGTCATGGTCCTGAAAGCGCTCCAGGCCAATAAGATGGAAGCATTGTGGGCGGGGCATTTATGGTCCCAGAGCGCCTGGGAGGTGTTAATTACCTCATAGCGTTCCCAGACCCTACCCTAAAACCTAAAGTATACCATGTTAATTCTCTAAAGCCCCTTTATTCCTGAAAAATCAATGTTCTCCAGTTTACAGCCCAGGAGAGAAACGAGGCTGAGTGGCCTGAAGGAGTCTCCTTTAAAGGAAAAAGCAACGGTGGCATAGAAGAGATGAGCCTTTCCATCACCCTTGGGTTTAAGCAGCAACAGCAAACCCAGGAGCTGTGCACCAGCTTCACACCAATGTTCTCAGCCACCCCAGGATGGAAAGAACGGGTGTACAACTCCATTGACATAGGTGATGCTCGCCCAATTAGAGCCCAACCCTACCGGATGGCTCTTCAAGCCAAAACTGCAGTAGAAAGGGAGATCAAGAACATGTTACAGATGGGTGTAATCTGCCCCTCTGAGAGTGCATGGGCCTCTCCAGTGGTTCTGGATCCCAAACCAGATGGGGAAATCCATTTTTGTGTGGACTACTGTAAGCTAAATGCTGTAACTCTCCCAGAAAACTATCCAATGGGTTAAGGTGAACTATTGGAGAAACTGGGACATGCCCAGTTCATCTCCACCTAAGATTTAACCAAGGGGTACTGGCAGGTACCACTAGATGAGCCTGCCAAGGAAAGGTCAGCCTTCATCACCCATGTAGGGCTGTACAAATTTAATGTGCTCCCTTTCGGACAGCGAAAGGCACCCGCCACCTTCCAGAGATTGGTCGATAACCTTCTGGCTGGATCTGGGGAATTTGCAGTCACCTATCTTGATGACGTGGCCATATTCTCAGGTTCATGGGCAATTTTGTCTTCAGCTATATCAAGAGATGGCCTCTCCACCCCCAAGAGATGCCTGAAAGAAACTGGAACAAAGGACAGTAACTATGGGGGTGTGAGTGATTGCTGGACCCAGACTAGGAAGGAGTCCAGTCTGTGAAAGAAGCTTATTGGAACATCTCTGAGGGTGAGATTCATCTGTATTCAGTTTCTTACTGCATGGGGCCTAGATTTGCATGTTTTGTTTTACTTTGCATGGTAACTTACTCCGTTTTGTCTGTTATTACTTGGAACTACTTAAATCCTACATTTTATATTTAATAAAACCACCTTTACTTATTAATTAACCCGGAGTAAATAATTAATACCTGGGGGAACAAACCGATGTGCATCTTTCTTTATCAGTGTTACAGAGGGTGGACAATTTATGAGTTTACCCTGTATAAGCTTTATACAGAGTAACATGGATTTATTTGGGGTTTGGATCCCATTGGGACCTGAGTGTCTTGGTGCTAGACACAAGAGCACTTGCTAAGCCATTTTCAGTTAAGTCTGCAGTTTTGGGGCACGTGGTTCAGACCCTGGGTCTGTGTTGGAGCAGACTGGCATGTCTGGCTCAACAAGAAAGGATTCTAGAGGCCCAAACTGGCAGAGAAAACGGGCTCGGAGGTAGTCTCAGCACTTCAGGTGACAGTCCCAAGGGGGTCTCTGTGACCGAACCCGTCACAATAACTGTAGGTGCCTATGTACCATGGTGATGGATACTGGAGAGGGAGATTCTCCCCTTATTGTGTGCCCGTAGGAGCTCTGATCCTATGGTGACATGGGCTGTATAAATACCTGCTTAGCTATAGGGAAGTGTAATAAGGATTTGACCCATGACCTCTGGGTTGTAGGATGTTGCTGATCTCCCTCTACAAACATACAGCCCTGTGTACATTTGCTGGAATATCTTCAATGTAAATGTTGACAGTTACTGGGGCAGTGGGGGCAGGGGACGGGATGATGGATCCAGTGGCCAGACAGGTCTTTATCGTCTGACATGTAATGAGTTAACATTTGTCAGTCTCTTCCAAGATGTAGGTCATGTAAGTGCCAAGCATTGTTGTTGTTACTGGATGAAACGCAGGTTGCGCCCATCTCTGATATTCCTGCAGAGAAACCAGTTTCAAAACACTGGTGCCGATTCCCCTCTGCTCTGGGTGAATAGGGAATGACTCCTCCGGCATCTATGGAATTTGACTAGTGTAAAATTGGTGCAAGCCAAACTCAGTTCCTGCTTTCCCTCTGTCAGACAGTGGGTGGCACTGTGTGCCCACATGCTCTCGGTTCTTCTCAGTCTGTAAAGGACCCCAGGATGAGCAGAGCTGTAGCAATCCGCTTGTTCCGGGCATCCCACTCTACTGTGATTTTTCTTGTGCCTTTACATTTTACCAGGTGTCCCAGAAATTGAAGCAACAGCTGGAGGTTCTGGAAGTGGGAAATATCGTTCTCTGGCCTGAGTATAGAACCACAGCTAGAGCCTCTGGGGGTCTGTTATAATAACCACTTTGGGGGAAAGAAACAGACTCCACTCCCTCACCTATTCCCTCCCATCCCCAGACGCCTAGCTACTCTCTATGTATCCTCACTTGCGTAACCCTTCTGCCAGGTGGAGCCGGCAGCAACCAGGGCCAGGTTCAATATCTAGGGGGTCCTTTTCAACAGTACAACACAGAATCGGCTTGAGCCCCCACCCAGTGACCTGGGGAAATTACACACCACTCCTGGGTGCCTCTCAGAGGCAATACTCCCCCCTCGCAAGCACAGAGTTTGAGTGTAGCAAAGAAACTTCTAATGGAAGGACAGAAGTCACCTGGCAAGAATTTGGGAAAATGCCTCAAGCCCACACAAGAGTGTGTGGGGCAGTGTCTTCTGCCTCAGGTCCTTGAGTTCTACAACCAAAGGACCTTTACCGCTGCCCCTCTCTGCTCCCTCACCACACTCCACTCACAGTGCTTGTTCTTGGTCCATGAGGACCCAGGGTTCAGAGGTGAGCATGGACGTCAGCATGGGCCGTACAAGCCTGTATGGGATCCTGAGCAATTGCCCACATGGCTAATCCACACTGAAACCTGTGCTGCTGCTGGTATCTCAGCTAGCGAGATCAAAGCCCGCTTTGGTATGTCTACTCAAGCTGCAAGACATAACCTAAATGTTTAAGGACCTCTTCAAACATCAGGTCAAATGTTTTCTAAAAAGAGGTCCTAGAAATGTCCTGTCTGCTATTACTAACCCTAAGCATTCAACAGTCATGAGTCGCGCCCCCAAAAATCATGAGAGTGGCTTAAAAGAATTTTTTTTTAATAAGAAATTTGGGGTTCCTTTTCTTTGCCTGATGCTTTCTGGGGATTAGGGTCATATTTTGGGACATATTTGCAGACTTTTCTCTGAAATGATGAAGGTTGGAAACTCTCTTTAAATTAAAGCTGAGATTCTCACAATCAGGTACCCCAAGAGCTAGGTATTTTAAAGCAGACAAACAGTACATTATCATGAGACTTATGAGAACGGATTTTTTCAGTGCACTCGCAATACCAAGAAAAGGGTCAAACTGAAAAATTTCAAAACTTTTTTGGAAATTGAAAAGTAAAATAAGAATAATTTTGGGCCAAACATTTTGTTCAACCTGAAACAAAATGTTTCATTTCAATTTCAACTATTTCCCAAATGTTTTAATTGTTTAACATTAAAATTAAAGGAAGCTTCAAAACAAAAAGTCACTTTGAATCGAAAAATGGAAATGTTGCTTTGGAAAATGTCAAAACACAAGGTTTTGATTTTTTCAGAATTGTGCTTTAGGGTTTTCTTTTTCCCCAGTGACTGAAACAATTTGGCAAAAATGACATAAAATCACAAAATGTTTTGGTGTCATCAAACGTACATTTTTTGCTGAAAAAAACTTCCAAATGAAGAGTTTTGCCCAGCTCTGGTTACGAGCTTTGGAAACACTGTCTGGTCCATACATCTGGGTGAGTTCACCTCCCAGCAGGAAGACGGCACCTGGCTTTGGCTGGCTACCCTGCCAAGCTGCATGCAGTCACCTTGCACTGTCAGCTGCTCCTCTACTGTGACCTCTGCAGCTCAGTCTCCTGAGGCTCCCCCCAGCGCACAGTGATTTCCAGCGCTCAGCAATCGTCACCTCCTAGCAGGGGAGCTTCATTGCTGAAGCAGGCTGGGCAAAAACACTCTCCCACAAATTGCTATTTCAGCTCTTGTGAGCACTTAACCAAACAAAACACTGCCAGTGGAGCCCACCTAGCCCTGTCTTTGAACACTGAGGAGAGGCAGCTTAGACTAGGCCTGGGGCTCTGAAATGGCACCCACACCTCCTGACAGGAACACCTGTCCCCACCTTCTAACTATCACAGTGGTTTGTGAGGGATAGCTTAGTGGTTTGAGCATGGGCTTGCTAAATCCAAAGTTGTGAGATCAATTCTTGAGGGGGCCACTTAGGGATCTAGGGCAAAAATCAGTGCTTGGTCCTGCTATTGAAGGCAGGGGGCTGGACTCAATGACCTTTCAACGTCCCTTCCAGTTCTAGGAGATAGCCAATTATTATCCAAGCCCAGGGTTTAGCAATTCATTTCAGTTGAGGGTGACTCCCTGAGTCGGAGCAGGCTAAGCACAGTTCTGCTGCCCTTTACTCATACAATAAAAATGGCAACATTTCATTGCCCTGCATTCAGTACTAAAGTGATTTGTAACCCAACACCAGCCAAAGCTGATCACTTTGGGCAACACCCTGCTCTGCCTGCTGGATACTGAGGCCGAGGGGGTGTGGTCATGTAAATACAGTCTGCTCCTGAAGTCTTTTCCCCTCCCCACCTAGCTGTTGGGGAGAGCTCATTCAGAGCCTGCTTACATCTGTTTCCCATCTCTCCATCCCTGGATGCTTAGCTAATCTCTCATTCTCTCCATATCCTTTTGTTTCCATCCATCCATTCATCCCTAGATCCTTATCTTTTCTCTGTGTTCCAGGTCTTTATCTGATCTGTCTGCCTATCTTCTTTATACTGTGCTCATCGCTGGGACTTCTCAGTGCCCACTAATTCTTGTCTCCATCTCCTGTAACTCCTGTTCTCGGCAGATGGGCTATCACTGTCACTCACTCCCTGAGCCGCCCTCCCCACGGAGATGAGGGCACATGGTGCCAGTTTACTGTGCATCCTACTTGTGGCTTGAAGGAAGGGGCTGGTGGTCAAAGGCAGGAGGGCAGCCGGAGCTCTCAGTGTGAGCAGACTGTGCAGGGATGGGTTTGAACCAAAATAGCTTGTAAAACGATCACAATCTTCAAAAATAAAGTCAGTGTTTCTAACTCCCATCATGTCTAAGGTCATCTAGAACTTTATCTGTTTTTGCTTATTACTGTTGATCTGAATAAAATGGGGGGGATCTGTGATTTAATATTATCACACTATTATATTTTCTAAAAATGTTGATGACATTTATAGAAAAGAAACAAAACATGTTAAAGTGTTTAACATTTAAAGTAATAAGTAAGACTTTTATTTTAATAACATTTTTTGTTTTGTTTTTCAGTTGGGGAGAGTTTCTAGAAGGAAAAACCCACTTCTGGAGGAGAAAGGCAGAGTGTGCAGGGAATGGGGCAGCCAAGCCGGGAGCAGAGGCCGGATGGGGGAGAAGCTGGGGCTGGAGCAGAGCCATGAGCAGCCCTTGGAGAGGGACCCCGTGGGGACACGGCCGGCCAGTGGGAGGGGACCATGGGAGGGGGGCATGGGAGCCTGGAGCTGATGGGGGCTGAGCGCCTGTTGCCCAGGGACTGGCCCCACCCAATCCTCATGGGAAGAGCCGACCCTGGGGGGCCTTTCAGCGCTGGGGCAGTGTTTACACTGGCGCTTTGCAGCGCTGTAACTTGCTGTGCTCAGGGGGCTGTTTTTTTGACACCCCTGAGCGAGAAAATTGCAGTGCTGTAAAGCGCCAGTGTAGCCAAGGCCCTAAAGTGACACAAATTTTTTAAAAGGGCTCCAGAGGTGATCCCAGCAATTACAGGCTGCTTAGCCTGACTTCAGTTCCAGGCAAACTGGTCGAAACTATAGTAAAGAACGAAGTTGTCAGACACGTAGATGAACATTATTTGTTGGGGAAGATTCAACATGTTTTTTGTAAAGGGAAATCATGCCCCACCAATCTACTAGAACTCTCTGAGGGGGTCAACAAGCATGCGGAGAAGGGGGACCGGTGGATGTAGTGTACTTAGATTTCCAGAAACCCTTTGACAAGGTCCCTCACTGTAGTATCCTTGGGGCAGCCGGTGTAGGAAGCAATCACTTGAGGCCAGAGAGCAGGCAGCTAACCAAAACCTCCATTTTATTTACAGATATACAGAGAGCTCACTCAGCCAGTTGAAACCGGCTGAGCTATACCTTAATAGTCTAACTCAGTTGCCATAGTAACAAAACCCATGACAACCAAATACACAACACTCACCAAAGGCTCTTAAGCAAGTAAGCTGTCACGGGATAAGCGGGAAGATCCTGTCCTGAATTGGTAATTGATTAAATGATAAGGAACAAAGGGTTGGAATAAATGGTCAGTTTTCAGAATGGAGAGAGGTAAATAGCGCTGTCCCCCAGGGGTCTGTACTGGGCCCAGTGCTATTCAACATATTCATAAATGATCTGGAAAAAGAGGTAAACAGTGAGGTTGTAGGTGATACAAAACTACTCAAGATAGTCATGTCCCAGGCAGACTGCAAAGAGCTACAAAAGGATCTCACAAAACTGCGTGACTGGGCAAAAAAATGGCAGATGAAATTCATTGTTGATAAATGCAAAATAATGCACATTGGAAAACATCCCAACTATATATGAAAAATAATAGTGTTTAAATTAACTGTTACCACTCAAGAAAGATCTTGTAGTCATTGTGGATAGTTCTGTGAAATCATCCACTCAATGTGCAGCGGCCGTCAAAAAAGCAAACAGAATGTTGGGAATCATCAAGAAAGGGATAGATAATAAGACAGAAAATATCATGTTGCCTCTATATAAATCGAATGTACGATCACACCTTGAATACTGCATGCAGATGTGGTCACCCCCATCTCAAAAAAGATATATTGGAATTGAAAAAGGTTCAGAAAAGGGCAACAAAAATTATTAGGGCCTTGGAATGGCTTGCATATGAGAAGCAACTAATAAGATTGGTCTTTTTATCTTGGAAAAGAGATGACTAAGGGGGGATATGATAGAGGTCTATAAAAGCATGACTGGTGTGGAGAAAGTAAATAAGGGAGTGTTATTTACTCCTCATAACACAAGAACTAGGGGTCACTAAATGAGATTAATAGGTAGCAGATTTAAAACAAACAAAAGGAAGTATCTTTTTACACAACACACAGTCAACCTGTGGAACTCATTGCCAGAGCATATTGTGAAGGGAAGATGAAGGCTATTTAAAAAAAGGAAGAAGAAGGATCCAGGGAACTACAGGCCAGTCAGCCTCAGCTCAGTCCCTGGAAAAATGGAGCAGGTCCTCAAGGAATCAATTCTGAAACACTTAGAGGAGAGGAAAGTGATCAGGAACAGTCAGCATGGATTCACCAAGGGCAAGTCATGCCTGACTAACCTAATTGCCTTCTATGAGGAGATAGACAAATTAGAGGATTGGGCCAAAAGAAATATGATGAAGTTCAACAAGGACAAGTGAAGAGTCCTGCATTTAGGACGGAAGAATCCCATGCACTGCTATAGACTAGGGACCGAATGGCTGGGCAGCAGTTCTGCAGAAAGGGACCTAGGGGTTACAGTGGACGAAAAGTTGAATATGAGTCAACAGTGTGCCCTTGTTGCCAAGAAGGCTAATGGCATTTTCAGCAACAACTGGTTGCTGAGCTCTG
>ML123475.1:1764287-1780005 GCA_003846335.1 Cuora mccordi | reverse complement strand
TCTGTTAGTCTATAAGGTGCCACAGGATTCTTTGCTGCTTCTACAAATTAATACAATACATTTGGCAAATATTAATATATTTTTATCAAATTTATGCTACAAGTTTTAAATAAGGTAATAACTTGTTTATTCAAATGTTTAACCCTTTTTACTTTTTATTTTTGGTTGTGTTATTTTGTATAGTTATGAATAGAATTCTGGCGCCATTTGTTTTTAATTGTAAGTTTGTCCTGTGTAACTTGTGTCTATGTTGTGTGTGTCACATGACTATTTTTTAAAAATTATTTTTATTTTGTTGCAACAAAAGTCAATTTTATACCCTTTTAAAAATATATATATGTAGATGTGGTACCACACTCTTTTAAAATCATGGTTGGGGTGTAATCATAGTAGTATTAGCACCAATTTTTGTGCAAAGTTCAAAAAGGTTTCAGTTACAAATATATGTACGTATATTTCTGCCTCAACAAATAATGCAACTGCAAACAGAAATAATTCTCTTTTATCAATCGCAGTTTTGTTTTTTACGTTGTTTTTTTTTAATTGTTATTCAAAGAAAAAATGTAAGGGGAAACCTCAACACTAAGGTAAAGATAATATTAACAAAATGTCAATTTCTTGTTTGGGCTTTTTATAAACTTGTTTGCACTTTTAAATATCGTTATAAGAATGTCATAACCAAAATGTTTTAAAATAACAATTTATGCATAAAGCTAACCAAACAATTTCAACAGGTTTCCACCTTTGGCTCCCAAACATAACAAAGCATCATGAAAGTATACCCTCAAATACGCTCAAAGTATTTGCATGTATCTGTATTTAAAAATTATTTTGGTTTAATTTTATAGTTGGTTTAGTTTTATATGCTTTTCTTTTGTTATGTTATGTTAATGGGAAGCAATGGTTGTTAAGGTTTGTGCTTCTAAACAGTTAACAAGAATGAAATTGGTATCACAAGCAAATTAACTCTAAAAAGCTAGTTAGAATTATGTTACTAACTCTTTTGTTGAAACAAAGTGTTCAGCAAGGGAAAGCAATACACCTTCTCATGGAAGATTGTGAACATTTATTTTAGCCGTTAAGCATTACATTTAGTATGAAATATTAGTAATGCACCCCAAATAAAAATGAATGTCTATACAACAATTGCAAAAGTATAGGTTGTATTATAAAAGGCTCGGTCCCTATTACATTGTTCTTATTACATTGTAAACAAACTAAGTTAAAACTGTGTATTAAGTTTGGGTTACTAAAAACGAACAAACAAACAAAAAAACTTTACTGTTAACTAACAAAAGTTGTTGAAGTTGCATCCCACAGACCAAAGATGCCAGAAAATATCACACCCTGAAGACACCAGATAATATCAGTATACAGTGAAGAAACCTCCAAGCATCAAGAAAAGAAAAATGAAGTGCTTTATAAATAAGAGACTGGTCAAATACACCTCTATCTACCATATATGGACAATTAAGTTAACAATCAGCTAAAAACCACTAGCTGGACCAGAAAAACTGTCATTTAATTTCAACGTGGTTACTGTGTAAAAACAACTGTATTATTGTTGTACTACTGTATTATCATCGTACTGCTATATTATTGCCATATTGTATGATTGCTGTACAATATGTACAATGTGTATAACCTTGCTAAATTGTTTAACCAACATACAGGTAAAAATCAACAAACAAATGGCAGCAAACAACATGAAGGCAAAAAACCCACAAAATTGGTAAAGAAACTAAGTTACATAGTAACTACAAATTGGGTGAACAAATTGCCTGTTAGTGCCAGTCATAATTTGGGTCAGTAACACTGCATCCTAACTGAGGCACATGTTATTCAAAACAATCTTGTTCAGTGTCTGGGTACCAATATTAAATCCTGACACAGCAATATTTCATAAATTGGTTACTGTCCGTTCAGTAGGTTATCTGGAAGACAGCATCCATAAGAAACAACTGGATCTACATCAACCAATGGAACAGAGAAGATACCCACTTCTGTTTCCTGCCCAGTGCAGCTTACCAAAGGGTGACAGTACATGTAGTAACTAATTACAATATATTTATATATAAAGGCGTCAGTGGTAATGTCACTGCTCCAAATTTCTGTTTTACTTCTCATATACATAGCACTGTGGGATACACTATCACAATCCCTATCCCAGTATTTTAAAACACTCAGCCTACTACTAATGATGAGACAGAAAATAACTGGAATTGCCCTAATAGGAGTGTGTTTCTATCTGTGTCACCAAAGTAAAAGGGCCAGAGGACACCAGCAGACTGGAAAAACATGGTTAGGCTTGGATATAAGGTGGTGTCATATGTACACATACATTTTATACATATATGCCCATACATGCTACAAATATATATGCCATAGCCATATAATTCACATATATTAATTATTTGGGAGTGCCTCTAAGGCTCAATCATAATATTACATTCCTCAGTCATGGTCCCAGGCCTAACATTCCCAGGCCCACCATAAGGGACTAAAAAATAATTGGATAATAAAATCTGCCTAACAGTCATACGAGGGAATGTGCAGACTAAACAGACAGATGGGGCATGAGTGTATGGATGGTAAAATAAGGTACCCACATAACAGTGTTTAGCCCACTGGGTTATCTTTAGTCCAGGCATTATGCTTTTCCGGGATGATGGGTAAACATCCTCCCCATAAAAAGAGAAAAAGTGGGGAATGTAGTAAGAGGAGGCCCTGGGATATAAACCTTGGTATCAAGGCCCGGTATGAGGCCTAAGGCCTAAACTAAAGTAATGGTCAAGACTTTGTTAACATAAAGCAAAGTTAAGCTGTGAGCCAGAGGTAGGCCCTGCTCACAGAAGCTGGCAAGGGAAGGGCTGATCCTGCAAGAAGATACGTACCTAAAAGGTACTGAACATTCACATACTTGCACATTCAACACAGATAACAAGGAACAGGCTGGCCCATCCCAATGACAGGGGCAAAAGGGTAATATGATGGATAGAGTTGTTTTGTTTGAACCAACATGTACAAGGTGAGAGGCGGCACCTTGCTACGTAGAGGGGTGGCACCTCATACATCAGGAGGGATGTGTAACTTGTTTGTATCTGTGTATAAGAATGCATTCCTGGGGCTGTGTCTTTGTCCAGCCGAGTGGGCAGTGGAAAATCCCGCCACTGACTGAGCTGAGTCCATTGCCAAGAGGCACTTTCTCGTAGTATGCCCTGAATTAGGCTAAGAAACCTACAGGGAACTGCAATTGTGTCCGAGGTCGCAATAAACCTAGTCGACGTGACTTTGCATCTTACTGGACTCTGTGGTTATTGGGGGTTCTCGTCGGGTCTGCTGTGTCAGCTATCTGCGCAGAGCTGGGGCAGCACACAGAGGGAACTCACGCACGCAGCTGAGTGATGCCAACATTGGAGAAAGCAGAGCACCACACTGGTAGCACTCTGACAACAAAGGCTGTCAAACATGCTGATAAGATCTCAGTGCAGCTTTTGTCCCACATGAAATTAACACTTTTCCTTCTTTCTTTTCTCCTCCGTTCAGTCTGTATCTCTAGAAACTTTCCAAGGAATCTTGGCCCTTCTGCTCTCTCTAGTCTAAACCACTTCTGGCATCAATAGGGACAATGCGAACTTTACACATTTTTTACACTGCCCTGTGTACCATGCTCTCCGAACTTCTTGGCTCTGATGGCACTACTACACCATGCCGATCTGACATGCCACCCAACCAAGGCGTGTTTCCTAAGACAGACGGATTCCTTCTTAGGGACTACTCCATCCAAAGCTGTACCACAAATGGGGCCTTAGAGATGCTGGGGGACGTCGATAACCAGAGGGAAAAGCTGTAGAGGGAATAAAACTGAAACTGTTGCAGTTATATGGCTGTAAGATGTTTAAGAATAACGTTTTTTTTTTTGTCTGGCTGTTTGCCCAGAATGGGGAAATATGAAACAACTTACACGGTACAAGTCATACATTTACACAAACTATAACAATATTGTGCATGAGTGGTTTCATTTTTTAAATTCTTCCTTGTTCCTTTTTTTGCAATTTTGTTTTTTCTTTTTGTTTGTTTGTTTTTTCTTCTGCCTTCGGGTATTACCAATGTCCACCAAATGCAAAAATGGTTCCAAAGTAGTATCAGTTTGTTGCTTTTTGAAAGAGACAACACACTTGGGTAACAATGCCGTCAGAGCTTAAGTTTATCTCCAAATATGCAAGCTTAACCACTCATTTAATTTCATGTGGGACAAAAGCTGCACCAGGATCTTATCAGCATGTTTGACAGCTTTTGTTCCAGTGCTGGTAGAGACGTGTTCCAGCGAAGTTATTCTTAAAATTGCTTTTAACCACATCCTTCTGTGCTTCCTTTGAAATTTCAATAATAGAACAATCAAGTCACACCTTCTGTCAATTTATAGTTTCCCTTTAACACATTGTTTAACTCTTGCATTCATAGGTGCTGACTTTTGGTTTTGCTGGTGGGTGCTTTTTAAGAGGTGTGTGTTGGGGAAGGGGGATACTCTTCCAGTTTTGGAGGGAAGCTATTTTCAGCATATTTATACACATCTTTCATATTCTAGTTACTGAATGTGCCTAACATTGGTATGTTTTACTATTTTAATAACGATTACATTGTTATGAATGACAATTACATTATCTTGAATTACAGCATGTTAAAATCATTGCAATCACCTATAATCTGTCTTCACTAACATCCCAGTTTAAAGACATTATGTCTCACTGCAGCTTCTGGATGAAACTGTCAGGTATCTTATTTACATCTAGTTCCCGGCTATAGTCTTGATGCTCGTTAAGGACAGCTAGGATAGTCAGTTTTGTCTGTCCTATTGATGACTGGAGATAATTTATATGCCTGCTGAAGCTGAAGCAGGAGTTCAGGATGATACAGGCACAGCGAGAAGGATTTATAGATTTGCAGGACTCTGGAGGTCTAGTTCATAGTGCTTCCAGAGTGCTGCGAATGACTCCAAGATCCTTCTTGATGGGTAACAGCTAATTTAGGGACCATCATTTTGTATGTTTAGTTGGCAGCATATTTTGCCATGTACTTTGCATTGAACATTGAATTTCCTCTGCCATTTTGTTGCCCAGTCACCCAGGTTTGTGAGGTCCCTTTGTAACTCTTTGCAGTCTGCTTTGGACTCAACTATCTTGAGTAATTTTGTGTCATCTGCAAACTTTGCCACCTCACTGTTTACCCCTTTTTCCAGATCATTTATGAACATGTTGAACAGCCCTGGCCCCTAGTACAAGCCTCTGGGGACAGTGCTATTTACTTCTCTCCATTCTGAAAATGGACCATTCATTCCTACCCTTTGTTGCTTCCAGGATCATCTAATGATCCTTAATTTAACGACAAGTCTTTTATTATCTTAATCACCTGCCTCTGTGTATAACCAACTCCCTGCCCCAAGGACAGAGGTGTTAGCAGCACAGAACTCATCACATTCCACAAGCTCTGGCTCCTGGGTGCTGAGCACCCATTATTTTTTCCCCTGGGTTCTTGAGCACCCATGGAGTTGGAACCTGTGCTTTCATTATACCAAGTGACTAATGGATATTTACAGTCTGATTTCTTATACTTTCAAAACAATTGCCTGTTTCCCAGGTACTAAGTAGAACTCCAGAAATATTGTATAAATGTAAATGGAATAATTGAGTTAACATGAGCCAATACTGTTTGCCATAAAGCAATTTTAAACAGTCAGCTCGCCTGGTACTAGGACAAACACCATTGAAATTATTTAACTTTTTATTACAAATACAGAAAGAAAGAAAAGGGGGGAAAGGGGTTGGAATAGATCTAGATTTAAAAAACTCTTCCAATTACAAGTTTTTGGGGGAGGGATAGCTCAGTGGTTTGAGCATTGACCTGCTAACCTAGGGGTGTGAATTCAATCCTTGAGGGGGCCATCTAGGGATCTGGGGCAAAAATTGGTCCTGCTAGTGAAGGCAGGGGGCTGGACTCAATGACCTTTCAAGGTCCCTTCCAGTTCTAGGAGATTGGTATGTCTCTTATTATTATAAGTTCCTGTAACTTTTTTGAATATCTGAGCAGATAACATTTAATTTTACTGGACTTGTCCCTGTTCTCATTTACTAATGCACCTTTAACATTTACATTAGCTGAGCCTTATTCAAAGAGATGCAGAACTCTGGAGAATCACTGAGGCCCCCAAAGAGTTCAGTGGCAAAGAACAAAGCCAAGGGACATTAGTTGTGAGTTTCTCCTGAGCGCTAAAGTTCCATTGTGACAGGTTTCAGAGGGGCAGCCGTGTTAGTCTGCATCAGCAAAAACAGGGAGTCCTTGTTGCACCTTAGAGACTAACACATGGATCTGGGCATAAGCCTTCGTAGGATACAATCCACTTCATCATCATACTGCATCTGAAGAAGTGGGTTATATCCCACAAAAGTTTATGCCCAAATCAATGTGTTAGTCTCTAAGGTGCCACAAGGACTCCTCGTTGTTTTTAAAGATCCATGGCTGAAACTTAAACTAAAAGAATTTAGCAAAAACTGACAGGGAGTGTTGGCTGCTGCCGGAAGAGTGTCTCTGTCAGCTTTGCAACTTGAAAGGAAAGTTCACACCAGAATCACAATGCAAAGACATAGCAGCAATTTATGAGTGAATCACTTGAATACTTGTGTTAACAACGTTACCTCATCTTACATGTACAATTACATGTTTAATATTAAAAAAACCCTCCTCTTTAATTATTAATGCAAATGGATTCTTAGTGGAATCTTTTGAAAGCCAATTCATTGAAAATGTATATTCCACATACATTTTAAATAGGGTTTTATAAATAAGGAATGTTTGTTTAGGTCTTTAAAGCTTGCAAAATTACACAAGTATATTTGCATCTCTTTAAAAACATTTTTACTTACATTTTGGATTAATTTGAATTAATAGTCTCTTTATTTTTGGTTAACAGAGGCATGTTGACTAATATATGCTGTGCTACCATATATACATGTACACACACACACACACACAGACCACTTTCCCAGTAGGTATTATCCACACCAAACATCTCAGCATGTAATAACATACTAGTAATGTAATAGCAGTTACACAGCCCTGTATCCCATAACCCCTTGCACTCACTGAAGTGAGCTTTAGCTTAACTCTAAAGGGAAGCTGTCAAGAGCAGGACAGATGAGTTGCTTTACCATAGCAGCAGGGAGGGAGTTCCGCTCACAGGCCTGGACTGGAATGTCCCAAAAGAAGAGGACAAGACACATTCCTGACTTGGTATGAACTAGAGAGGGGTTAGCTCTGCCCCAGGAACTCACTCTCTGTAATGGTCTCTTGGAACAGGCCATTGGATAGCCTGCCTTAGGGACAGTGCGAGACACACGTGCTGGTGCTTTTTACCGGTAGATGAGAATTATTACTAATCCTATTCTCAGTTTTATCCAGCATTGGGCTAAAATATATTTTCTTTACATAAGACTCCGAAGTCATTTTATTGTCAGACGACGTGTATGGTTTTTATAGCTGGCGCATTTTGCCCGCTTTAGCTTTTTTTGCTACATATTATTAGTTCATACCAAGTTCAGGAGGAAACAGGAGAATTTTTAAAAACAGGTTAGTGTTTTAAAGAACCAAGGTGCCAAGTTAAATTGCAGAATCGGGTGTTTATTACATAAGGAGAGGAGAGGGGAAAAAAGCCTGGTGGTGTATGGTAAGTGCCTGTTAAATGAATCCTGGCAAAGTCAAAACCTCCATTGTTGAAACTGACCCACCTAACTTCAGAAGAAACACAACAAGTGCTGGGACCCATTGTCTACCACAGCCCAACCCCTGTGCTGCAACTCTCCTGTTACCCTAACCCAGGAGGGACCCTGTATTCAAATGGCTTTGACAGAACCCTGATTATTGATGCTCATCAGGGGTGCCAATTGTTACCTGAGGGTTTGGTTCTCTGATCAATCAGACATCAAAGAATCAGTCAGCCAAATGTATTAACCAGGGAGTGTGAGTCAAAGATAAATCAACACAAATACAGAATTCCTGACCACTCCATCCATCTAGGGATACAGTCAGCAGGCTGGGTGGATCCAGAAATAAGGAGCACACACACCTTAGGCTGTTACCGTGGGCACAACACTCCCCAAAATTGGTTTGCATCCTCCTTTCCCTAATATTTCCATTCCCACATCATCTGTGCTTCCTATCCAGTCGTATCACTTGCTGATTATTTTCACAACCCATGACCAGCCTTTCTCTCTGTGTACACCAAGAAGAAAAGCTACACACTGTTTTTAAGAGCGCTGGGGAAAGTGGTTCTCTGTAGCATAAATACAGAGTCTCCTCACACACTACTGGCTAAATAACTCTGGTAGCAGCTGGAGGAGCTCTCCTGCTCCGCTGAGAGCTGGAACTGATGCTCAGAATTAGGATGAAGGTAAATGCGCCTGACTCTGCTCCGAGTTTCATTTCTCCGGGCGGGGCAGAGCCCCAGCAGGTGACAGCTGACCATGCTGACCACGTTTCGCTAGCGTTTCCTCTGCGTAACAAACAGCTGGGGATCGGGATCGCAGCCCCACAGACAGGATGATTCTCCACCGTGCAATCTGCAAACACATGCCCCAGCCTGCGGCCCCTGCTACAGCTTTTCCCTCTGGTTATCGACGTCCCTCAGCATCTCTAAGGCTCCATTTGTGGCTGATGCTTCTACCCGTAACATTGGAGCTTTATCACATCGGAGAACCTGGGGCTGCAGGATGAGGAACACAGCGGGGCAGCTGGCGTCTGAGCAGGAAGCAGCTGGAGGAGTGGGGAGGCCGGCCGGCCCTCAAGGCCGGGGTTAGAATAGCTGCCAGTGGTCCCTGGATGTTGGCTGGACCAGCAGTTACCAGGGTGGGTGTTAGAAACCCAGATGGTCCCAGCCAAACCAGGGCTATTGGCAGCGCTGCACTTTCTGACCTAACAGCCAGGTCTGACCTGCTCAGGTTTGTAAAGAGACAGGGCCACACTGAGGCCAGGGGTAAGCAGGGCCCTGCCCCTCCATTCATTGCCATAGATGTGCCCCCACTCATCCCAGCTCTGAATCCAGCTCAGAATTAGTCTCCTGGTGACCTGACATTTCCCTTCGAATCCTAGCACCTGATTCACCAGCTTCCCGAGCCATTCGCCCCCATGCACTCCCTTTGCACAGGTGTGAATGGCTACACGAGGGGAGTCTGGCCCAGGGAGGAGTCTGTAGTATCCTTGGGGCAGCCAGTGTAGGAAGCAATCACTTGAGGCCAGAGAGCAGGCAGCTAACCAAAACCTCCATTTTATTTACAGATATACAGAGAGCTCACTCAGCCGGTTGAAACCGGCTGAGCTATCCCTTAATAGTCTAACTCAGTTGCCATAGTAACAAAACCCATGACAACCAAATACACAACATATTCCTCCCCCCCTAATAAGAACATCCCCTAAATAAAACACACACTAAACTAGAGAAGGAAGGTAGACTGCCTCCATTCCCGGCTAAACCCTGGGGATTATTTTGCCCCATAACCGTGGGTTCGCCCTAACTAAAGATCCAGCTGATGAGGAGGCCTTCTGTCTCTAGGTGGATTACGACGAACTTCTGGTGTTGTTGCACCCGAAAGTACTAGGGGCTCAGGGTCCGCAGCACGAATAGGTGAGGAGGTGGTATCAGCTCGTGCTGGGCAAAGGGGTATCTCAGCTGCCGGCAGTAATGGAGGAGAACAGTCAGGAACAGGTGACCCATGATTCGGTGTCTCACCAGGAGGGGTGAAGTCAGACCCCTCAACTGCAGATGGGTCCTGAAGACTGGCATGACCTGGCAACAGCTGATCTACATGTCGCCGCCAGGTAAGATTCTCTGCAGTCCGGACTGTATAGGAAACAGGTCCTGTTTGAGTGATGACTGTGGCCGGGACCCATTTAGCTCTGGAAGTATAATTCCGAGCCAAAACTGGCTGTCCTGGGCTAAAGGTTCGGTCTTTTGCTCTGGGTGCCCGTCTGATGACTTGATATTGCTGCTGACGTTGCACAGTTTGTCTGGGTTCAGAAGGTTTCAGCAGATCAAAGCAAGCGCGCAGCTGTCGTCCCATCATTAGAAAGGCTGGGGAAGCCTGGGTCGTAGCATGAGGTGTGTTTCTATAGGAAAGTAAGAAGGTATCCAGACGCTTTTGAATGGAGTGTTGTCCCTTTGCTGATTTCAAAGCGTTTTTCATTGTCTGCACAAGTCTTTCAGCTAATCCGTTGGTGGACGGATGATATGGTGCTGACGTGATGTGGTGTATCCCATTTGCCTTCATAAAATTTTGAAACTCCTGAGAAACGAACTGCGGTCCGTTGTCGCTCACAAGTTGTTCTGGCAGACCAAAACGACTAAAGAGTCCTCGTAGTTTTTGGATAGTACTCTCTGCAGTAGTGGACTGCATTATAGAGACTTCTGGCCATTTAGAATGGGCATCTATTGCCACCAAGAACATGCTTCCTTCAAGGGGGCCAGCAAAGTCAACGTGAATACGTTGCCACGGGTTTTCAGGCCAGTCCCATGGGTGTAGGGGTGCCCACTGGGGTGCATTTCTTACACCCTGACATGACATACAAGCTTTTGCCTTCTCTTCAATAGCACTGTCCAATCTAGGCCACCAAAAATAGCTTCGTGCAATTTCCTTCATGCGCAGTATTCCACAGTGACCGGAATGTAGCTGTTCTAACATCTGTGATCTCAGGGGTGGTGGAATAATGACACGCCTCCCCCACAACAAACAACCAGATTGGACCGATAACTCCGTCCGCCTGGACATGTAGGGAACAAGGTCGGGTGAGACCGGAGATGTTTGTCGAGATTTTCCATGCATCACCAGGTCCATAACTTGGGATAATACTGGGTCAACGCGGGTTGCCTTCTTTATCTGAGTAGCAGTGATGGGTGTATTCTCTACCTGTTCAAAGTAGAAGATTTCCTTTTGGGCACTATCTTGATGTTTGACCGGTAAAGGCAACCTTGAGAGGCCATCTGCATTGCCGTGCAGAGTGGATTTCCGATATTTGATTTCATATATGTGTGCAGAAAGTATCAATGCCCAACGTTGCATACGACTAGCAGCTAATGGGGGAATGCCTGTGTAGGGTCCAAAAATTGATGTCAGAGGTCGATGGTCTGTAAGAAGAGTAAACTTTCGCCCAAACAGGTACTGATGAAACTTCCGAATTCCAAAAACAATTCCTAATGCCTCACGTTCGATTTGGGCGTAGTTAGTTTCTGCTTTGCTTAGAGTGCGTGAAGCAAAAGCAATAGGTCTTTCTTCTCCCGAAGGCATAATGTGTGACACGACCGCTCCCACTCCATAAGGGGAAGCATCGCAGGCCAATTGCAGGGGTAAGGATGGATCAAAGTGCGTTAGAACTTCAGAATTTAGCAATGCATCCTTAGCTTTGTTAAATGCAACATCACAGGCTTCAGTCCACTTCCAGGCCTTGTTCTGCCCAAGGAGCTCATGAAGTGGTTTTAGCAGTGTGGCTAACTGTGAGATGAACTTCCCATAATAGTTCAGTAGTCCTAGAAATGAGCGCAGCTGGCTTACATTTCGAGGTGGGGGAGCCTCCACAATAGCTTTAACTTTTGCAGGGGCCTTATGAAGACCTGCAGAATCGATGATGTGTCCCAAATATTCAACAGAGGGCTTGAAGAATTCACACTTGTCTTTGCGAACTCGTAGGCCATACTCTTCCAGTCTTTGTAGGATAGCCTCTAAATTCTTTAAGTGATCCTCTTCATTTCTTCCAGTGACCAGGATATCATCCAGATAGCACTGAACTCCTGACAAGCCACACAAGATCTGGTCCATAGCCCTCTGGAACAGGGCGGGAGCCGATGTGATTCCGAAGGGTAGGCGACAGTATCGATAAAGCCCCTTATGAGTCACAATAGTCAACAGCTCTTGGGACTTTTCATCGACGTGCATCTGTAAATATGCTTGACTCAGATCAATCTTACTGAACTTTTGTCCCCCAGCCAGGCCTGCGAAGAGGTCATCGATGCGGGGAAGCGGGTATTGCTCTGCACACAACACTGGGTTGACAGTGACTTTAAAATCACCGCAAATCCGGAGAGAGCCATCTTTCTTCACGATTGGAACGATAGGAGTGGCCCATGAGCTATGGGTAACTGGTATTAGGACTCCATTGGTGACCAGGCGCTCCAGGTCTGCTTCAACTTTTGGCCTGATGGCATATGGCACAGTTCGGGCTTTCAGATATTTTGGCGGACTGCCAGGTTTAATGTTCAATGTCACAGTGATTCCCTTCATACTTCCCAAATCATCTCCAAAAACAGCAGCATGTTTCCTTAGTATAGGGGTTAGACTGGTTTCTTCTTTAGTCATCCGGTGCACTTCTGCCCAGTTCAGCTGAATCTTCCCAAGCCAAGACCTACCCATTAAGACTGGGTAGTCACCTCTTACCACAAACAGTGGCAATTTAGCCGCCTGTCCATTGAGCTCCACCTTAACATCAATAGTGCCCAACATGGGCATAGCTTCACCTGTATACGTCTTCAGAACAGTTTTTTGTTGCCTTAAGCGGAAGATGCTGTAGCTTTTCCTTATACACAGTCTCAGGAACCAGCGAGACAGCTGCACTGGTGTCTAGTTCCATGCGTATAGGTTTGCCCTCCAATAAGGGGGTTACCCAGTATTCATGTGAGCCCGCTGCCAAAGACAAAACATGCAGTGGCACTTCCTCTTGTGAGGAGGTGTCACCTTGATCATCCTGGGTCTGCTCTAGGGTATGCAAGGTTCCTCTTTTTGTCGGCCAGACCACAGGCCTCTTTTTCTTTTGTTTACAGGCATACTCAATGTGTCCCTTTTTGCCACAGTGTCGACACACCAGGTCCTTACACCAGCATTCTGATGCCTGGTGACCCAGCTTACCACAGCGGTAACATTCTTGACTCTGCACCATTTTGTGGGTCAGTTCTTGTGACACTTTTTGCACCCTAGGGGATACACCGATGTATTGTGCCTCCCTTGTAGCCAGTTCCATGGAGACAGCAATATTGTTGGAAAATCATAGTGCTAATGAAGCCTTTCCGTATTAGGCCTGAGTAAACCAAAGTTATGTTATGCTTGTCCAAACTGTGTTGGAAAGCTTACAGAACTCATTAGACTGAAGGCTGTGTATCTACCTAAGTCAGCTATTTCGCTTATCAGTTTTGTTTGGCTCCCCAAGTATATGTTGGCTCCCCAAGATTATGCAGCTGTGTTCCCATGTATGTCTTCAAGATATTTAGTACAAAGGGTCAACAGATGTACCTTGTTTCCCCTTCAGAATGACAAATGTATCCTCAACAGCTGTATGTCTCTTGTAGCCCCCACAAAATGATATATGTATCCTGCGTACCCAATTATCCCCTAACAGATACATGTACAGGTTCTACAGGTCAACCAAATGACGTAGACAAACGTAGGCTAAGTTGTTTGTTACTGATTATGAAAAGGCCCGTTCGGGCTTGTGGGGTGTGTCTCTCTCTTTGGCACTAGCCGAGATGAGAACACCCGCTCAGCTGACCGATCAATAAAGGGTGTGGTACTTGTCTTCCTGTCTCCGTGCCTCCTTGGTGTAATTAGGTAAGCTCCGGGGGGAAACGAGCCCTTTTGGCTAACAATATCAACAGCCTTCTGTAATGTAAGCTGAGCCTCTGTCAGTAGGCGCTTCCGTATAGCTTCACTGCAGAGGCCACACACTAACCTGTCACGCAGGGCGTCATTTAACATCTCTTTTCACAGTGTTCCGCTAGCTTTTTTAAAATGGCTACAAATTGTACAACTGTTTCATCTTTCTTTTGGTCTCTTTTGTGGAACCTATATCTTTCAGCAATTACCAGTGGTTTTGGGGAGAAATGAGACCCCAGGATTTCCACAATGTCACTGTAAGATTTAGTCTCAGGCTTAACAGGGTGTAGTAAGCTGCGTAGCAGAGAGTAGGTTTTAGCCCCTACAACAGTTAAGAATATTGGCACCTTCTTCGCTTCTGTAATGTCATTTGCAATACCAAAAAGCTCAAAACGCTCAGTATACACATGCCACTGCTCTGTATTCTCATCAAAAGGCTCCAGGGGCCTGGTCAGAGTAGCCATGAGTTTTAGTTTCACTTTCACAGTCAGTGCAAACAAGCAGCTTTTTTGTTTGTTTGTTCTTTACATTAAGTTCTATTTCCTTCTGTTCTGGAGCAGCACCGGAGTCTCACCCTCGTCGCCAGTGTAGTATCCTTGGGGCAGCCGGTGTAGGAAGCAATCACTTGAGGCCAGAGAGCAGGCAGCTAACCAAAACCTCCATTTTATTTACAGATATACAGAGAGCTCACTCAGCCGGTTGAAACCGGCTGAGCTATCCCTTAATAGTCTAACTCAGTTGCCATAGTAACAAAACCCATGACAACCAAATACACAACAGAGTCAAAGACAATGCAGGGGTTGGGGGTGTCAGGCAAACTCAATATGTCCTATAGGGCAAATGCAAGCAAAACAGCTGGGGGTCTTTTGCTCATGCTCAGTGATTCTTCCCATTTGGTACCCGCACCAGTTATGAGTCCACCTCTAACCTCCCTCGTGGGCACTCAGGGCTAATCCCCACTCCCAGTGGACTCAGAGCTCTATGGGTCTGTGAGGCCTTTTCCCAGTGAATATCCCTTAACACATGCTAATTGTTAATAAATACTTGTAACAAATAATGGAATACGCACACCAAGCATCTTATGCTCAACACCCCCAATAAGATGGACGTCTCCCGATGGCCAGTCAGGGTCGTGTCATCTGGGCTCTGGCTTCTGCACAGTCTGGTCGTGCAGGGGTTAAAAAGTTCCAGCCGCTTTGGTCTTCAGCTGTATCCTGGAGTTACGCTCCAACAAGCTTGTCTTCTGGCCCTCGTTATATAGTTAGAACGAGGCTCTTTTCTCTATGCCGTAGCCAATTATTTTACTAAAACATCGCTATGTAGAACCCACTAACCAATCATTTTCGCTATACAGGGGTTCACATGCCTACGGCCATCTGCTCATTAGCTTTTGTATTTCTCCAAGTTAGTAAAAAGATCTCAAGGTCACTTATCTTTATGCTTCTCTTAGCATGCCGGACTCACCCTGCGGCGCCTCCTGCTGGTCGTCTCAGGGAATTAGCTCTTCCAGCGTCCTGGAGCGCCCCCTGCAGGCTGGTGATCTGCCTTACCGCACAGGCCCTGTGTCCCTCCCGGAAATGTAACAGGGAAGAGGAGAAGGGATGTTCCCAGGGTCACGCAAGATCGCTCCAGCAGAGCTGGGATTGGAACCCAGTAGTCCTGGCTCAGTCTTTTTTGGTTTGTATTCCTGTTCTGCAAGATGGGCAGGTGCATGGCAGGCAGGCTAGACAGGTCCTGCTCTGGAGAGCGCTGAGATGAGGACAGGAGGGATGAGCACCCAGGGTGGGGGGCAGAAGGGAGCAGTATGAATGGGCCGTGTCTCAGGGGTAGCGAATATCCACTTTTTAACCAGAAGGTCAGGGCCCTCCTCATTCTTAATTTGTTCCCTTTCCTTCCCCTGAAGCGCTGGCTCTGGGGTGCTGGGGCTGGGGCCAGGCGACACAGGGAACTGTCCATTCCAGAGTCAGGAACACGAGAAAGGAGACACACACTGAGCTGAATGCTGGAGGGGAAGTTTATTATCACTGCACTGTGCT
>ML123475.1:1734339-1759287 GCA_003846335.1 Cuora mccordi | reverse complement strand
CCCACAGTTAAATCACTTTCCAAACCTTCCCACTCCACATAAACTTTCGCTAGTGGCACAGGGAACCTTTCTTGGCCCACACCCTTAGTCTTGGCCCTTTGGCCCTTCAATATACTGATCCCTGGGACCACCCTTGGTTGAACTAGAGAGTTCTGGGCCCTTGTGTCCTTCCACCCCAGGCTCTCTAGGCCATGGATTTTGACAACCTTCATGTGTTTCATGTCTGATTCAGAGGGCCCAGTTTCCACCAAGCTTGTGAGGTACGTCATGGGTGTTCCCGCCTGGATCATCTCCCCGCCCTGCTCAGCACCCACCCCACACTGCTAGGAATATGGAGCAAAGGGCCAGGCACAGAGCTCTCCTGCACAGACTGTTTTGGTGTCCCAATTTTATTGCCCCGTTAAGAGGTGACAGTTGCTGCCACAATTGCAATTTCCTTTGTAATCTAACAGTTCTGGTGCGTTAGGGCCCAGCCCTGAGTGAGCAACTGACCCAGCCTACAATGAGCTGAGACAACAAAGTGCCGGCTTGTTGCCTCTGGGCAGGGGCTGGAGAAGCTCGTTGCTCTCTGGGGTAACCAGGTTCCTCTGACTCTCCCTGAAGCCTGACACAGCTCAGTATGCCTTGGCCTTTGCCTTAGGCTTGGCCAGCTGCTGCTGTGCAGGGCAAGGCTGCTGCTGGCTTCTGCCTTCGTGTTTAGTTGTGATTTTAAATAACTGCTAAAGCAGAAGGGTTTAGGAAAGGTGAATATGGCAAAGTGATGGGACTTGGGGTGTCCGACCTGAAACAAGTCCCTGGGACCTGATTCTCAGGGGCTGACCGCTGAGCACTCCTGTCCCTTTATGGGGTCCCCAGCTGAGGACTCCAAAACTCAGGCACTGTTGTAAATCTTGGCCAAAGAACATAGAGCAGCTGCTTTCAGAGCCAGATCTCCTCTTGGGGAGAAGTATTTCAGCAAAAACCTTGGGGCAGCAGGATGTTACAGCACCTGAGCACTGGGATGGAAACATTTGTTAGTTGTAGGGACAGCCTGGATGTCCTGAGCTGCCTGCTGGGTGGAATTGCCTCAGCTAATCAGAGCCCAGAGTTCCAGTACAGTCACTGATTCAGGTCTCAGACCATCACCCACTGCACCCTGGCTGGTTCTCTGGCCTGTGCTATATGGAAGGTCAGACTAGATGATCACAATGGTCCCTTCTGGCTTTGGAATTTATGACTCCATGACGTGATACATGTCAGCACTCTAAGGCATTTGGTTTAGTCTCAGTTGAAATTCTGATTAAAAATGAACTCTATAAAATCAGTGTAGCCTCTATGAAATGCATTCAGAACTGGCTAACTGATAGATCTCACAAAGTAATGGTCAATGGGGACTTATGCTCCAGCAGGGTTGTTTGTAGGGGGTCTTGCATGGTTCGGTTCTCAGCCCAGTGCCATACAGTCTTCATCAATGATCTGGTTGGGACGGGTCAGTTCTACAGATCTACCCTAGTGAAACCAGAAGCTCTGAGCTGGACACAGAACTCACTGGTGGGGTCTCTGGCCCATGTGATGCAGGAGCTCAGACTAGATGATCACAATGGTCCCTTCAGGTTTTAACATCTGTGAAAACCAAGGCTCCCAGAATGCCCCAGGCCCGTCGCAATCTTTGCTTCAACGATGTTGAGCCTTGTGTCCAAGTCCCTGGTTAACAGACCTTGAAACTACAGGCCTCTTCCCCAGCACAGTCTGTAACTGCAGCCCAAGCTCATCGCTCATTGGCACCACAGGGCATGATGGACTGTCACAGCAAAGATTTAACTCACTTTGCCATCTCCACCCTTCTGTCCCTACACACACGCTTTGAGATTTACTGTGTTAAGATGCACATTGTTTGATTGTGCCCAGGTACCAAGCACCTCAGATCACTCTGTACCCCTGCCCTGTCCTCTCCTTTTACTGTTTTTTTTCTCCTGTCTCTGGATTTATAAGCCTAGTAGAAAAGGTACCTTTCCTAAACCCTTGTACTTCAATGGTTATTTAAAGCCACAACCAAGGGCGGCTCCAGGAACCAGCGCTCCAAGCGCATACCTGGGTCGGCAAGCCACGGGGGGCAGCCTGCCGGTCGCCATGAGGGCAGCAGTCAGGCTGCCTTTGGCAGCATGCCTGCAGGAGGTCCACTGGTCCCGCGCTTTCGGGGGCAATTCGGCGGCGGGTACATCGAAGGCGCAGGACCAGGGGATCTCCCTCAGGCAAGCCGTCAAATCTGCGTGGCCAGCAGACCTCCCGCAGGCGCGCCGCCAAAAGCCGCCTGGCTGCCGTGCTTGGGGCAGCAAAATACATAGAGCCACCCCTGGCCACAACTAAACATAAAGACAGAAGCCTGCAGTGGCCTCACCTAACTCAGCAGTAGCTGGCCAAGCCTAACGCAAAGGCCAAGCCATACTGGGCTCTGTCGGGCTGCAGGGAGAGTCAGAGGAACCAGGTTACCCCAGAGAGCAGCGAGCTCCTCCATCCCCTGCCCAGAGGCAATGAGCCAGCACTTTGCTTTTTTCAGCTCATTGTAGCCTGGGTAAGTTGCTCACTCAGGGCTGGGCCCTAACACACCAGAACTGTTAGATTATAAAGGAAATTGCAAGTGTGACAGCAACTGTCACCTTGTAATGGGCTAAAACAGTCTGTGCAGGAGAGCTCAGAGTCTGGCCCTTCAGTCCATATTCTTGGCAGCACTTGGATGCTGAGCAGGATGGGGAGAAGCTGGCTCCCTAAGGGATGTTCTAGAGGAGATGTGGGGTGCTGGGGGAGGGGGATTCTGGTGCCCATCACAGGTCTGTGGGTGCTGCCTGACAGGGATGGCTGAATCCCTCTCTGTGCAATGCCCCTGCCCCCTGCTACATCTGGGAGGTGGGACAATAGGACCCTCTGGTCAGTCGTACCTGGTGCTGGGGAGCAGCCTGAGTATGGATGGATGGCCCTTGATCCTGGCCAGGAAAAGATCGGCCCTCAGAGCCATCAGTGCCTGTTGTGTCTGGATAATTCAATCAGCTCCCCACCTCTGAGTCCTGGGGCTGTTCCCATCACTAACCAGGGCACCCTGGTCTCCTCAGGGGCTCCCAGAGGTGCTACGCCATGAATTGATCCCTTGGGGTTACGAGTGATGAGGGTGGGTGACATTTGCCCTGTAACACAATGCAGAGGACAGGGAATTGCTAATGCACTGCAGGGAAATCTAAGTGCCAGAGAGCCGGCCAATGTACCACAGCTCCACACAGAGCCTGAGCTTGAGCAACTGTTTTGGGAGGGAAAGGGTTTTGGCAGAAACCCCGGGGCAGCAGGATGCTACATCACCTCACCCCTGAGACAGGAACTTTCCCATATTGCCTTTGTTAGCCAAAGGCACCTCACTGATGTCATGAACCAGCCTGTTGGGTGGGATTATCTCAGCCAATCAGAGCCCAGATACACTCATCTCTTACAGAGCGATAGAAATACCTGCTATTCTGCGATATAAAGTTAAATAGCAGCTATTAAAGAGAATGATTTTAATTGAGCAGAACTGGATAATTGGCACCCAAAAGAATTAAAAGATGTGGCCGAGGAGCTGTTGGAAGCACTAATGTTGTTGTTTTTTTAAATTGAAACTCTGAGGAACTTCTGGAGGACTGGAGGAAAGTGAATGTTGTGCCAATTATTAAGAGGGGAAATGGGATAACCTGGGTAACTAGAGACCAGTTAGTTTGAGACCGATCCTGGGGAAAATCATGGAAAGGCTGATCTAGGCTTCAATCAGGAAAAAATCAAGGCCTGGCAGCATGATTACAGGCCATCAGCCTGGGGTTTTGTTAAGGTTACAGAAATGGCTGATAAAGGTAACTGTGTTGACATGATAGACTGAGACTGTGTAAGGGCTCGGCTACACTTGCGAGTTAGAGTATTAAAGCAGCCCCGGGTGCCCTAACTCACGACGGGTCCACACTGGCAAGGCACATAGAGCGCTCTGACTCCGCGGCTAGAGCACTCCTGGTACCCCACCTCGGCGGGTGGAATAACGTGTGATGTGTCCCCACTGGAGCGGCGCGGTGCCAGTGCAGAGGCCCTGGTCTGTTAATGCGCTCTGATCAGCCTCCAGAAGTGTCCCACAATGCCTGTCCTAGCCACTCTGCTCAGCACTTTGAACTCTCCTGCTCTGCTCTCAGGTGACTAACTGCCAGACCCACCCTTTAAATTCGCTGGGAATTTTGAAATTCCCCTTCCTGTTTGCTCAGCCAGGCGTAGAGTGCTCTCAGCGCATCTTTCCAGGAGACCATTCCTTCACGCTCCAGGCGATCCCCAGTATGGAGCAATGGCGAGTTGCTGGACCTCATCGGTGTTTGCGGGGAGGAAGCTGTGCAGTCCCAGCTGCGCTCCAGCCGTAGGAATTACGATACCTGCGGGCAGATATCAAGGGACATGATGGAAAGGGGCCATGACCGGGATGCACTGCAGTGCAGGGTTAAAGTGAAGGAGCTGCAGAATGCCTACCACAAAGCTCGCAATGCAAACAGCCGCTCTGGTGCTGCCCCTGCGACCTGCCGTTTCTACAAAGAGCTGGACGCGACACTTGGGGGCGACCCCACCTCCACTCCAAGTACCACCACGGACACTTCAGAGCCCAGTTCAACAAGGAAGGAGGAGGAGGAGGAAAGCAGGAGAGAGGGTACTGAGGAGGAGGAAGACACCCTGGAATCCCTAGATGCATCCATCCAGGAGCTGTTTTCAAGCCAGGAAGAAGGTAGCCAGTCGCAGCAGCGGGTGCTTGGGGAAGGACAAACACCAAAGAAGGTTCCCGGTAAGCGGCTTTTATTTTGGGAAGGAAGTTGTTCGGGGCAGGCTCTTGGGGTGAGGAGGGTTAAAGAAATCAGGCAAAGAATCAGGAAGAGGCCACGTAGAAGCAAAGAAGACATGCTACATGAAGTAATGCAGCAGTCACTTAACGAGAATCTAAGAGCGCAGGAGTGGCGGGAGAGGGAAAGGAGGATCCACCAGCAGAATGCGGAGCGCTGGCACAAAAGCACGATGCTCCGGCAGCAAAGCCCAGAGCGGCTGATAAGCATCATGGAGCCGCCAAGCAGACTCGATCCAGGTGCTCGTAGCCATGCAGACAAAGCCCTACTGCACCTGCCCCCACTACAGCCCTTGTCCCAAAACTCTTTCCCTCGTGCCCCCATGTCCCCGCCAACCCACTTTCCCCAACATCTGGGTTCTTATCACCACCAGCTGCCTCCCACACCTGTAGCTTCACCACCCACCTCTGGGACAGGGTCTACCCAACTCTCCACCACCCACAGCCCTGCCCCCTGCCCTCCACCCCACATGGTCCGGAGCTGAGCATCCTGTCCCAGAGAGCAGTGCCCAGGGCCCCACCCTCCCTGGCTGGCACTGAACCAGGTGTCTCCCCCTTTGTGAGGCCTCGCACATCACCCCCTGCAGATTTGCCCCTGGCCTTCATCTCCCTTTGGCCCTCCCCCACCCCAGGGATATTTCATAAGCCCTTCCAGCCCCCACCCTGATGGAGCAGGGAGGAAGAAGGGGTGGAGAAGCTCCCATGGCAGGGCAGGGAGGATAAGAGGGGTGGGGAAGCCCCCTCGGCAGATATGGGAGGGCAGGAGGGGTGGGGAAGCCCACTAAGTGAGCAGGGAGGGTGGGAGGGGTGGGGACGCCCATGGCAGGGCAGGGAGGGTGGGAGGGGTGCGGGAGATGCAGTGAAAGGGCAGGAGGGGTGGGGGGAACCCCCTCGGCGGAGCAGGCTGCTGTGGCAGGGAGCTGACAAACAGGCTAATCTCCAGCAAAGCTCACCCTTGCTGCGGCCGTGGGGTAACACGGGGGCCCACAGCTCTGGGTGTCCCCAGCAGAACATTCCAACCATGGGGCGGGTTTGTTTCCAGTGGGGTCCTGCAGGGATCAGTTCTCGGCCCTACACTAGTTAACATTGTTATCAGCGACCTGGAAGGAAACGTAAATCCAGCACTGATACGTTTGCAGGGGGCACAAAGTTTGGGGGATGGTAAATAATGACGAGGGTGTAGCCTGATTTGGGGTGTGTTAGTAATGTTGATTTGATTTATCAACTTAATTTTATTTTATTTTAATTAATTAATATTAATAATAATCATTCGTACTAATTAGTATGAGTTTAGGCTTGCCAATTTGTTTGATCAGAAGGTAAAAGTTTGTTGTGCATTCATTGCAACTGAAGAATCCTCCATCATTCCTACTTGCTTAGCTACAAGATCTAGGGTCTTAATATCTGTAACAACTGCTACAGGACAATCCGAATTAGAATCTGAGGATCCTCCTTCTGGATCAGGATCTGGGCTTCCATCTGAGCTTGAATCTATAATTTCTATGTCTCAACTCCTACCTAAATTCACATTTTCCTCATCTGAGCCATCAGAACTTTCCACTGGAGATAATCCTGGATATGTAGGATAATTTTCCATAAAACCTCTATGTCTTACACTCAGGGCATCTCCACGCTGACACAGGACATCACTTAGTCACCAAGGGGGTGTAGAGGGTCCACGAAATTCTAGGGACCTAGGCAATGTTGATAATTGCCAAAATGCCAATAAGTGTCCATGCAAAGGGACTGGATCTTCTACTCTATATGGTGCTAATGTAATATTGGGTGGAGGAGCAGGAATTCTATTCCTTGGTTGTTGTAGCTCTCTCTGTTGTAACTTTGGCCTGGTCTACACTACGCGTTTAAACCGGTTTTAGGAGCATTAAACCGATTTAACGCCACACCCATCCACACTAAGAGGCCCTTTATATCGGTATAAAGGGCTCTTTAAACCGGTTTCTGTACTCCTCCCTAACGAGAGGAGTAGTGCTAATATCGGTATTACCATATCGGATTAGGGTTAGTGTGGCCGCAGATCGACGGTATTGGCCTCCGGGCGGTATCCCACAGTGCACCACTGACCGCTCTGGACAGCAATCTGAACTCGGATGCAGTGGCCAGGTAGACAGGAAAAGCCCCGCGAACTTTTGAATATTTCCTGTTTGCCCAGAGTGGAGCTCCGATCAGCACGTGTGGTGATGCAGTTAAAAATCAAAATAAAGAAAGAGCTCCCGCATGGACCATGCGGACGTGATCGCTGTAAGGGCAGGCAAATCTGTTCTATCAGCGCTCCGTTACAGAAGACGAATTAAAAAACATTTTTAAAAAATCTCCAGACAGACGCCATAGCAGGGACTCAGCGCACTGCTGCGTGACAAGCATAACGGAAAGCCAAGGAATCGAATGGACGCTCATGGACTGGAGGACTCAAGCTATCCCACAGTTCCTGCAGTCTCTCTGAAAAGCATTTGCATTCTTGGCTGAGCTCCAAATGCTTCTAGGGTCAAACACAGTGTCTGCGGTGGGTCAGGGCATAGCTCGGCAATTTACGCACCCCCCCACCCACCTCCAGAAGTGAAAGGGAAAACAATCCTCTCTTGACTCTTTTACATGTCACCCTATCTTTACTGAATGCTGCAGATAGACCCGATGCTGCAGCACTGAACACCAACATCCTTGCCTCCCCCCCCCTGCCATGGGTGGCTGATGGTGCAAAATGACTGGTACCCGTTCTCATCATCAGCCTATTGGCACATGGGGCAGTGCAAAAGGGCTGGTAACCATGCTGACTAGCATCTGCCAGGTCAATCAAGGGTGCCTGGCCCTAATTTTTCCTAGTAGATGGTACAGTATGGCTGATAACCATCATCATCATAGCAACAGGGGGCTGAGCTCCATCAGCCCCCACCCTTCATGTGTAAAAAAAAGATTCAATTGCCCCTGGACTAGCAGAGGGATGCTGGGCTCCTCTGCTCCACACTCCTTACTGTCCTGTCTGGACTATCATAGCAGCTGGAGGCTGCCTTCCACTCATTTCTCACTAACAAGTCACTGTGTCTTATTCCTGCATTCTTTATTACTTCATCACACAAGTGGGGGGACAATGCTACGGTAGCCCAGGAAGGCTGGGGGAAGAACGGAATCAACAGGTGGGGTTGTTGCAGGAGCATCTCCTGTGAATAGCATACAGCTCATAATTTCTGCAGGATCTGACACAGAGCAGCTGTGCTCTCTGATACAGTGGTTCTCTAGTACACTTGCCCATATTCTAGACAGGACTGATTCTATTTTTAGATACCAAAAAGGAGGGATTGACTCAGGGAGTCATTCCCAATTTTGGCTTTTGCGCCCCTGGCTAAGAGCAGCCAGGGGCACTTATGACAGCAGCAAATGGTGCAAAATGACTGGTAACCATGATCATCTTTTTACCAATTTATGGATTGGTAGATGGTGCAGTATGGCTGGTAACCATCTCTGCTGTCATGCAAAAGCAAAAGCATGCTGCTGTGTAGCGCTGATGAATCGCCTCTGTCAGCGGCATCTAGTACACATACGGTGACAGTCACAAAAGGCAAAACAGGCTCCATGATTGCCATGCTATGGCATCTGCCAGGGCAATCCAGGGAAAAAAGGCGCGAAATGCTTGTCTGCCGTTGCTTTCCCAGAGGAAGGAGTGACTGACGACATTTACCCAGAACCACCCGCGACAATGATTTTTGCCCCATCAGGCACTGGGATCTCAACCCAGAAATTCCAAGGGGCGGGGGAGGCTGTGGGAACTATGGGATAGCTACGGAATAGCTACCCACAGTGCAACGCTCCAGAAGTCGATGCTAGCCTCGGACCGTGGACGCACACCACCGATGTAATGTGTTTAGTGTGGCCGCGCGCACTCGATTTTATACAATCTGTTTTACAAAACCGGTTTATGCAAATTCGGAATAGTCCCGTAGTGTAGACGTACCCTTAGAGATTACTACATCACAGGCCCTAGCTACTTGTGTCACTTGTGACACTGTATCTTCTAATCCCTGGGCAATGACAGTCTCTGAAGGCACTGCCTCTTCACTCTCAGGGGCAGACACTAACAGAGGAGAGGATTTTTCCTCCCCCTTTGCTTTGCTCCTCTCCTCTTTTGCATCACTAGCCGCCTTTTCTATGACACTCATCGCCGCCTCCTGTGGTGCCACCTCGGGGCTTCCTTCTCCTATCTGCAGACTGCTGGTAGCTTCTGCACTGCCAGCTTCCTCTCCTGACTCTCCTCGTGGCTCTTCAGACTCAATCTCCAGCTCCACTCCTAAAGGTTCTGTACCAGCCTGAGCTAACTCTCTGACCCTACTTCTAGGAGTTGGCCCTGTAGGTTTTTCTGCCTCCGTCGGTTCCACCATCCCGATAGGGATGGGAATCGATTCTTTGTCCTCCTCTACCACACCTTCTTTCTTCTCAGATTCTCTAATTCTTGCCAACAGCCGACCATGGTCTGATCTAGAAGCTTCTAGCATTTGCTGAGCTTCCCTGAGTACCTCTCCTTTTTTATTCAATTTCTTTCCCAGTGAGCTACAAGCCACGAGCAGATATCCAACAGCTACTCCCTTGACCAGTTTAGCCCTTTTCTTTTTCTGCTCTGTTTCCACATCAAATACCTCACTCGCAAAACCCCCTGGGTTCCCATGCTCAGAGATCATCTCACTATTTCTCAGCTGTTCTAAACCTCCTCCATGCTCCTGAATCTATTTCCTGGCCAAGTTTTCTAAAGCCAGAGTGCGGGCAACTCCAACCGACTCCACTCTTGCCCTTGCCCGAAATAGAGAACTCATTTCAATCCTACAACTTTACTAGCTTAATCAAAAAACTAGAATAAATTCTCTGTCGCTTTACTCTGAAACTGCAGGCGTCCCTTCACAGAAACAACAGGAAATAACACCCTTAACTGCTTTTTTAACACTTAGTTCAATAAGTCCCAAGGAAATAATAGAGGGATGGGGGTACGTTCCCTCTCTTCCCTCGATGGCTCGTAGCAAACCGAGAGGTCTTGTCCCTCTGTCGGGACCTGCCAAATCCTGGAGAATACTGAGGCAGATGGATCAGAGGTGCAGTCCGGGAGAGTTCGTGTCCCAAATCAGGCTCCACAGAATTTATAAAGGGACCTTCGGGGGTATGACAGGAAGCTCACACTGAGACAGATAGAGTCATAAAGACTTTTTATTAAACTCAGTTAAATAGTAAGTAAACGGTAAAACAGTTAGAATGACAGAGTTACAATTGTATTACTGTTATTCAAGAGCTACATATGATAATACAATATTATGTGCTGCAAACTTTGATTAATACTCATACCCTGTTTTGATAACCTGGTGGTGGAAAATACAGGACCCCGCCTCTGGTTTCACACCTCTTGCAGAAGCGTACAGAGGAAACTAATGTGAAGAGCTGTCAGAGCTACTTTAGAATTTCCTCTCTAGTGAAGTGTAGTGAAGAGAAGAGTAGTGGAGAGTAGAGAGAAGTGAGTGAAGTGAAGAAGAAGGACGAGGAGGTACCATAGTGAGGTAGGTTACCTCTTTTTATAGGAATAAATCTTGGAAATCCTTCCTCTTATGCCCAAATTTCACTCTTTCCCCACAGAAATGTTAGGGTAAACTTACCCCATAGGCTACTTTGTATGTGCGTATGGACGACAGGTACCTGTGCACTTGGGGTGTACTTGTTAAGTCTGTGGGTACAACTTTGAAAAATCCCCTCTGCCATCCTTCATTGTCTGTTGGTCTAGGTAAAGGTCTTAGACCTAGGGGGGAGGGATAGCTCAGTGTTTTGAGCATTGGCCTGCTAAAGCCAGGGTTGTGAGTTCAATCTTGAGGGGGCCACTTAGGGATCTGGGGTAAAAATTGGTCTTGCTAGTGAAGGCAGGGGCTGGACTCAATGACCTTGCAAGGTCCCTTCCAGTTATAGGAGATTGGTATATCTCCAATTTTTGGCATAGGCAGTTCATTTTGGTATAGGAAAAACAAGTTTAAAAGGTCATCTTTGCTTTTCTGGGTAAAAGGGCCCAGGATATAGATATGCTAACTTTCCTTTAGCTTAACATGCAGTTTTTGGCCTGTAGATTTCTTGCATTACAGCCAAACTGATTTTTAATATGAATCTATGAACCCATTACAATACAATACTCATAAGAAAAGATATATCTATGCCGGCAAGCAGATTAATCCTGAGGGCTACAAGGGCAGGTCACTGACAGAGAGCAATCTGGATTTCCTGGTAAACTGGGTGAAGCAAATAATTTGCCTCTCCGTATGGCTAAATGTAAATGCAGACCTCTAGGAACACAGAACACAGGCCAGACTTACAAGATAGGTGCTTCTGTCCTGGGAAGCAGGGACCGTGTAAAAGATTTGGGGGTGGGGGTGGGGGTGGGTAACCAACTGACAGAGCAGAGGGGTTATTTTACCTCTGTGTTTGGCAGTGGTGCGACTGCTGGTGGAATCCTGTGCCCAGTTCTGTTGTTCCCGGTTCAAGAAGGATGTTGATAATTTGGAGAGGGGCAGGGAAGAGCCACAAGAAGAATTAAAGGATTAGAAAACCTGCCTTATGGTGCTAGACTCAGGGAGCTCAATCTGTTCAGCTGAGCAACAAAAAGGTTAAGGGGGGGACTTGATTCCAGTCTGTAAATACCTACATGGGAACAGCTATTGAGCAATGGGCTCCCCAGTCTAGCAGACAAAGGTGTAACACGGTCCAGTCCTGGGAGCTGAAGCTAGACAAATCCAGACTGGAAATGAGGCAGAAATTTTTGCCAGTGAGAGTAACTGGAACAACTTCCCCAGGGTCATGGTGGATTCTCCATCACGGGCAATTTTAAATCGACACTGGATGTTTTTCTAACAGCTCCGCTCTAGGCATTATTGTGGAGCAGGTCTCTGGCCTGTGTTTTAAGGGAGTCAGACCAGATGATCCCAATGGTCCCTCCTGGCCTTGCAATCTATGCATAAAATTCACAGTAGGAGTCAGCTGGTGCTTGGAAATGAGATGAGGGAAGTTACCAGGTGTCACGAATTCACAGGGTCTGTGCTGTGCCCGGCCTTTAAACAGCCTCACTAGCCCCAGATACCAGCAGCCAAGCCACAGACATGTGAGATCAGAGTCACTTCGGGGGCAAGTCTGAGGCCTGGTCTACACTACGCGTTTAAACCGGTTTTAGGAGCGTTAAACCGATTTAACGCCACACCCGTCCACACTAAGAGGCCCTTTATATTGATATAAAGGGCTCTTTAAACCGGTTTCTGTACTCCTCCCTAACGAGGGGAGTAGCGCTAATATCGGTATTACCATATCGGATTAGTGTTAGTGTGGCCGCAAATTGACAGTATTGGCCTCTGGGCGGTATCCCACAGTGCACCACTGACCGCTCTGGACAGCAATCTGAACTCGGATGCAGTGGCCAGGTAGACAGGAAAAGCCCCGCGAACTTTTGAATATCATTTCCTGTTTGCCCAGCGTGGAGCTCCGATCAGCACGGGTGGCGATGCAGTCCGAAATCAAAATCCAAAAAGAGGTCCAGCATGGACCGTACGGATGTGATCGCTGTATGGGCAGGCAAATCTGTTCTATCAGCTCTGTTACATAAGACGAAAGTCCAAAGCATTTTTTAAAAATCTCCAGACGGACGCCATAGCAGGGACTCAGCACGCTGCTGCGTGACAAGCGTAACGGAAAGCCAAAGAATCAAATCGATGCTCATGGAGGGAGGGGGGACTGAGGACTCAAGGTATCCCACAGTTCCTGCAGTCTCCGAAAAGCATTTGCATTCTTGGCTGAGCTCCCAATGCCTGTAGGGTCAAACACATTGTCCGCGGTGGTTCAGGGCATAGCTCGTCAATGTACTCCCACCCCCCACCCCCAGAAGGAAAAGGGAAAAAAATCATCTCTTGACTCTTTTAAATGTCACCCTATGTGTACTGAATGCTGCTGGTAGATGCGATGCTGCGGCACTGAACTATAGCATCCTCACCCCCTCTCCTTGGTGGCTGATGGTACACTATGGCAGATATCTGTCATTGCCATCATCAGCCTTGTGGCAGATGGTGTAGTGCAATACGACTGGTATCCATCCTTGTCATCATCCTATAAGTACTCCTGACTGGTCTCCCAGTCATTCCCAGTAGATGGTATAGAATGGCTCGTAACCATCTTCATCATAGCAAGAGGGGGCTGAGCTCTATCAGCCCCCACCCTTCATGTGTAAAGAAAAGATTCTGTACTGCCTGGACTATCATAGCAGCTGGAGGCTGCCTTCCCCTCATTTTATTTCACTAACAAGTCACTGTTTCTTATTCCTGCATTCTGTATTACTTCAGCACACAAACGGGGGGACACTGCAACGGTAGCCCAGGAAGGCTGTGGGAGGAGGGAAGCAACAGATGGGGTTGTTGCAGGAGCACCCCCTGTGAATGGCATGCAGCTCGTCATTCCTGCGGGATCTGACACAGAGCGGCTGTGCTCTCTAGTTCTCTGATACACTGGATCTCTAGTACACTTGCCCCATATTCTAGGCAGGACTGATTCTATTTTTAGATACCATAAAGAAGAGATTGACTCGGGGAGTCACTCCCATTTTTGTCTTTTGCGCCCCCGGCTGATCTCAGCCAGGGGCACCTATGAAAGCAGCAGAAGGTATAGTGTAATACAACTGGTAACCATCATCTTATTGCTAATTTACAATAGCATGGTAGATGGTACAGAACAGCTGCTAACTATCTCTGCTGTCATGCAAAAGCAAATGAATGCTGCTGTGTAGCGCTGCTGAATCGCCTCTGTCCGCAGCATCTAGTACACATACGGTGACAGTGACAAAAGGCAAAACAGGCTCCATGGTTGCCACGCTATGGCGTCTGCCAGGGAAATCCAGGGAAAAAGGGCGCGAAATGATTGTCTGCCATTGCTTTCCCGGAGGAAGGAATGACTGACGACATTTACCCAGAACCACCCGCGACAATGATTTTTGCCCCATCAGGCACTGGGATCTCAACCCAGAATTCCAAGGGTGAGGGGGAGACTGCAGGAACTATGGGATAGCTACGGAATAGCTACCCACAGTGCAACGCTCCAGAAATCGACGCTAGCCTCGGACCGTGAAGCCACACCACCAAATTAATGCGCTTAGTGTGGCCGCGTGCACTCGATTTTATACAATCTGTTTTACTATACCGGTTTATGTAAATTCGGAATAATCCCGTAGTGTAGACGTACCCTGACACTGCTTTCATTGGGCCACGGTCAGCACCTACATACCAGGGTAATGGGCTCCCTAGAAATGCAGCAGAGACAGACCCAAGGGAGCGTGGGCAGCGCAGAACAGGGCCAAAACCTTGGCCACAGGCAGCACCCTCCAGTTATTATCCAATTCTTATGGACCGGACTGTCTCTGGCTCCATACGTCACCATTTACACCAGGGCCCGGTATGTGTAAATCGCCGCCCAGGGAGGAAGGTGCATTTCCCAGTCTCTTTGCACAGGTGCAAATGACAACACCCAGTGCAGGGCGCTGAGGAGCCAAGCACAGGGCGCGTGATGGGCCGAGGGCTCCCCGGGCTTGAGGGCCGGGAATTGGGAAGTTGCCATTTTACCCTGCACTGATGGGGGCCAGGCCCAGCTGGTGTGAGTCCAGTGACCCCCATGGAGCTCTGGGCAGTTCACACCCGCTGGGGTTCTAGCCCCGGTGATTCCAGCGGAGCTCTGAGCAACGCCCCCCCGCTGGGGCTCTGACCCCAAGGACTCCAGTAGCCCCACAGCAGCCTGTACCCGCTGGGGATCCCCCCACTGACTTCAGGGGGCTCCACCTGATTTACACTCCCTGGGGCTCTGCCCCGAACTTTCCATGGGACAAGATGGACGTGAGCAGTTGGGCCAGTCAGGGCCAGGGCACGATGGCTCCCCACAGCCACACTGACCTCAGCGCTGACCGACGGCGGGTGGGGAGGGGGAGGAAACAGCTTTTATTTTATCTGTTCTCTCAGCCCTGACAAACGCTTCCTCCTGCTCCCAGCCCGGCTGGTGGCTGGGCCCTGGCTCCTCTTGGCTCTGTCTGCCTGGGCGTTAAATGATTGTCGCTGCCATCAGCACAGATCTGCATGTTCAGTACTGACACCCGGTCCCCTCCCCGCACTGGTCTATAAGTGCCCCGGGCCTGGCCAGTGTCCCATGCAGGCTGCACTTGGACTGGCCTTGCACCAGAGCAGCTACCCAGCGAGACACTCAGGTGAGACCCTGGCTTCCTCCAGCTTCCTCCTCCTCCTGCGCTGGGGGGCTGGCGGCAGCTGATCTGTTACAGGGGTGGGTGGCCAGGCTTGTCCCGTGTGTGTCCCCTGAGCCCTGACCCTGGGGCCGTCTCTGTCTCCCCACTTCCTCCCACCCAGCACAGCCCTGCACGCGGCACCCTAACGCCCTGCGGAGCTGTGCCCAGCGCTCTGCCCCTCCGGGAGCTGGGCCCAGCCTCCAGTCCTGTGTCCAGTCCCTGCTGGAGCATCTCTCTGCAGGGCGGCTCTCCCATTCGACCCCTTCTTCCAGTCATGGTGCAATGAGGGTCCCAGTCCCCACCATGGGCTGCAGTAACTACCGGTATAACACCTCCCCCCCGCCCCAACCACACGGTGTTGGCTTTCCAGACACTCATTGTCCCTGGAGCTGGAGATATGAGTGTGATTCAAACACCTGTTAGTGGGGAAAGGCCGCAGGGGCGGTGTCAGTGGGGGTTTCATGTACCAGATGCTGGGTGATAACACGAGAGGCTCCAGGTTTCTAACACTAACCCAGCTCTCTAGTCAGAGAACGACTGCAGAGGTGCTGCACCTGCAGCTGGCATTCCAGCCACGTGCACACAGACTGGCCTCCATCCTGGTGCCACTGGGGCCTCTTCCAAACTCTCCCTTCCTGCCACCCAGGGCTGCCGAGAGGATTCAGGGGGCCTGGGGCAAAGCAATTTCGGGGGCCCCTTCCATAAAAAAAAGTTGCAATACTATATTCTTGTGGGGGCCCCTGTGGGGCCCGGGGCCTCGGGCAAATTCCCCACTTCCCCCACTCGGGCAGCCCTGCTGCCGCCTGCGCCCTCCCTCCAAGTTCCATGTAGGTGGCTACCGAGGGGACCTGCCAGCCCCAGCACTGGGGGAGAGAGGGACAGCGGGAGATGGCAAATGCCCCTTCTGAGAACTGCTTTGCTCTGCAAATGGGACCCTGTGGCCTGGGACCAAGGTCCTATCTGAGTGACCACGGCCTCCCTGCTGACCCCCCCTTCTCCCCACCTGCAGCCCTGGTTTGGGGAGTCCCTGGAGATGCTGCTTGCAGAGCCCAGCCACTGAGGAGCTGGGACCTGGCTCCCTGCTGGGTGTCCAGTTCTGTCCCTGGGGCCCGGCTCAGTGAGGGGTGGAAGAGGAAGGGCCCTTCGGACCCAGGCAGATGGGCCCCGAGCTCGGTGCCCCAGAGCTGGGGGATGGGATCCCTCTCGGGGCCCTTCCAGCCCAGCCAGAACCTTTAGCAAACAGCCCCAGCACTGAAGCGCCTCCCACTGTGAAATGCCCCACTAGAGAAGGGGGGCTGCTCCGGGGGGTGTCTCAGGTGCTTGTGGCCCCATCTCCCTTGTGTGTTTTCTCCCCAGGGGAAGCGAGAAGATGGGGCCAGTCACCTACTTCAGCCTCTGCTTCCTCGGCTGCCTGATCTTTAACCCCTCGATGGCTGGTGAGTCCCTGCCCGGCCCCTCGGAGCTGGAGCCCCCGGTTGCTGGTTCCCATGGTGGGAATTGGGAAGTGGATTCATTTCCCTCGTCGCTCCCAGAGCCACTGCCCATCTCCTGCTGCTGGGGGTCACTGCCCGGGGGGAGCCCAGGCCCTGCGGCCCCTCCCCAGGGAGCGGGTGAGAGAAGGTGGGTGAAAGGCCCCCCAGGGTCGGCTCTTCCCATGAGGATTGGGTGGGGCCAGTCCCTGGGCAACGGGCGCTCAGCCCCCGTCAGCTCCAGGCTCCCCTCCCCCCTCCCGTAGTCCCCTCCCACTGGCCGGCCGTGTCCCCACGGGGTCCCTCTCCAAGGGCTGCTCATGGCTCCGCTCCAGCCCCAGCTTCTCCCCCATCCAGCCTCTGCTCCCGGCTGGGCTGCCCCAGTCCCTGCACGCTGTGTCTTTCTCCTCAGACTGTCCTGTTCCTCCCCCCACTGGGACACGGCTCCACCCCGT
Organism: Cuora mccordi; assembly: GCA_003846335.1. Lineage (NCBI taxonomy): Eukaryota > Metazoa > Chordata > Testudines > Geoemydidae > Cuora > Cuora mccordi. Next base: position 1,742,214 of record ML123475.1, on the reverse strand, counting down.
CCCTCTGTGCCCCCAGGCCTGAGCAGGGCAGAGCCTGCCCCGTGTTCCCCTCCCCTCTGCCCCAGCCCCACAGATCCCTGCTACCCCCCCTCTATGTCCCATCTCCCTGGGCACCTCTCTCCCTTCCCTCCTCCTACAACCCCCCAGCTCCTTCCATCCAGAACTGGGCCCCTGCCCCGATTTCCTGCCTAGTCCCAGTCTGTGCCAACCCCACTGCTCCCCCAGCTTCACTGCTTGGTCCTGGGTGCTCCCTTCCCCATCTCCCATCCCTCCTGCCGTCTTCCCTGGTCCCACTGTCCCACAAGGAGAGAGGGTGAGAAGCTCAGGGTGGCAGGAATTCCCTCTGCCCAAGGGTTGCACCACAATGGGGGCCACTGTGGCTGGCAGCTCCATTTTTCCCAGTTCCCTGGGGCAGGGAGGGTCTATCAGCCACCCCACAGTCACTGGCTCCTTTGTCTCCCCCAGGGAGCCCTGGGAAAGGAGCCCCTGCCCCATTCAAACCCAGAGGCCCTGCCCTGCTGGGATCCCTGCTCAGGGATTGGTTCCAGGGGCTCCGTTCTGCCAACCTGGGGTCTGTGCAAACCCAGCTTCTTCCTGCAGCGCCAGGGCCTGGAGGGTCCTGCCAGCCAGACACAGCCCCAAACGGGCTCCCGATGTTTTTGTGCTAATGGGAAAGCTGTGGCTGTGCCTCTGAAACAGCCTCTAACCGCGGTGTCCTGTCCCCACCATGGCCCCAGCCCCCTCTCTCTCAGCAGGGGCACAGGCTATGTCGTGTCCCGCAGGCTGGCTCTCCTTCCATGACAGCTGCTATCGATACTTCCCCCAAGAGAAAAATTGGATGGAGGCTGAGGTGAGAGGCTGGGGGCAGCGGGGCTCAGGGGTGCTGGGCTGGAGCCGGAGGCTGGGGGGATGGGGCAGTTTAGGGTGAATATCAGAGTAAATGAGCTGGGCCGGGGAATTCACTTTGGTAGGAGGGGAGGAGGGAGTGTTGCCAACTTTCTAAGCTCATACCCCTGCCCCACCCCTTCTCTGAGGCCCCGCCCCGACTTGCTTCATTCCTCCTTCCTCTGTCACTGTCCCCCACCCTCACAGGCTGGAGCAAGGGGTTGGGTGCAGAGGGGGTGGTGATGGCTCTGTCTGGGGATGCGAACTCTGGGGTGGGACCAGGGATGAGGGATTTGGGCTGGCAGTGTGGGCTCTAGGGTGGGGGTGGGGATGAAGGGTTTGGGGTGGAGGAGGGGGCCCCAGGGTTTACCGAGGGGTTTGGAGTGCTGGAGGGGGTGTGTGGGCTCCTGGGTGGGGCCTGGGATGAGAGGTTTGGGATGCAGGAGAGGGCTGAGGGCTGAGCATGGGGTTGGGATGTGGGAGCAGCTTTGGGTTATGAGGTCCAAGCAGCTCTTACTGCAGCTCCTAGGAACTGGCCACCAGCTCCCTGCGGCCCCTATGTATATGGGTGAACAGGAAGGCTCAGCATGTGCCCTTGTGCCCGCAGGTGCTTTCCCGCAGCTCCCATTGGTTGCGGCTCCCAGCCAAAGGGAGCTGCGGAACCGGCACTCAGGGCAGGGACAGCACGTGGAGCCTCCCTTGCTGCCTATGTGCCTTGGGGCTCCATGCGGAGCTAGGGCAGGTAGGGAGCCTGCTTTATACCTGGGCCCCTGCTGTGCTGCCAACTGGACTTTTAACGGCCTGGTCGGCAGTGCTGACCAGAGCCGCCAGGGTCCCTTTCCGACCGGGCGTTCTGGGGAAAAACCGGACACCTGGCAACTCTAGGTGGGAGCCCAGAGCTGGCACATTTCCCACGGCCCCAGACAGAGCCCTGGGAACAGGCTGTGAGGGAACAACCTGCCCTGGCCAGGCTGGGGAGCAGAATACAATGGAAACGCAGCCCCCAGTGGGGCACGAGCTCCTCTGGACCCGACACGCTTGTCATGCACTGTGTCTGCCAGGGACACCAGGGACAGCCTGGGCCCAGGTGGGGTCTTGTCTCCCTCTATCAGGCAGCTCCGGAAGGGCCTGCTCCTTACTCGGTGTTACCAGAGCAGCTCCCTGAGCTCCGGTGGCAGGGCTGTGCTGAAGGTCTCAAGAAGGTGTGTGTATCAACAGAGGGAAAATTACTTTTTGTAGTTGTCCAGCCACTCACAGTCTTTATCCAGGCCTAATTTGATGGTGTCAAGTTTGCAAATTAATTCCAGTTCTGCAGTTTCTCGTTGAAGTCTGTTTTTGAATTTTTTTTGGTGAAGAATGGCCACTTTTAAGTCTGTTACTGAGTGTCCAGGGTGTCTGAAGTGCTCTCTAACTGGTTTTTGAATGCCAGATTTGTGTCCATTTATTCTTTTGCACAGAGATTGTCCAGTTTGGCCAACGTATATGGCAGAGGGGCATTGCTGGCACATGATGGCATAGATCACGTTGGTAGATGTGCAGGTGAACGAGCCCCTGATGGTGTGGCTGATGTGATTAGGTCCTATGATGGTGTCCCTTGAATAGATATGGGGCCAGATTTAACAAAGGGGTTTGTTGCAGGGATAGGTCCTGGATTAGTGTTTTGTTGTGTGGTGTGCAGTTGCTGGCGAGTATTTGCTTCAGGTTTCGGGGCTGTCTGTAGGCGAGGACTGGCCTGTCTCCCAAGGTCTGTGAGTGAGGGATCGTCCTTCAGGATAGGTTGTAGATCCTTGATGATGCGCTGGAGAGGTTTTAGTTGGGGGCTGTAGGTGATGGCTAGTGGAGTTCTGTTACTTTCTTTCTTGGGCCTGTCCTGCAGTAAGTGACTTCTCGGTACCCTTCTGGCTCTGTCAATCTGGTTCTTCACTTCCCCGGGTTGGTATTTTAGTTTTAAGACCGATTGATAGAGATCCTGTAGGTGTTTGAGGGATAGGCGCAAATTAGTTCCTATTTTAGGGCTTGGCTGAAACCATCAAATTAGGCCTGAATAAAGACTGGAAGTGGTTGGGTCACTACAAAAAGTAATTGTCCCTCTGTTCATATTCACCCGTTCTTGTCAACTGTTGGGAATAGGCTACATCCACCCCGTTTGAATTGGCCTTGTTAGCACTGATCCCCCACTTGGTCAGGCAACTCCCATCTTTTCATGTGCTGTAATATATACATCTGCCTATTGTATTTTCCACTGCATGCATCTGATGAAGTGGGCTGTAGCCCACGAAAGCTTATGCTCAAATAAATGTGTTAGTCTCTAAGGTGCCACAAGGACTCCTCATGTTTTTACCCAATGGATAGTACCTAGTGGGTAGGGGATAGTGGATAAGGGATAGATGAAATCCCCGACTGAGGTTTTAATTTTTATTTTAGCCTCTCTAATCTCCCTGAGCATTTCACAGTCACTATCGCCATCCAGGTCAGCTGGGCGGTAGCACATCCCTACTGCTATAATGCTGGGTAATGCTGTATGGGGTGCTGGGTGCACGTGGATGTGACCACGGGGCTGGGGAATTCCCTGTGCTTGTGCTCTGGGGGACTGGGGGAACTGTGGTTTCTGCTGTCTCTGCTCTGTAGTGCCCCTGCAATGCTCTTTAGTGCTTTGGCCTGTAGCTATTGTGGGAGCAGTTGCTCCCGGTCGGCATAGAACAGGGGCAGGTCACAGACCCACTACCCAGCAGGGCTCTGTCTGGGGCATGGGGACAGGGCAAGGCCGTCTGTGGATGGGCGGGATGGACAGCGGAAGGAGGGACAGTCAGAAAACTTCTGGCTTTCCTGCAAGTCTCTCTCTGTCAGGCAGGTTTTCCAGACCTCGTGTCGTTCTTGGAGCTCTTTTCTGAGCTCTCCAATTTGTTAACGTCCTGCCTGAGGAGCGGATGGATGGAGCCTAGTGCTGGTCTCACTAGTGCCGTATACGTGTAACACCCCGTCCCTGCTGCAACCCCACAGCCCTGTGCTCAAGTCGTGCCCTGGGCCCAACACCTGGGCAGTGGTGGCTCCCCCCTCGCCTCTTCCCCTCCCTGCTCTGACCCTTCCACGAGGCTCCTACCACCTGCTGCTGCTGCCTGGTGAGTCTTTCTCCTCTCGTCTCCTCTCCTCCATTCCACCCCCCTTCGCAGCTGGCCGCATCCCTCCTCCTCAGACCCCCTTGGGCCCTCTGGGGCGTTTGAGGATGCGAGCGGTGAGCCAGCAGCAGTGGGGAGAGGGGAGAGGAGGGGATCCCTGAGTAAAGGCTCATCAATGGCGACTAGCCAGGATGGGCAGGGATGGTGTCCCTGGCCTCTGTTTGCCAGAAGCTGGGAATGGGCGACAGGGGATGGATCACTTGATGATTCCCTGTTCTTCCAGAGACCTAGTAACAGATCACTGAACGTGTTAACGGGCCATTAAAGTGTTAATGAAGCACGACTAACACGGCTGCCCATCTGATACTTGGTACCATGCCATGCGAATTATTCTGTGCACCCAGCAGAAGTATTTTTCACTAACCTCGCTCAAGGAGGAGCAGACAGAGCCAGTGAGTTTATTTCTTGATCTAGCTGTTTTCTTCCAACCCAGTTTAAGTAAGCGAGCCTGGCAGGGAATTCTGTGGAAGAAAGGTGATTAAAGTGCTGCCTTAACGCAGGCTGTCAGGGACAAACCCTTTCGAAAATGGAGAGATTAGGCTTCAGTTTGGTGCAGGTAGCCTGAAAACCCAAGTCTCTCTCTATACAGTATGCACCGAACTCTGCCACGCAGCGGAGAATCCATCTGGCGACTGATCTACAGCTGTTCAGTTCCCACAGGGAAATGTTATTAGTGCTTTAGGGTGACGGGGGGGGGGGGGAATCTCGCGGCGGTGGGGCTAGCAGCAGGGTGAGGAGGGGAGTGGTGAGCCAGCGGCATGGCAGGCCGGGAGGTATCTCATGACCAGCGGGGGTGTGGGGGTGTGGGGGTGTGGCGGGGAGGGTGAGGAGGTTAAAAGAGAGGGGGGAACTTGTGGGGGGGTGAAGAAGTGAGCGTCGAGTCAGCAGCAGGTGGTGCCTGGGGGCGGAGCAGGGGTGGAGTCTGGGCGGAGCCGTAGGCAGAAGAGGCGGGACAGGAGCGAGCCTCCCCCAGGGGAAGTTTCACCCACTGCCTGTGCCTGTGTCTGCACGTTCGAGGCTCACGCTTGCCCTCGTGTGCAGCTCGGCACTCAGAGCTCACATTCAACTGGTTGCAGCCATGACCCCTGTCAGGTTCCTTCCCCACTCTGAACTCTGGGGTACAGATGTGGGGACCCGCATGAAGGACCCCCTAAAGCTCGGGCAGCAGGGCAGTTTCATTGCTGTGTAGGCTTCCGGGCTTGGCTGCAGCCCGGGCTCCAGGACCCTGTGAGATCTGCCAGGAAATCCCCTCGGCCAGGGCTGCACTGAGGTCATGTGGTGCTAATTGTTCACGGGCACAAGCCGAGCACCTGGCAGAGTCCGAGTGCCTGGGTCAGCACAGTGCCCTTCATCTGCCCCACCCGTGCTCTCCTCCCAGCATGACAGCTGGTCCCTGTTTAATGGGCTTTGTTTCTTCTCCCAGGCTCACTGCCAGCACCAGAGGCCCGGGGCCCATCTCGTCTCCATTCACAGTGCTGGAGAAAATAACATGCTGGCCCATTACATCAAGCGGTACCACAAAACTTACAGTTTTGTCTGGATTGGACTGTGGGATCTTGAGGCGGTGAGTACCCGGTGCCCGCTCTGCCTCTGGCAGCCCCTCCCCAGCCCTGGGCTCTGGGTCTCTGCTCAGTGAGGTTGTTGTTTGGGGCGGGGGTGGCGCCAGAGCAGGATTTCCATTGGAAAGGGGTGAAAAGGGGCTGTAACCGCCTGGGGTTTCAGTCTCAGGATCGATCCCCAGCGCCCGGTGCAGAGTATAAGCTGCTGTTACTAATATTCACGTTTGTGACACTAGTGCCCAGGGACCCACCACACCGGCCCATTGGGCTCAGACCGTGCACGCCCGGCACGAGAGTCAGCCCCGCCCCACACGGACGAGACGTCTAGACGAGGGCTCGGGGAAAGGGGCAGCCCCACGGGCAGAGCGACCAATGCGAGGGCAGCAGAGCCCTGGAAGTGCTGTCGCTCTGTGTATTCGTCCTCAGGGTGGGCTCAGGGAGGGGGGGTCACCTGGCCAGAGGCGCGTCAGCTCCAGGCCTGTAGGGGGATCCCCGGTGGGTCCCGATACCCACCCGACACAGGCCCAGGAAAGGGCAGCGACTGGGGCTGGCGGGAATGGGGAGGTTGCAGATCCCCCCTGGCTACAGAGGCTTCATCACTTACAGCTCAAAGGGAGCCACCGCGGCTCTGGTTTGGCCCCTGGGCCAGTGCAGTCGCCAGTCAGGGCTCTGCAGGCCAGTGCTGGGGGGCGGAGGGGTCTCCAGTCCAGTAAACAGGCTGGTTTCCAGGCCAGGCTCAGTCAGTGTCTCTCCCTGGGGCCCTGCCCAGCCGCTGCTGTTCCCCCATAAACCCTGCACAGAGCTGCCCCCGGCTGCAGTGTCTGACAGTCACAGCCTGCTCCATGGATCCTACTGCAGCCGGCTCTGCACGCTGTTCCTCAGTCGGTTCCTCTGTATCCAGGGTCTCTGCTGCTCTGGGCTCACTGTGTCGCTAGTTATCCCCAACCCAGGTCACGGCCAACCCCTGATTCCTCCAGCTGAATTCATGCCTCATGGGACAGGTGGGGACTCAGGGCAGGACGCCGGCAGGGATACTGTGTGTGGTCGTGTGTGTGACATGGGACTTGCACGAGGACAAATCTTCTATTCAATCCACACTCCCAGCTGCCGAGGCTGAACGGGACGTTTCTGAGAGCTCGGGGCTGGGCGCACGTGGTGGGTGCTGCTGGCCCTGCGGGCCGGCCGGCAGCCGCAGAGCAATGCCGCCGGTGGCACCGATGGGAGACGGGGGAGCTCCGTGGGCAGCACTGCTGGGCAGCACAGACGCACCCTGCTGCAGCCACTCCTGTCTGGCCCCGGAGCGCGGGAGAGGCTGGTGTTTCGGGGGGGGGTGGCTCCTGGGCACGTCTCTAGCTGTGTAACCTTGGGTTTCACAGGGGCTCTGCTCTCCTTCGTCTCTGCAGACTCTAAGCTGGAAATGGACAGATCATTCCCTCTTCAATTACAAAAATTGGGATACAAACCAACCTGATAGTCCGAGACTAAATGAGCACTGCGTAGTGTTGGAAAGTCCAGGTAAGCTGGTGGATCAGACCCACATGCACCTACGAGGGGAACCCTGGCAGCGCTCTGACCACACAGGTCCTGAGATACTGATCCGGGCTGGCCCCAGCGCGCTCTGGAGTGCAGATCCTGGCGCCTCTCTCTTCCCTGCCCCATGCTGGGAGGGCAGTCAGGAGAGAACCCCTTGTGTGACCTGGTAAAACTGCTGCTTACCAGGTCCCCTGGGTCAGTTCACATCTCTGCTCCAGTGAGACACACACACACACACGTGCACACACACACACACACACCGGCCCCAGTAAGGGACTCTGATGAGCTGTAAAAGGGTGACAGCTCTGAATCGCTGTTGCACCCCTGCTGTGCAAACACTGATCCACACAATGATGTGGGCACCAGAGCTGCATTTGGCCCCCTCGCAGGGTTGTGTTACTCACGAGCATTTGCACACACACCAGCTGCTTGTGTAAGTTCCAAATAGCCCAGACGGCGACAGCAGCTAGCACAGTGGTTTTCAGCCTTTTTCTATTGGTGACCCCCTTCGCACGGCCAGCCTCTCAGTGTGACCCCCTGTGATGGTGCGGTTCTGGCGGGACCCAACTGAGAGTGCCAAATCAGGACCAATTGCTTAAACAGGGCAATCACAGCCCTAGGCTGGGGTTTTTCCACCTCTAAGGCAAACCAAACCAGCCAGACAAAAGGGACTTCGGTCTCACCCCACTGGCTAACCACAAGTCACACAAGCAATTTCCTTA
>ML123475.1:1673966-1696913 GCA_003846335.1 Cuora mccordi | reverse complement strand
CCCACCCCTGTCCCCAAACACCCAGCTGTGAGCACCCACCACCCACCACCCCATCCCTGAGCAGCCAGCTGTGAGGACCCTCCATACAGAGCACCCTCTACTTTCCCTGAGCACCCAGCTGTGAGCCAGCCCCCCGGACTCTGTCCCTGAGCACCCACCATCCACTCACCCTGTCTCACAGCACCCCGCTGTGAGCACCCACCACCCACCCCTGTCCCTGAGCACCCCGCTGTGAGCACTTACCACCCACCTACCCCGTCCCTGAGCAGCCAGCTGTGAGCCAGCCCCTGTGACTCTGTCCCTGCACACCCACCATCCACTCACCCCTGTTCTTGAGCAGGCATCTGTGAGCAATCCACCCCCCCAACAACTGTCTCTCAGCCCCCCTATCCACCCATTTGTGTCCCTGAGCACCCCGCTGCGGGAATCTGCCAACCCCACATATACCTGCCCTGAGTAGCTCCTGTGGCAGGAATCGCTCTCATGCCAAGTGCTGTAAATCGAGGTCTCTCTCCCCCTGTTCACTTGTATTTGCTGACAACGATGGGAGGGGAGACAACCCAAACCGTCCAGTGATGGCGCCAGTCAGCGCCTGTGCTGCCCACGGAGCGATGAGCCTGGGCTGCCTGTTACAGACCGTGCTGGGGAAGAGGCTGTAGACTCAGGGTCTGTTATCCAGGGACTTGGGCACAGGCTCAACATCGTTGAACCAAAGGCCTGCGAGGGGCCTGGAGCTCGCTGGGAGCCTTGGTTTTCACAGATGTTAAAGCCAGAAGGGACCATTGTGATCATCTCGTCTGACCTCCTGCATCCCATGGGCCAGAGACCCCACCAGTGAGTTCTGAGTCCAGCCCAGAGCTTCTGGTTTCACAAGGGTAGATCTGTAGAACTGACCAGTCCTCACCATTATTTACCGCTCCACCAATTCTTCTGTCACCTGCTAATATCACCAGCAGTGATTTTATATTATCTTTCAGGTCATTGATGAAGATATTGAATGGCACTGGGCTGAGAACAGCTCCCTGCAAGACTCTGCTACATCCACCCCTGGTGGATGGTGAGTCCCCATTGACAGTTACCTTCTGGGGTCTATCTGCTAGCCAGTTCTTACTGTACTTAGTATAAAAACAACAAGTTGTCTGGTGGCACCATAAAGTCTAACAGATTTATTTGTTGTTTTTGTTGAATACAGACTAACAGAGCTACCGCCGATACTTGTATTTAGTATGAGCGACACTGATGATTTTATACTGTGGTAGGTTTTTAATCAGAATGTCCCGTGCGACTAAGCCAAATGCCTTACACAGTCTCAGTCTATCATGTCAACACTGTTACCTTTATCACCCATATTTGTTATCTGAACAAAACCCCAGGCCGATGGCCTGTAATTAGGCTGCCACGCCCAGGGGCGGCTCCAGGCCCCAGCATGCCAAGCGCTGCCGGTCTCCGGAAGGGCGGCAGGCGGGGCTCTGGTGGACCTCCCATAGGTGTGCCTGCGGAGGGTGTGCTGGTCCCGCGGCTTCAGTGGAGCCACGGGACCAGCGGACCCTCCGCAGACACGCCTGTGGGAGGTCCACTGGAGCCGCGGGACCGGCGACTGGCAGAGCACCCCCCGCGGCGTGCCGCCGTGCTTGGGGCGGCGAAGTGTCTAGAGCTGCCCCTGGCCACGCCTTGATTCTTTGCTGAATGGACCTTTGATCGGACTTTCCATGATTTTGCCATGGTTGGTCTCAGGCTAATTGACCTCAGCTTACCCAGGGCAGCCCATTTCCCTTCTTACACTTTCCTCCAGTCCTCCAAAAGTTCCCCAGTGTTTAAACCATTCTTAAAAATCAGCATTAGTGCTTCAGACACCTCCTCGGCCATGTCTTGTAATACTCCTGGGTGCCAATTATCCAGTCCTGCTGCATTAAAAATTATTCTCTTTAACAGCTGCTAGTTAACATTCTATCACGGAATAGCAGGTATTTCTATCGCTCTGTAAGAGATGAGTGTATGAGATGAGACAATTCCACCCACCAGTCTGGTTCATGACTTCAGTGTGGTGCCTACAGGTAACTAAGGGGACATGGGAAAGGTTCGGTCCCAGAGATCAGGTGCCGTAACATCCTGCTGCCCCAAGGGTTCCGCCAAAAACCTTTTCCTCCCCAAACACTTGCTCAGGCTCTGGCTCTGCGAGGAGCTGTGGTTCATTAGCTGGTTGTGCGGCACTCAGATTTCCCTGCAGTGCATTAGCAATTCCCTGTCCCCTACATTGTGTTACAAAGCAGCAGGGCCGCCCAGAGGATTCTGGGGGCCTGGGGTCTTCGGCGGTGGGGGCCCCGCTTCGGCGGTAATTTGGCGGCGGGGGGCCCTTCCGTTCCAGGACCTGCCACCGAAGTGCCCCGAAGACCTGTGGCGGGGGACCCCTACCACCGAAGCGGGACCCGCCTCCGAAGTGCAGCCAGGTCTTCGGCGGTAATTCAGTGGCAGGGGGCCCCCGCCGCGGGTCTTCGGGGCACTTTGGTGGCAGGTCCCGGAATGGAAGAGGCCCCCGCCGCCGAATTACCACCGAAGACCTGGCTGCATTTCGGCGGCGGGTCCCGCTTCGGCGGTAATTCGCCGGCGGGGGGTCCTTCCGCGAAGACCGGGAGCGGAAGCTCCGGGGGCCCGGGCCCCGCAGAGTTTTGCGGGCCATCGAGAGTGAGTGAAGGACCCCGTTCCAGGGGCCCTGAAAAACTCTCATGGGGGCCCCGGCAGGCCCCGGGGCCTGGGGCAAATTGCCCCTCTTGCCCCCCCCCCCTCTGGGCGGCCCTGCAAAGCAGATGTCACCCATCCTCATTGCTCATAACCCCAAGGGATCGATTCCTGGCAGAGCCCATGTGGGACCCACTGAAGAGACCCAGGTGCCCTGGTTGGTGATGGGAACAGCCCAAGGGGCCCAGAGGTCAGGAGCTGATTGAATTATCCAGACAGGCCAGGCCCCCACCACATGGCACTGGGAGCTCTGAGGGCCGATCTCTTCCTGGCCAGGTTCCAGGGCCAGCCGGTCATACTCATGTCGCTCCCCAGCACGACTGACCAGAGGGTCCTGCTGTCCCACCTCCCAGATGTAGCAGGGGCAGGGGCACTGCACTGAGATGGCTTCAGCCACCCCTCTCAGGCAGCACCCTCACACCTGTGACAGGCACCAGCTTCTGCCCCCCCCAGCGCCCCACATCTCCTCTAGACCATCCCACAGGGATCCAGCCTCTCCCCGTCCTGCTCAGCACCCACCCCACTCTGCCAGGAATACGGAGCGAAGGGCCAGGCACAGAGCTCTCCTGCATAGACCGTTTAGGTGTCACCATTTTATTGCCCCATTAAGAGGTGACAGTTGCTGCCACAATTGCAATTTCCTTTGTAATCTAACAGTTGTGGTGTGTTAGGACCTAGCTCTGAGTGACCAACTTACCTAGAGGACAATGAGCTGAGATAACAAAGTGCCGGCTCATTGCCTCTGGGCAGGGGCTGGAGGAGCTCGCTGCTCTCTGGGGTAACCAGGTTCCTCTGACTCTCTCTGCGGCCCAACACAGCCCAGTATGGCTGGACCTTTGCATTAGGCTTGGCCAGCTGCTGCTGTGCAGGGCGAGGCCACTGCTGGCTTCTGCCTGAATGCTTGGGGAGGCGAAGGTTTCCAGAAGAGACCTTGGGGCAGCAAGATGTTACAGCACCTGTCACATGGGACAGGAACTTCCCCACGTCCCGTTTGTTAGCCGGAGGGACAGCACTGATGTCATGAGCCTGCCCACTGGGTGGAATTGTCTCAGCTAATCAGAGTCCACTTGTCCGGTACAGTCAATGATTCAGCTCTCAGACCACCAGCCCCTTGCACCTGGCTGGGGTTCTCTGGCCTGTGCTGTACAGGAGTCAGACTAGATGATCACAATGGTCCCTGCTGGCCTTGGAATCTGTGGATCTCTCACATGATACGAAGTTGGGAGACTAACCTTTTGTGTGCCACAGGCAGAGAACAGGAGGGCCCCAGGTGCCCCAATACCCAAGGCCCTGCAATGGCAGGGATCTGGTTAAGTGACATGGTTAAGTCCAGGTGATCCTAGCAAATGGCCTTCACCCCACCCTGCTGAGGAAGCAAAAAAACCCTAAGGGCCAAGCCAATCTGACCTGGGGGAAAATTAATTCCTGACCCTGAGCACGTGAGCAAGGCCCATCGGCCAAGCACTGAGAAAGCGAATTCTCAGCACCACCCCAGAGCATTGGCCTCCCCCAGCCATTGTCCCATCTCCAGCCATGGCCATCTCTAGGGACGAGAAACACAGCATGTCGATCATCATTGCAGGCTGGGGGACTCTACCCTGGGAAGCAGCGACACTGAAAGAGATTTGGGGGTCACGGGCAATAATCAGCTGAATATGAGCTCCCAGTGTGACGCTGTGGCCAAATGGGCGGATACAATCCTGGGATGTATAAAGAGGGAGATCAGGAGCAGAGAGGTTATTTTACTTCTACATTTGGCATTAGTGTGACCGCTGCTGGAATCCTGTGTCCAGTTCTGGTGTTCTCGGTTCTCGGCCCCACACTACAAGAAGGATGTGGATAAATTGGAGAGAGTCCAGCGGAAGGCAACAAAAATGATTAGGGGGCTGGAGCACATGACTTATGAGGAGAGGCTGAGGGAACTGGGATTGTTTAGTCTGCAGAAGAGAAGAATGAGGGGGGATTTGATAGCTGCTTTCAACTACCTGAAAGGGGGTTCCAAAGAGGATGGATCTAGACTGTTCTCAGTGGTAGAAGATGACAGAACAAGGAGTAATGGTCTCAAGTTGCAGTGGGGGAGGTTTAGGTTGGACATTAGGAAAAACTTTTTCACTAGTAGGGTGGTGAAGCACTGGAATGGGTTACCTAGGGAGGTGGTGGAATCTCCTTCCTTAGAGGTTTTTAAGGTCAGGCTTGACAAAGCCCTGGCTAGGATGATTTAGTTGGGTTTGATCCTGCTTTGAGCAGGGGGTTGGACTAGATGACCTCCTGAGGTCCCTTCCAACCCTGAGATTCTATGATTCTATGAAGGAGGATGTTGATAATTTGGAGAGGGGTCAGAGAAGAGCCACAAGAAAGATTAAAGGATTAGAAAACCTGCCTTACAGTGATAGACCCCCTTGGAGCGCAGTCAATTGCATTTAACAAAGAGAAGGTTAATAGGTAACTTGATTATAGTTTCTAATTATCTATATAATGGGCAGGGGTGGTGTCTCTAGCCTGTTTGCCAGAAGTTGGGAATGAGCGACAGAGGATGGATCACTTGAAGATTCCCTGTTCTGTTCATTCCCTCTGGGGCACCTGTCATTGGCCACTGTCGGCAGACAGGACACTGGGCTAGATGGACCCAGTATGGCCGTTTTTACATTCTTTTGATCCTGAGACTGATTGTCCCCAGGGCCAATGGGGAGAAGCCAGTGCTCCATGTCACCCGGATTGACAGGGGAGGCAGGCCAGTGAGGGAGTCAGGAGCCTGGGGGCCCACACTTCATGTGAGCTGGACAGCGCAGGGCAGAGCTAAGGGGGAGCCGCAGCCTGAGCTGGGCTGGGGGCAGAGCGGCAGCAGGAGCAGCCTGGAGCCAGGAGATGGGGCAGTGCGGACCAGCCACACCGATGTGCAGCCAGGGCTGAACTAACGGGGAGCCACAGGGCCAGACGCAGGAAAGCGGGTGCCGGCTGTGCCACAAGTAACATTGGAGCCAAGCGTGGTGAGCGGCTGGGGGCAGCGAGAGGGGCCCTGGGCAGCAGGGCCCAGTGGGGGGACACGTCACTGATAAGAGGCCTTGTACTGTGCATACTGCAAGAGGGCAGGAGGTCTGGGACATGTGAGGATCAGGCTGTGAACTTCCCTTACATCCCAGAGATGGCACGTCTGCGGGAGGTCCACCGGAGCTGCGGGACTGGCGACCGCCAGAGAGCCCCCCGCGGCGTGCCGCCCTGCTTGGGGCAGCGCAAATCCTAGAGCCGTCCCTGGTCGCGTGGGTCTGTGCACACGAGAGAGACCGGGGGCAGCAGCGTGCGGCTGCGGGACAGCACGTGGGATGACGCTGCAGGTGCTGCCTGTCGGGCTGTGCTGGAGATGGACGTGGAACCTGAGGGCAGGTCGGGGTGAGCTCCCCTCGGCGATGTGGGGGTGGCAGGGGCAGGGGGTGCTGGAGACTCTCCCATCACTTGCTATTTTCAGCCTTCCGAGGGTTGGCCAGGTCCTGGTGTAACTTCAGCTGCCAGTAAATGTAGCCCTGGTTGTCAGCGCTGACATTTCATAGCAATGATCAGTGTCTCCAGGGTCACTGGGCAGCCTTTGCCCGTGCCCTGCCCATGGCCCCTCGGCTCTGGGGCACGTCTCTAGCTGTGTAATCTTGGGTTTTACAGGGGCTCTGCTCTCCTTTGTCTCTGCAGTGTTAGGTGTAAGAAGTATAAACTGTTTAAATGTTCAATTAGTTGTTTAATAAGAAGTTTATGAAGTAAATCACTGGCTTTAAAATAAGATCTAATATGGAGCAAATGAACTATTGACCCCTGGACTCCATCTCTGAGAGGGAACTTGTTTACCATCAAGACACAGGCTCAAACCAGTCCAAACCGGTTTTTCCCGCCAAAACCAGCCCTCAGCGTTCCATCTCCTCAGAACTTTTCCCGCCACAAAAGTGATATAAGGACTTGTTCCACCCCAGCAACGGCCCGTACACGGTCGGGTCTTCACAGTGCTCCCGAGCTGGAGAGTGAAGAACATCATCGGTCCCGCCGTGAGACTGAGGAACAGGAGGCCTGTCACTACCATTCCTGCCATCCTGCATTCCTGGTGTCCACCATCCCAGAGGGCATCCCTGCCAGCGACGAAACCCAACTTTTCCTTATCCACTTTCTCATCACTCATGATTTTATATACCTCCATCATATCCCCCCTAGTCGCCTCTTTTCCAAGCTGAAGAGTCCTAGCCTCTTTAATCTTTCTTCATACGGGACCCTCTCCAAACCCCTAATCATTTTAGTTGCCCTTTTCTGAACCTTTTCTAGTGCTAGAATATCTTTTTTGAGGTGAGGAGACCACATCTGTACACAGTATTCGAGATGTGGGAGTACCATGGATTTATATAAGGGAAATAATATATTCTCAGTCTTATATGATAGAGGTCTATTAAATCATGAGTGATGTGGAGAAAATGGATAAGGAAAAGTCATTTACTTATTCCCATAATACAAGAACTAGGGGTCACCAAATTAAATTAATGGGCAGCAGGTTTAAAACAAATAAAAAGAAGTTCTTCTTCATGCAGCGCACAGTCAACTTGTGGAACTCCTTGCCTGAGGAGGCTGTGAAGGCCAGGACTATAACAGGGTTTAAAAGAGAACTGGATAAATTCATGGAGGTTAAGTCCATAAATGGCTGTTAGCCAGGCTGGGTAAGGAATGGTGTCCCTAGACTCTGTTCGTCAGAGGGTGGAGATGGATGGCAGGAGAGAGATCACTTGATCATTGCCTGTTAGGTTCACTCCCTCTGGGGCACCTGGCATTGGCCACTGTCAGTAGACAGATACTGGGCTAGATGGACCTTTGGTCTGACCCAGTACGGCCGTTCTTATGTTCTTATGTTCTTATAATAAACTTTCCCGCCAGCATTCAGCTCAGTCTGTGTCTCCTTTCTTGTGTTCCTGACTCTGGCATGAACAGTTCATTGTGTTGCCTGGCCCCAGCCTCAGCACCCCAGAGACAGGCCCTGAGGGGCAGGAAAGGGACTGAAAAAGGAATGAGGGCCCTGACCTTCTGGTAAAAACATGGGGCATCGCTACCCCTGAGACACGGCCCATTCATCTAGCTCCCTTCTGCCCCCGCAACCCTCCACCTTGGGTGCTCATCCCTCCTGTCCTCATCTCAACGCTCTCCAGAGCAGGACCTGTCTAGCCTGCCTGCAATGCACCTGCCCATCTTGCAGAACAGGACTACAAACCAAAAGAGACTGAGCCAGGACTCCTGGGTTCCAATCCCAGTCCTGCTGCAGGGATCCTGTGTGACCCTGGGAACATCCCTTCTCCTCTTCCCTGTTACATTTATCTCCGTGCCTGACTGACGGGGTGTTCTCTGCCCCCAGCCTTCACACAGCCTCTCCCAGAGCATCCCCTTATTGTGCTGGCCCCAGGCCTCTCCTCCAGGGACAGGGGCTCTCCTGCTTCAATCCCGTTCAAATAACAGCTAGAACAGTCACCAAGCTGCCAAACCAAGTTTGTGAGATTTCAGCTTTAAAACCGAACTGGCCTTCTGGCAAAGCCACAAGTGTGAGCCCCATTCAGGGGTACCAGGGGTAGGGACCCCCCACAATACAGCTCCTTTATATGAGCGGGATCTGAATGGGCTCCCCCCTGCCCTGTGGGGATGAGCTTGGGAACAGACCTCTAGCCACTCTACGTGCCTTGCCAGTATGGACAGGTTGTGAGTTAGAGCGCAATGGGCTGCTTTAATGCGCTGTAACTCGCAAGTGTAGCCATGCCCTAAGGGAATTGCTTGTGTGACTTGTGGTTAGCCAGAGGGGTAAAACTGAAGTCTTCTCTGTCTGGCTGGTTTGGTTTGCCTTGGTGTGCAAAGGAACCCAGCCTTGGGCGTGTAACTGCCCTGCTCTAAGCAATTCGTCCTGAATTGGCACTCTCAGAAGTGTCCCACCAAAGCCAGCAACGTTACATCTTGCTTACAACACTCCTGCTAATACATCCCAGAATGATATTTGCTTTTTTTGTAACAGCATCACACTGTTGACCCATATTTAGCTTGTGCTCCACTATGACCCTCAGATCCTTTTCCTAAGTACTTCTTCCTAGGCAGTCGTTTCCCATTTTGTATGTGTGCAACTGATTGTTCCTTCCTAAGGGGAGTACTTTGCATTGGTCCTTATTGAATTTCATCCTATTTACCTCAGACCATTTCTCTAGTTTGTCCAGTTGATTTTGAATTATAATCCTATCCTCCAAAGCACTTGCAACCCCTCCCAGCTTGGCATCATCTCCACACTTTATAAGTGTACTCTCTATGCCATTATCTAAATCATTGATGAAGATATTGAACAGAACCAGACCCAGAATCAATCCCTGTGGGACCCCACTTGTTATGCCCTTACAGAATGACTGTGAACCACTGATAACTACTCTCTGGGAACGGTTTTCCAACCGGTTTTGCACCAACCTTATAGTAGTTACATCTAGGTTGCATTTCCCTAGTTTGCTTAGGAGAAGGTCATGCAAGACAGTATAAAAAGCTTTACTAAAGTCAAGATATACCAAGTCCACTGCTTCCCCCCCATTGACAAGGCTTGTTACCCTGTCACAGAAAGCTATCAGATTGGTTTGACATGATTTGTTCTTGACAAATCCATGCTGACTGTTACTTATCTCCTTATTATCTTATGGATGTTTGAACATTGATTGCTTAATTATTTGCTCCATTATATTTAAAGGTACAGAAGTTAAGCTGGCTGGTCTGTAATTCCCTGGCTTGTCCTTATTTCCCTTTTTATAGATGGACACTATATTTGCCTTTTTCTAGTCATCTGGCATCTCTCCCGTCTTCTATGACCTTTCAGAGATAATCACTAATGGCTCAGATATCTCCTCAGTCAGCTCCTTAGTATTTTAGGATGCATTTTATCAGGCCCTTGTGACTTGAAGACATCTAACTTGTCTAAGTAATTTTTAACTTGTTCTTTCCCTATTTCAGCCTCTGATCGTTCCTTATTTTCACTGGCATTCACTGTTAGACATCCAATCACCACCAACCTTCTTGGTGAAAACTGAAACAAAGAAGTAATTAAGCACCTCTGCCATTCCACATTTTCTGTTATTGTATTTCTCCCCTCATTGAGTAATGAGCCTACCCTGTCCTTGGTCTTCCTCTTGCTTCTAATGTATTTGTAGAATATTTTATTGTTACCCTTTATGTCTCTAGCTAGTTTGATCTTGTTTTGTGCCTTGGCCTTTATAATTTTGTCCCTACATACGTGTGTTATTTGTTTATATTCAACCTTTGTAATTTGACCTAGTTTCCACTTTTTGTAGGGCACTTTTTTGAGTTTTAGATCACTGAAGATCTCCTAGTTCAGCCAGGATGGTCTCTTCCCATACTTCCTGTCTTTCCTATGCAGAGGGATATGTGACAGGTTACCACCCCCTCTAGGGTTCCACCTGATGTACTGGGGTACCACTGAGCCTGCCCGTTCCACCAGCCTGGGCTCCCTTACCCTGCCCTCCTGAGCCAGGCCCTCAAGACCCCTCCAGCACACACAGGCAGGGACACACCCAGTGGCAGACAGACACAGACACTGAAATCGGCTCTGCGTGGGAAGGCTCCAGCTAGGGTATTGCCAAGCACTCAAGTGCTCACCCCCTCTGGAGTGCAAACCCCAAATGGTATTGCATGGCGCTGCACAGAGAACTGTACGGCGTAAACTCATTGAAATGTGCCCCCCTCAATGTGGAGGAAGATCTGCACAGCTTCCCGCCCCACCCCCCCATTATGAATTCCATAAACTGGTTTTAGGAAAAACAAAAACAAGTTTATTAGCTACAAAAGATAGATTTTAAGTGATTATAAGTGGTAGCAAACACATCAAAGCAGATTACACAGCAAATAAAACAAAAATGCAATATAAGCTTAAGATTCTAAAGAAACTGGTTACAGGCAATAATTTCTCACCCTAAATGTTGTTTTAGGCATATTGCAGAGGTTCTTGTAGGGAAGCTGCTCTTGCTTGCAGCTTAAAACTCCAGGTATTTCTCTCACAGGCCAGACACTTTTCCAGCCTGGGCTCAGTCCTTCTCCTGCCCCCCTTTGTCTTTGTTTCTTAGATGTTCACAGTAATCATCCTGGGTGGGGATTCAGTGAAGAAAGGACATTCATTCTGTCGCTCCCCTGCCTTAAATAGATTTTATATATGGTGGGAATCTTTTGTTTTCCATGGTGGTTCCCCTCGTCCCAGTGGAAAAATACTGGTATTCTATCATGGAGTCCAGTACCAGGTGACTTGAATACATGACCCTGCAGTCTCAGCTATGAGTTGGAGGTGGTTTGTAGCATCCCAGGAAAGCTTCTCAGGAATGTGGGAGATTAATATCTTCAAAGATTTATTGTTCTCCCTAATGGTCCATTGACTTGTTACCAGCTAGCCAGCCAGACTGATTGCATTCTGTCTCGTGAGCGTTACCCAGATGTAAACACTTTTGTAGTATAGACGTATAGTCAATATTCCTAACTTTAGATACAAAAATGATACATGCATACAAATAGGATAATCATATTCAATAAATCATAACTTTTCCAGTGATGTCTCACAAGACCTACCTTATATAAAATATGTTATGATTACGACACAATCATATCAAATTACTATGAAAAAGATGGGAAGCAGTGCCACAGGATAGTTTGCTCTTGTGCCTTAATAATGTCTCTTTGAAAAAGTTCCAACTGTCTTCAGCTGTTTTTCCCCTTAGACTTCCTTCCCATGGGATCTTACCTACCAACTCCCTGAGTTTGTTAAAGTCGCCTTCTTGAAATCCACTGTCTTTATTGTGCTGTTCTCCCTCCTACCATTCCTTAGAATCATGAACTCTACCATTCCAAGATCACTTTCACCCAAGCTGCCTTCCCCTTTCAAATTCTCAACCAGTTTCTCCCTATTTGTCAATATCAAATCTAGAACAGCATGATGGGCCCTAAGGGAGGCTGCGCAGGAGGCGACCAATCAGAGAAAGGCTGTGAGGAGCAGCCAATCAAGACCGAGCTGGTCCATATAAGAAGGGCTGCAGAGCAGAGCAGCTTCAGTCACTCCCTGGAGCTTGAGGAGGGAGGAGGACTGGCTGCCTTACAGGCTGAAGGCAGCAAGCACCCTGGACAGAGCTTGTGGCAGAGACCCAGGGAGCTAAAGGCAGCTCCTGGTGGGTTGCAGGGATCTGCAGGCTGAGGCCCTGAGGCAAGGGCCAAGAGGGTGCTGGGGCTGCAGGGAAGTGGCCCAGGGAAATCTACTGAGGAGTCGGAGGGGGCGCCACAAGCAGCGGCCATCTACAGGTCCCTGGGCCGGGACGCGGAGTAGTGGGCGGGCCTGGGTCCCCACCCCCTCGCCACTGAAATGGCTGGACTAAGGGATTGTAACATTCCCCCGAAAGGGGGAAGCACAGTGTGTGTCATGGCCAGAGGGCTGTGTCCCTGAAGAGGACGCCACGGTCCTTAGAGAGACATGGGCCCTAGAGCAAGAGTGACAACGAGGAGACACCACCCGCAGAGAGTGCATAAACATGCAGAACTAATCCCCAGGAAAACCAGCAGGAGGCGCTGGAGTGGTGAGTCACACCCCGTCACAAACGGCCTCTCCCCTAGTAGCTTTCTCCACCTCCTGAAATAAAGAGGTGGAGAAAGCTACTAGGGGAGAGGCTACTGTGTTATTTTCCCAACAAATGTCTGAGTAGCTGAAATCCCCCAACACCACCAAGCCCTGTGCTTTGGATGATTTTGTTAGTTGTTTAAAAAAAGCCTCATCCGCCTCTTCTTCCTGGTTAGGTGGTCTGTGATAGATCCCTACCATGACATCATCCTGTTTTTTACCCCTTTTATCCTTACCCAGAGACTTTCAACAGGTCTGTCTCCTATTTCCAGCTCAGCCTCGGCCCAACACCTCCTCCCTTTTTTCCTGCCTTGTCACCCTGCCCCTGCCTGGTAGGGCTTAAAGCTGCCCGGGAGAGGGCTGTGGCCAATGGGGAAAGCAGCCACAGGTGTAGCCAATTCAGTCAGGGCCCAGCTGGCCCTTATAAGAGGGCTGGGGCCAGAAGCAGGGACAGACTCTCTCTAGCTTTGAGAGGGAGGGACCTGGCTGCAGGGAGCTGAGAGACGGTACCTGGAGTGGAGCAGGGCTGGGGGAAGGCCAAGGGAGATGGGAGCTATGGCCTGGAAACTCCCAGGCTGCGGCCTAGTGGAAGGCCAATTAGGTCCTGAGGTTGCAGGGAACAGCCCACGGGTAGGCAGAGGCAGCGGGTCCAAATCCCCCTTGCCTATGATGAGTGGCTTTTACACTGCAGTCCGCTACAGGGAGCGGGGGCTAGATGGTGACTGGCAGTAGTGAGGCAAGGTGGGGATAGCGGGTTAGAGGTTTCACTGGGTGGGGAGATCCTGAGACTGGAGGGGTATTGTCAGGGGGCAGCACCCCAAAGACAAGTGGCACTGGGTCCTGGGAGGGACACGGGGACCAGCGGCAGTGGGACACCAGCCTGCAGAGGCCACTCTGGAGGCTGGAAACGCTAATTCCCAGAGACAACCAGCAGGAGGCACTGCAGCGGTGAGTCCTGCCCCGTCACAGGTCCCCAGCTGAGGACCCCAAAACTGAGGAACTGTTGAAAGTCTTGGCCAAAGAACACAGAGCAACAGCCTTCAAAGCCAGAGCCCTGAAGAAATGCTTGGGGAGGAGAAGGTTTTCAGCAGATGCCTTGGGACAGGAGCACATTAAAGCACTTGACCCATGGGACAGGAACTTTCCCACGTCCCGTTTGTTAGCCACAGGGACAGCACTGGTGTTAGGAGTCCTCTGCTGGGTGCAATTGTCCCAGCCAATAAGAGTCCAGCTGTTCTGTACAGTTACCCACTCCAGAGCTCAGACCACCAGCCCCTGCACCTGGCTGGTTCTCTGGCCTGTGCTGTACAGGAGACCCCGCCTGGCTTTAACACCTGTGATAACCAAGGCTCCCAGCGAGCCCCAGGCCCCTCACAGGCCTTTGAGTCAGCAACATTGAGCCTGTGTCCAAGTCCCTGGATAACAGACCCTGAGTCTACAGCCTCTTCCCAGCACGGTCTGTAACAGGCAGCCCAGGCTCATCGCTCCGTGGGCAGCACAGGGGGTGATGGACTGATACAGAAAAGGTTTAACTGCCAGCCTGAGTGACCCCCACACATCTGTCCTGCACAGCCAAGCTCTGAGTGGCTGTTGTGGCAGGAATCCTCATGCCATGTGCTGTAACTTGGGGTCTCTCTCCCCTCAGTTCATTTGTATTTGCTGATAATGAGGGGAGGTGGAGAACGGGGTGGGAGGGGAGACAACCCAAACCGTACAGTGATGGTGCAAATCAGATCATCTAGTCTGACCTCCTGCATCACACGGACCAGAGACCTCGCCAGTGAGTTCTGTGTCTGGCCCAGAGTGTCTGGTTTCACTGGGGTAGATCTGTAGAACTGCCCCATCCCCACCATTATTTACCGCTCCACCCATTCTTCTGTGACCTGCTAATATCACCAGCAGTGATTTTATATTATCTTTCAGGTTATTGATGAAGATATTGAATGTCATAGGGCTGAGAACTGATCCCTGTAAGATTCTGCTACATCCACCCCTGGTGGATAGTGATTCCCCATTGACCTTCTGGGGTCTATGAGTCGGCCAGTTCTTCCTGTACTTAGTATCAGCGACACTGATGATTTTATACTGTGGTAGGTTTTTAATCAGAATGTCCCGTGCGACTAAGCCAAATGCCTTACACAGTCTCAGTCTATCATGTCAACACTGTTACCTTTATCAACCATATTTGTTATCTGAACAAAACCCCAGGCTGATTGCCCGTAATTCTGCTGCCACGCCTTGATTCTTTGCTGATTGCACCATAGATCAGCCTTTCTCTGATTTTGCCCATAATCAGTGTCAGGCTAACCGACTTATAGTTACCCAGGGCAGCCCCCTTTCTCTTCTTCAATATTGGCACAAGATTCGCTTTCCTTTGTGCTGCTCCAAAAAGTTCCCCAGTGTTTCAACGTTTCTTAAAAATCATCATTAGTGCTTCAGACTCCTCCTCAGCCATGTCTTGTAATACTCCTGGGTGCCAATTATCCAGTCCTGCTGAATTAAAAAATTGTGTCACGGAATAGCAGGTATTTCTATAGCACTGTAAGGGATGAGTATATCTGGGCTCAAATTAGCTGAGATAATCCTACCCAGCTGGCTGGTTGATAACATCAGTGCGGTGCTTATGGCTAACAAAGAGGATGTGGGAATGTTTCCATCCGAGAGAAGATGCTGCATGTATTAATCCTGCTGCCCCAGGGTTTCTGCTGAAAACCTTTTCCTCCCCAAACACTTGCTCAGGCTCTGGCTCTGTGTGGGGCTGTGGTTCATTCGCCGGCCCTGTGGCACTCAGATTTCCCTGCAGTGCAAGAGCAATTCCCTGTCCCCCACATTGCGTTACAGAGCAAATGTCACTCACGCTCATTGCTGATAACCCCAAGGTATTGATTCCCAGCACAGCCCTCTGGGAGCTGCTGAGGAGACCAGGGTGTCCTGGTTAGTGATGGGAACAGGCCAAGGCCCCAGAGGTCAGGAGCTGATTGAACTATGCAGACAGGCCTGGCCCTCACCACATGGCACTGGGAGCTCTGAGGGCCGATCCCTTCCTGGCCAGGCTCCGGGGCCAGCCGGCCATACTCATGTCCTGCTGTACCACCTCCCAGATGTAGCAGGGGCAGGGGCATTGCGCTGAGATGGCTTCAGCCACCCCTCTCAGGCAGCACCCACAGGCCTGTGATGGGAACCAGCTCCTGCCCCTCCAGCGCCCCACATCTCCTCTAGAACATCCCACAGGGAGCAGCCTCTCCCCGTCCTGCTCAGCACCCACCCCACACTGCTAGGAATACAGAGCGAAGGGCCAAGCACAGAGCTCTCCTGCACAGACCGTTACAGGTGTCACCATTTTATTGCCCCATTAAGAGATGACAGTTGTTCCCACAATTGCAATTTTCTTTGTAATCTAGCAGTTGTGGTAGGTTAGGACCCAGCTTGGAGTGAGCAATTTACCCAGCCTACAATGAGCTGAGATAACAAAGTGCCGGCTCATTGCCTCTGGGCAGGGGGTGGAGGAGCTCGCTGCTCTCTGGGGTAATCTGGTTCCTCTGACTCTCCCTGCGGCCTGACACAGCCCAGTATGGCTTGGCCTTTGTGTTAGGCTTGGCCAGCTGCTGCTGTGCAGGGCAAGGCTGCTGCTGGTTTCTGCCTTTATGGTTAGTTGTGACTTTAAACAATTGTTCAAGGCACCCAGAGTTTGGAAAGGCAACATTTCTACTCAGCTTTTTGACTCTGGCAGAGCAAGTCCCCGCTCATGCCAAGGCCCCAGGCCTCACCAAACACTGACAAATGAATGGCTGGAAACCAGTCCGGCTCACCCAGGTGTTAGCGTTGTTAAAATAGGGGTTAGATTTATAAGAATGTGTTTAGGGTTCAGACTTTATGAAATGCTTGTAGGACGCTGCATGTTTTAATCTTACCTAAGCAGCAAAGAATCCTGCGGCACCTTATAGATTAACAGACGTATTGGCGCATGAGCTTTCGTGGGTGAATACATGACATGCATCTGACGAAGTGGGTATTCACCCACGAAAGCTCATGCTCCAATATGTCTGTTAGTCTATAAGGTGCCACAGGACTCTGCTGCTTTTACAGATTCACACTAACACGGCTACTCCTCTGATACTTAATCTTACCTATAACACCGGAACCCTATGGGATCAGGTTATGTTAGTTGTCTGCATTGCAACCTTCTGTGCTTGTGGAAGTCATCAAACAGGAAACAAGCTCTCATTAACATAGAAATGCTGGCTGCCTACAGAAGGTGTTAGGTCCTGCCCACCAAGGTGGCCCCTGGAAACCAAATGAGTCATCGTGAAACATCAAAGAACAGAGACTTTGTTGACTGCTTCCCCCACACACCCATGATTAGGAGCCGTGCAGCCCGAACTCTGGGGGAAAGGAATAAATATCCTTGTCAGAAAAAAAGTGTTACCTCTGTGTTGCTTGAACTCTGAGGGGTGAAGAGATCCCCAGGCTTGGCCTGGGTTAGCCCTGAAGGACATAAAGAGCTGGCACATTACAGCAGCTTCTATTTGCTCAGTGCCTCGGAACAATTGATTAAATCTGCACTTTACACAATCAGTTTAGCTCAGTGGTTCCCAAACTTTAACAACCTGTGAACTCCTTTCACTAAAATGTCAAGTCTCGCGAACCCCCTCCTAAAAATGAATATTTCCAGGGATTTTCTCCTTTACCCAAGTATAAATAATAAAAGCAGTGACTTGGAAATATAAAATGTGTTTTTATGACATGCTTATTACACACCATTTATTATTTATCATTCCAGTATTTTTATTACATTAGGAAAACAGCAACACTCTTCCAAGATCTCACTTTCGTGGCTTGTATCACTTTGAATAAACCTGTTATAAGACAAGGTTCCTATGTTTCATCAAGGAGTATCAGATTTGAAACAGCATGAAGGGATTTAAGAAGCCAACTCAAAGAGTTCCTCCTACACAAGCATTCAGGTCTTGAGCAGTCCAGGCAAACAACACACATTACAACAAAGCTTAAACTTGTTCTTCATAATAATTTAAAAAACAAGACTAGCTGCCTATTTAATTTTAAAAACAGCAAAAACTATCCCTCTCCCTTTCCATTTCTTATAAGGAGTCTTGAAGTATTGATTGCCCCCTAGATCAACCTTTCCCTGGTTTTGCCCAGGATCAGTGTCAGGCTAACTGACATAGAGTTACCCAGGGCAACCCCTTTCTCTTCTTAAATATTAGCATAAAATTCATTTTCCTCCAGTCCTCCAAAAAGTTGCCCAGTGTTTCAGCCACCCAGGACTGAAGCCAGAGTCTGAGCCCAGCCACCCGGGGCTGAAGCTGAATCCTGAGACTAGCCACCCGGAGTGGAAGCCATAGCCTGAGCACAGCTGCCTGTGGCTGAAACTGAAACCTGAGCCCTGCCACCTGGGTATCAAGTCACAGCTGAGCAGCCCAAGCCCAAGCCCATCCACCCGGGGCTGAAGCCAGAGCCAGAGTCTAGCCGTGCAGAGATGAAGCCACAGCCCTGTTAGAGAAGGAGCAGGCTGACCTAGAGACGAAGTGAGGAAACAGGCTTTTTTATTGCAGTGGTTGTTCCCCTTGACCCAATTGTCAAGTAAGCACGGAGTTAATAACTTCACACTCTTTTATTGAAGTTAATATGTAAATTTTATTAAGATGATGTTTAAAAAAGATGAATGGTACAGAGTTTAAGCATAGAAATTTCGGGTTATCAGGGAATAACGTACAGATTATCAAGGGGTGTGAAGTTCAGTTTAAGATCGGATGGCGTAAGGAATAGATAATCTGCAATATCCCCGACTGGGAGTAAAAGGTTGACGGGTCAAAGTACAGACGTTGAGATATGATGTTCATATAATGGCTATGTTCGGGTGTGGAGTATAATGAGTGGATATGATGATGAGGATGGATTGACCCTCATTTGGTGAGATTTAAATTCAGGGAGTTTATGGTTCCAGTTCATATAATCCAACGGAGAAGGTCTCTTGGTCCCCTTCTCATAGTCGAAGCATGATGTCGCTCCGGCTCACGCCTCCTGGTACTGTCGGTAGCTGGTGATGTGTTCGGTGTAGGTGTCCCTGGACCATCAGATGGAGTCTGAGACCATAAGGCACCACATGAGCCATGCGTAGCATTGACTGATCCCACAGGTCCGCAGCACACGCTCATTGCAGGGGTCCTAGGTGCCCAGGGCTCCAACAATCAGGGCATCCATGTGCACTTCATAGCCCTTTTGTTATACCAATAGACTAAAAACCAGCAGGAGCTTATTAAGAGGGGTAAGGCAAAGATGCCACATTTATTGTAAATATAATAATAAAGAAAAAGATAAACATAAACAACATTGTTAACTACTTATTCCTATCACTACTTATTCCTTATACACACACACACACACACACACATATATTCATTCACACAATCATTCATTCAGGTTCTGTATAGGTGTTATAGTTACCAACCTAGAAGTTGCTCATGCCAAGTTACTGGCCATGTATCTTGGTCATGAGGATGGAGCCGAGTCTGTCAGATGCACCTGATGCTCCTGGATGTTGGCAGCAGAACCAGGGACTCAAAGTCCTGAGTCTTTAGAGTCCATTCTTACAGGAATTAATTCCTATGTTAGTCTATGGGAACTGTTTCATCCTGCTGTTGCTGACTCAATCAGCAGATGGCACATTCCTGGTGGCTCCACACTGTCCAAAGTTTGTGTTTCTCATCCTTCCAGGTGTTGGGGTGGATCCCAGTTTACCCTCCGGGGGTTGTCTGGTGGTCCACTTGACACATTCTTCTGCCAATGGATACTCCCTTTCTAGGCTGGCACCTCCCTAACCATTCATGTACATCAAACATTCATCAAAATACATTCCATATCTTAACCATATTTTAATTTACTGTCTCCACCACTTTCGGGGTGTGTGCTAATTCATTTGAGACTCCCGGCCCTTTAATCACAGAGGGTGGGGGTCTGTTTCTAGAAGCCCTTGCTGTTACAATGAAGTGAAAGTCACTTAAGGGCTTATAGCGTTTGTTTACATTGTGTCAATTACAACTTAAGGCTCACAGCAGGTGTGGTAGCATAGTGTTCACTCAAGAACAAAGTCAATTAACTTGTTTGTAAGTTTTACATAGTAATAGAGTATCTTTCACAGGACAGATACAATCAATGGTTTCTACAGACAGTAGCTTACAAGTTTTAGCAGAAGAAGTAAAAGAGATTTTTGTACTTGGTGAAACTGTTAGATTTTTAAAGTGTGGGGGACAAATTGGGGGGGGGCACTGTCAGTTGGGGGAATCACTGTTAGTACCTTCTTTAATATCCCTACACTTTGCTATAAGGGTGTCGGCCAGGGGAGTGTACTTTTCCAGCTTAAGAGCACAGGCTTCGCGAGAGGCCAGGGTCCTGTTCTCAAAGGCAGGGCCAGCTCCAGGCATTAGTGCAGCAAGCAGGTGCTTGGGGAGGCCAAGGGGAGGGAGCGGCACATTGGGCTCTTCAGCAGCAATTCGGCGTTGGATCCCTCAGTCCCTCTTGGAGGGAGGGACCTGTCGCTGAATTGCCATTGAAGCAGCGTCACTAGAACTGCCGCCAAAGTGCTGCTGATCACTTTTTTTTTCTGTCGCTTGGGGCAGCAAAAATACTGGTGCCAGCCCTGCTCAAAGGAGACCATGACATTGATGAGGATGATCTTTTTCTGGGCCTCATCGGTGATGATGACATCAGGTCACAGCTGGTTGTCAGTACTTGGGATGGTGCAGTTCTCAGCGACCTCCC
Source organism: Cuora mccordi (assembly GCA_003846335.1). Classification (NCBI taxonomy): domain Eukaryota; kingdom Metazoa; phylum Chordata; order Testudines; family Geoemydidae; genus Cuora; species Cuora mccordi. The sequence continues at coordinate 1,676,761 of ML123475.1, read as the reverse complement.
CCAGGCGTGGTGCAATGGCTTCCACCAGGAGGTTCTGGATGGCTTGTGGCACAGCTGCCAGGCTCTGGAGTGGGGTTTGCAGCTGCACAGGACGTGGGGCTGGGTCTCATTGGAGTAGCCGCACTTCCTGCAAAGCTTGTCTCGGTTCCCATGGCACGCGGCTCCATTGAGAAGGATACAGCTGAGCCAGGCATGGTGGATGAACCGCCAGTCAGTGAAATGGGTGAAGCTGCTCCCGGCGAGGAAGTGGTTGCTGGCATCCCACTTGCTGGTGAACTCGAAGGCTTTACCCTGGTCCGGTTTATTCTTCTGGGTTTCCATGTACAGTGAGTGGACGAAGGCCTTCAGGGTCCTCTCCACCCTGGCGCTTGGGGTGACTGTCATGGTCTACACCCTCACTTGAAACTGGGGGGTTTCAAAGTGAGGACCAGCATGTATTCCCCCACCCTAAAATCCTAGGGTAGGTCTCCTTGTCGCTGCCACCAGTCAGGTTAAAGTGTCTGACACACTGCCTGTCCCCCAAGCTTCCCCTGGGGAACCCAGATTCAAACCCCTTGAATCTCACCAGAGAGAGAGAGAAACAGTCAGTTCCCCTCCTCCCCCTCTTCCTTCTTTCTCAGTGAAAGCAAAGTAACAGCAAACAGGAATAAAGAATTTTCTTTAGCAAACACACAATTGCAAATATAGAAAGCAACTCAAAAGACTAATTCGCCTTTCTAATTAATACTCACTATTACATAGTAGAAACTACTCCAGGAGAACTTGGAGACATGACTGGTCTCTTTTAGATTCAAAAAGAGAACTCACTAAGAACACAGACAAAGGCTTCCCTCCACAGAGATTTGAAAAAATCCTATCTCTGATTGGTCCTCTGGTCAGGTGGTCATCAGGTACTGCATGTTAACCCTTTACAGGTAAAAGAGACCTTAACCCTTAACTATCTGTTTATGACAGTGACAATGGTGCTGTCCTTGGACCTGATCTGTGGCACCAGGACTCCCAGCTCCTGGCACTCCTCGCACCATTCCCAGTGGCAGCTGACACACTTCCCCAGGCAACTCAAGGCACAGTGAAGCGATTTCACACCCGTCCCATCCAAATTCGCCATCCAGGGAGCCGCTCAGGGAGGTGGTGATGTCTTGGTGGGAGGGGGCTCTGCCGATCCACTTCTTTGCTTTATCACAGAGGCCGTTCACCGCGATGTTCCTTACCACGGGGTTGGGACATGTCAGCAGTGGAAGGCATGGGTGATCACCGTGACATCGCACAGGTTGCCCATGCAGGGGACGCTGATGCCGCCCTGCCTGATGTAGACCAGCTTATTGCTGGGTCTCTGGGGAAGGAGCAGCCACTTCTTCACCAGCTGCCCGACAATCTTGTCTGCCTTGTTGAAGGGCACCTTTGCCATGGTGGATCCCCTTAGGACAAATGAGATGCGGTGGATCAGGAAGGTGTTCAGAGTGTTTATCTTCTGCCATGGTGCCAGCAGCGAGGCGTCAATCTTGGTGGCATCCTGCAAGATCTCCTGGATGGTGTCCTTGGGTGTCTGCCAGACATGGAAACCCACTGGCATGCTCAGGTGCTGGTACGCCTGCCCTCTGCCAGGGGGATGACGGGCTCGCCCTGGATCTGGAAACCCATCGCCTGCACCGAGTCCTTTTTGCTGCCGTCAATGTGGAGAGTTGCACACTTCTTTGCATTGAAGCAAAGCCCCACCCAGTCAGCAACTTGACTGGTGGTGCCTAGCATACCTTGGAGGCTCTCTGGTCATCCATGGTCAGGACCCGGTCATGCGCGTAAGCCAGGATGCTCACCCTCTCACTGTGGAGGTTGAAGCCATCTGTGCCATTGGAGATTGCTCGCAGGAACGGCTCCATGGCAAGGTTAAAGATGATGGGGCTGCGGGGACAGCCCTGCTTTACTTCACTCTGGATCAAAATCTTGGCAGTCTCCCCTTCATCCGAGCGGATTGTGGTGCTGCACCCCTCGTACAGCTCTTGGATGACAAGAAGGAAGCTCTCTGGCATCCCGAACTCCTGGAGCATGACAAAGATGTGGTGGTGGGGCATGGACTCAAAGGCGTTAGCCAGGTCGAGCCATGCTACCACGCACTGCTGCTGCACCCTTCTGGCGATTTTGATGGCAGTTTGGAGGACAAAGTTGTGTTTGTAGCAGCCCTCGCAGGACATGAAGCTTTTCTGGATGGAGCTGATGGCTCCCCCACTCACCGACCACTCTGTGATCCTCGATGCCAGGCAGCTGCATACAGCTTGTACATCGTTGAGCAGAGAGAGATGGGTCTCCCGTTGCTGGGGTCATCCCGCTTACCCTTCTTATACACCAGCACTGTCATGGCCTTCTTCCAGGAACTGGGATTCTGGCAGAACCGCTTGCATTGGTTGAAGAGCGTGGCAAGGACCAGGCAGCTGGGGTCTCGCTTTTTCAGGAGGCTGTAGGGGATGCCATCTTTCCCAGGAGCTGTGCTTTTTGTTTTTGAGAGTCTGGACATCACTTCCTTGGGCATAAAATCAGTCTCCAGGACACCTGCATCGTTGACATGGGGCAGGGGGTGGAGGCACTCTGGGTGCTGCGCGTCGATCCGGGCTATGCAGTCGAATACATCATTGAAGTAGTTATAGAGACACTCAGATGGGATCATGCATGCCACCGAGGAGATGGACGCTTTGGGGCAGGGAGCAGATGGGGCAGATGAGCACGTCCGCAGCCAGAGGATACTGCAAGTAGATGGTATCAGAGGGGTAGCCGTGTTAGTCTGGTTCTGTAGAAGCAGCAAA
>ML123475.1:1628196-1658966 GCA_003846335.1 Cuora mccordi | reverse complement strand
GGGGGGGTCACCTGGCCAGAGGCGCGTCAGCTCCAGGCCTGTAGGGGGAGCCCCGGTGGGTCTCAATATCCACTCGACACAGGCTCAGGAAAGGGCAGCGACTGGGGCTGGCGGGAACGGGGAGGTTGCAGATCCCCCCTGGCTACAGAGGCTTCATCACTTACAGCTCAAAGGGAGCCACCGCGGCTTTTGTTTGGCCCCTGGGCCAGTGCAGTCGCCAGTCAGGGCTGTGCAGGAAAGTGCCGGGGGGCAGGTGGGGGTGGTCTCCAGTTCAGACTCTAGTCCAGCAAACAGGCACGTGCAGATTTCCAGGCCAGGCTCAGTCAGTGTCTGTCCCTGGGCCCCTGCCCAGGCGCTGCTGTTCCCCCATAAACCCTGCACAGAGCTGCCCCCGGCTGCAGTGTCTGACAGTCACAGCCTGCTCCACACGCTGCTCCCCGGCTCCTGGGGCTGCCCGTTGTTCCTCGGTGGGTTCCTCTGCATCCAGCGTCTCTGCTGCTCCGGGCTCGCTGTGCTGCTTGTCCCGGAGCCAGGCCATGGCCAACCCCTGCTTGTTAATCCACACACCCAGCTGCCGAGGCTGAACGGGACGTTTCTGAGAGCTCGGGGCTGGGCGCACGTGGTGGGTGCTGCTGGCCCTGCTGGCCGGCCGGGAGCCGCAGAGCAATGCCGCCGGTGGCACCGATGGGAGACGGGGGAGCTCCGGGGGCAGCACTGCTGGCAGCACAGACACATCCTGCTGCAGCCGCTCCTGTCTGGCCCCGGAGCGCGGGAGAGGCTGGTGTTTTGGGGTGGGGGGGTGGCAGCGCAGACTCCTGCACGAGGCTCCCTCCAGCCCACAGGCTGTCGTTACTTGCTAAACACGCCCGACTGCCCTTGGCCTCCTCACTTCTCACCATGACAAAATGCCAGAGACAGAGACCTCCTGGGCCACGTCGCAGCCTTTCACCCCTCGGGGGGTGCACTGAGCCTGGGGCAGCATCAGCCCATGCCCAGCCCATGGCCCCTCGGCTCCGGGGCACGTCTCTAGCTGTGTGACCTTGGGTTTGACAGGCTCTACTCTCCTTTGTCTCTGCAGAATCAATGCTGGAGATGGTCAGATAATTCCCCGTTCACTTTCAAAGCTTGGGATAAGGGGCAACCCAATAATCTGGTAGGAAACGAGCACTGTGCGGTGTTATTTTACCATACAGGTAAGCAGGCGACTCAGACCCCCATGGACCTACCACCCTGGCAGCCCTCTGACCACACAAGTCCTGAGATACTGATCCGGGCTGGCCCCAGCGCACCCTGGAGTGCAGATCCTTGCTCCTCTCTCTTCCCTGCCCCATGCTGGGAGGGCAGTCAGGAGAGAACCCCTTGTCTCACCTGGTAAAATCCTACTGACCAGCTTTCCTGGGTCAGTTCACATCTCTGCTCCAGTGACAGGCAGGACGGACGGACAGGGACACACACACACACACGCACCCCTGGCCCCAGAGCAGGACTCTGTGGAGCTGTTAAGGGTGATGGCTCTGAGTCTCTGTTGCTCCCCTACTCCACTGCACCGGAGTGTTGAGCAGGCTGAACTGTGCAAACACTGATCCCCACAGTGATTTGGGGACAGGAGCTGCATTTGGCCCCCTCGTGGGGTCGTGTTACTCACAAGCATTCGCACACACGCCGGCTGCTTGTGAAAGTGCTGCACAGTCTCGGAACGTTCATACAATGAGCACGAATGACTGTTCCCATGGAAATTGGCCCTGGGGGGGGATCATTAGGAAAAGTTCCAGCCAGGGAGCAGAACCTGCAGGTGGTGGGGTTAGTGATTCGGCTTTCACGATACCAGCGGGGAGGGAGAGAAGTTCTGAATGGCCCAGCCAGCAACAGCGACTAGCCAGTGTTGGTGTATGACGAAGGGTCGGTTTGCAGACTGGCTGTGAACCGGAAAGGGGCGAAAATCACAACTAATCCCCTGTCTGTCCCCAATCACTGAGTGCTGTGTCTGTGTGGGGCCTGCAGTGCTAGTAGGTGTGGGGAGCGAGGGGCAGAGCCGGGGCTCTCAGACCAATTCCATTTATCTTGGGTTGCCAGGCATCCGGGTTTTGACTGGAACACCAGATAGAAAAGTGACCCTGGTGACCCTAGGCCATTATAAGTCCAGTTAGCGGTGCAGCTCCCTGGCTCCGCGTGGCTCCCGGAAGCGGCCGGCAAGTCCAGCTCCTAGGCACAGCTGCGATTAGGGGAGCTCCACATGCTTCCCCCGCCCCCAGAGCCAGCTCTGCAGCTCTCATTGGCTGGGAACTGTAGGTTTTTGTAGAATGGTTTCAATTGTTGTATTCAAGGGGTGGTAACAAAGTTACTAATATCTTTCTTTGAGAAGATAACTGGTTTTTTAGACAAAGGAAATATAATAGATCTTATCTACCTCAATGTCAGTTAGGCATTGGATACAGTTCCACATGAGAAATTATCAGTTACATTGGGGAAGATGGGGATTAATATGAGAACTGAAAGGTGGTTAAAGGGGAGCCTTCAGTGGGTCACATTGAAAGGGGAACTGTCAGGCTAGAGGGAGGTTATCAGAGAAGTTCCTTAGGGATTGGTCCTGGCACCAATCTGATTTAACAAACATTTTTATTACTGACTTTGGCACAAAACGTGGGAGTGTGCTACTAACATTTGCAGATAACACAAAGTTGGGGGTATTGCCAATACGGAGGAGGACCGGAATATCATATAAGAAGATCTGGATGATCTTGTAACTGGACTAATAGAAATGTGATGTTTAATAATGAAAAGTGCAAGGTCATGCATTTAGGGACAAGAATTTTTGCTATAAGTTGGGGACATATCAGTTGGAAGTGACAGAGGAGGACAAAGACCTGGGTGTAGGGGTTGATCACAGGATGACTATGAGCGACCAGTGTGATGTGGCTGTGACAAGAGCTAATGCGGTCCTGGGGTGCATCAGGTGAGGTAGTTCCGGTCGAACCAGTGAAGCGTTAGTACAATTGTGACGGATCCTCCTGGGGTGTCACCTGGAACTGGGCTACCCCTGAGCCCTCTGACCCAGCGGCCTGGGCTCCCCCTCCCACTGTGTTGCTGTGACAAGCTGCAAAGCCGTCCAAGCTTGCACGTTCGCCAACATTCACACAGGCAGGGCCACACCCAGCTGCAGTCGCATGCAGGCTGACCAGCCACCCATAAACCACCAGCATCCCAGCCTAAGGCCCCAGAGCTGTACCATGCTGCCCTGGTCAAAATCCCAACCACTATGAATTTATTTCCCAGTTCGCCTCTCCCTCAATGTGGAGAGGAAATGTAACAGCCTTTGCCCCTTGAGCCAAGATTTCCAAGCACTTCATTCAAACTCACTGGTTTAGATAAAGCAAAACAAGTTTATTAAGAACAAAAGTGATTATAGGGGATAGCAAACAGATCAAAGCAGATAAACAAAAATGCAACTTAAACTTAACACACTAGCTAGATTGGATATGAATTAGCAGCTTCTCACCCTGACTGCTGGGGCACAGGCAGGCTTGTAGATTCTTAAGAGACAAGTGCATTTACTTTGCAGCTTGGGATCCCCACCCTGGTTCCAAGTCCTTTTCCTTAGGAGCATCTCTCAGGTGTTCAGTTGTGGGGGAGTGAAGAACAACAGATGATGTCACTCCCGGCCTTGTATAGCTTTAACCTGGGGCGGGAACCCTTTGTTTCAAACTTGGTTCCCAGGCCAGTTTGTGGAAAAACACAGGCACCCAAAATGGAGTCCAGAGTCATGTGAGCTTGTCACATGCCCTTGCTGAATCAGAGCCGCCATTACTGACAGGCTGTCTGGAGCGGTCTCAGGAAGGCTCACCGGGGGGGGATAAACTTCTCCTAGGGCCCATTGTTTCCCCTGAATGGGCCCTTCCCAACCAGCTTTCTAGACTGGAAGCATCTTGCCTAGTGGGTGTCACCCAGGCGTGACTACATGTGAAATACAGATACATAGTCAATATTCATAACTTCAGATACAAAAACGATACATGCACACAAATAGAGTAACCATATTCAGCAAATCATAACTCTTCCAATGACACCTCACATGACCCGTCTAGTACAGAATGCATCATAGTTGTGCCATGATCAGATCATAATAATGTTTCTAGAATGAATATGGGGTATAATGTCACAATCATTACACAAGGCACTGGTAAGACCTCACCTGGAGCACTGTGTGTAAATCTAGTCTCCCATGTTTAATAAAGATTAATTCAAACTCCAACAGGTGCAGAGAATGGCTACCAGGATGCTCTGAGGCACAGGCGCTGACTCCATGGGTACTAGGGGAAAAAATAATGGGTGCTCAGCGCCCAGGAGCCAGAGCTTGTGGAATGTGATGAGTTCTGTGCTGCTAACAGTGTCTGTCCTTGGGGCAGGGAGCTGGTTATACACAGAGGCAGGTGATTAAGAGAACAAAAGGTTCATCATTAAATTAAATTAAATTAAGGATCATTAGATGATCCTGAAAGCATTGCCAGGCACTCAAGTTAAAAGATAGGAAACAAAGGGTAGGAATGAATGGTCCATTTTCAGAATGGAGAGAAGTAAATAGCGGTTTCCCTGAGGGGCTTGTAATGGGACCAGGGCTGTTCAACGTATTCATAAACAATCTGCAGAAAGGGGTAAATAGTGAGGTGGCAACATTTGCAGATGATACACAATTACTCAAGCTAGTTAAGTCCAAAGCAGACTGCGAAGAGTTAAAAAGGAATCTCACAAAACTGAGTGAATTGGCAACAAAATGGCAGATGAAATTCAATGTTAAATGCAAAGTAAAGCACATGGCAAAATATAATCCCAACTATACATTCAAAATTACCGTGCCTAAATTAGCTGTTACCCATCAAGAAAGAGATCTTGGTCATTTGCAGCACTCTGGAAGCATTATGCACCAGAATGCAGCAATCTATAAATCCTTCTCACTGTGCCCCTAAATCACCGGGCGATGCTCTGGAACTGCTCCATACGAAGCCAGGCAGGACTCTGGGGAGCCTCCTCTCTCTGAGCAGACTGTCTCCAGGCAAAAAGCTTACACAGCTTTGATGGGGGGAGGGATAGCTCAGTGGTTTGAGAATTGGCCTGCTAAACCCAGGGTTGTGAGTTCAATCCTTGAGGGGGCCACGTAGGGATCTGGGGCAAAAATCTGTCTGGGGATTGGTCCTGCTTTGAGCAGGGGGTGGGACTAGATACCTCCTGAGGTCTCTTCTATGATTCTATGACCTTCCTTGATCTGGCCTTGGAGCACTCAGCATCCCCTTCCACACTGTTTGCTTCCCACAGGTGAGGCTCCTGGGGAAGCCAAAGGGCCTTGCACCCCAATTCCACAGTCAGATGTGACTCTCAGCCAGCCAGTAAAAGAGAAGGTTTATTTAGAGGACTGGAACACAGTTCAAGACAGGTCTTGCAAGTACAGACAACAGGACCCCCCTCAGTCAGGTCTATCTGGGAAGCCAGGAGGTCTGTCTGGCCCAGGGGCGGCTCTAGACATTTCGCTGCCCCAAGCAGAGCGGCGTGTGGTGGGGGGTGCTCTGCTGGTCCGCTGGGAGGGCGGCAGGCGGCTTGGGTGGACCTCCTGCGGAGGGTCCGCTGGTCCTGCGGCTTTGGTGGACCTCCCACAGGCACTGGAGCTGCAGGACCAGCGGACCCTCTGCAGGCATGCCTGTGGGAGGTCCACTGGAGCCGCCTGCTGCCCAACTGGCGATCGGCAGAGCGCCCCCCGCAGCATGCCGCCCCAAGCACGCGCCTGGCATGCTGGGGCTTGGAGCTTCCCCTGGTCTGGCCTCCCCTCCATTTCCCCAGCCAGCTGGAAACTGAAACTCCCTCCAGCCTCTCACTCAGCCTCCCCCGGCTCCTCCCCCAGCCTTTGCCCAGTTTCCCAGGCAGAGGTGTCACCTGGCTCCAACCCCCCTCCTGGGTTCTCACGTTACATGCTCAGGTATCCTCCAGCAAGGAAAGTCTCCCATCTCCAATGCAGACTGTCCCAGCAAAACTCCCCTGCAACCTTCCCAGGTCAATACTCCCCACTCCCTGCTGCATCACAGGCACCCACCCGGTATTCAAAGAAAACATTAAGAACATTCCCACTTCATCATCCTGAACTCCTTCTCCAGCTTCAGAAGATTTACAAATTATCTCCAGTCATCAATGGGGCAGACACAGCTGAGTAATGTAGCTGTCCTTAACGTACAGCAAGACAATACCAGGGAAGTCGATATAAATAAGATGCTGACAGTTTCATCCAGAAGTGAGGCATAATGTCTTTGAACTGGGATGTTTAGGAAAGACAGCTTGTAGGTGATTGCAGTGATTTTAACATACTGTAATTCATGATAATGTAATTATGTCATTCATAACAATTTTATCATTATTAAAATAGTAAAGATACCAATGAGAGGCACAGTCAATAACTAGAATATGAAAGAAGTGTATAAATATGCTGAAAATAGCCTCTCAAAACTGGCAGAGTGACCCCCCCCCCAAACATACAAACCTCTTCAAAAGCACCCACTGGCAAAAAGAAGTCAGTGTCTATGATCTGAGGAATGGAAAGCCTACCTTATGGGAGGAGACTCAAAGCGCTTGGCTTGTTCAGCCGAACCAAGCGCAGGCTGAGAGGAGATCTGATTGCTCTCTAAAACACATGAGAGGGATAAATACCAGGGAGGGAGAGGAGTTATTTCAGTTAAGCGCCAAGAACAAATGGATATAAACTGGCCATCAACAAGTTTAGGCTTGAAATTAGGTGAAGGTTTCTAACCGTCAGAGGAGTGAAATTCTGGAGCAGCCTCCCAAGAGGACTAGTGGGGGCAAAAAAACCTAACTGGCTTCAAGACTGAGCTTGATGAGTTTATGGAGGGGCTGGTATGACAGGACTCCCTGCAATGGTGTGTGGCCCAACAGCGACGGCCTGTAGCAAAAATCCCCAACGGCCAGAGACAGGACACTAGAAGGGGAGGGCTCTGCATTACTACAGAGAATTCTTTCGCAGATATTTGCCTGGCAGGTCCTGCCAACATGCTCAGGGTGTAACTGATCACCATATTTGGGGTCAGGAAGGAATTTTCCCCTGGGTCAGATTGGTAGAGACTGTGGAGGTTTTCACGTTCTTCTGCAGCATGGGGCATGGGTCACCGGCAGGTTTAAACTAGTGTAAATGGTGAATTCTCTGTAACTTGAAGTCATTAAACCATGATTTGGGGACTTCAGTAACTCACCCAGAGGTGAGGGGTCTATTCCAGCAGTGGGTGGGCGAAGATCTGTGGCCTGCGATGTGCAGGAGTTCAGACCAGATGATCCCAATGGTCCCTTTGGACATTAGGAAGAGTATCTGAGTAAGAATACGCATTACAATGTTAAACCTAACTTGCCACAGGATGTCAGAACATGTTCGTATTAGAGCTGAGTGGGTCTAATATTTATTTAATTTTCTTTCTTGATATAGGAATTAGATACAATGTTCCTGTCAGATAATTTCTAAGCTATCTGCCCTCCCGCAAAAAAGAAATCCCAGCATTTTCAGTTAAAGTTGCCTGCCCCCCCAAATCTGAAATGGTGTCACTATGGGCAGGCAAGAAATCCTTCCCCCTCCCGCCCTGCACAGGGACGTTGGCTGACAGGAGCTCCCTCCCTCCAAAATTTAGAAGCCAAACTCTGCCTATGCTGGGGCGCTTAGGTCTCTATCCCACCCTCCTCTTCCTCGGGTCCCATGCCCAGGAGCTGAGATCTTCTCTGAGGGGCAGAGAATGGGGTGGAGCAGGGGTCCCTGTATGGCCCAGCCTGCCCCACCCCAGGGGTCATTTCTGTTTTTCTTTCTAGGTTTTCCGAAATGGCACGATTATCCCTGTGACTCCAAATTCGCTTTCATGTGTAAGCGCAAAGCCTAGAGGAGGCAGGTCGCCTGCACCTGGGGGCTCCCAACACCTGGGCTGTGAGTGAATCGTGTCCCTCCAGCTCCCTGGGGAGACCAGATCCTGTGTCCCCAGCTGCAAAGTCCCTTCTGCAAAGCATCGCTGAGTTACGCTGTGTCACTCCCGCTCTGCTCTGCCCCCTTCTCTCCCTGTCGCACCCACGCTCTGCTCTTCTCAGCAATCCCAGCACAGTGCAGTGATAATAAACTTTCCCTCCAGCATTCAGCTCAGTCTGTGTCTCCTTTCTCGTGTTCCTGACTCTAGCATGGGCAGTTCCCTGTGTTGCCTGGCCCCAGCCCCAGCACCCCAGAGCCAGGCCCAGAGGGGCAAGAAAGGGGCTGAACAAGGAATGCCCCAGCTCCCGGCTCTGGGCTGGCCAGCTCAAGCTCCCTAGCTCTGCCTCCAGCTCACCACCTCGGTCTCCTCTGGCTCAGGGCTCTCCCCTTAGCTCTGCCCTACTCTGGCTCAGGCAGCCACAGCTCACACTGGAGACGGGCCCCAGGCTCCTGACTCCCTCATTGGTCTGCCTGCCCTGTCAATTAGGCTGACCAGGAGCATTGGCCTCTCCCCATTGGCCTGGGGACTGTCAGTCTCAGGTTCCTGATTCTTCTTCGGCCCTTCCCCTTTCTCCTGGTATTTGGGGAGGCCCAACCAAAACCCCTTCTCAATCTAAGGCTGAGGGGTGATCTGACTGCTCTCTATAAACACACAAGAGGGATAAATACCAGGGAGAGAGAGGAGTTATTTAAGTGAAGCGCCAGTGTGGACCCAAGAACAAATGGATATAAACTGGCCATCAACAAGTTTAGGCTTGAAATTAGATGAAGGTTTCTAACCGTCAGAGGAGTAAAGTTCTGGAGCAGCCTCCCAAGGGGACAAGTGGGGACAAAAAACCTAACTGGCTTCTAGACTGAGCTTGATACGTTTATGGAGGGGATGGGATGATGTGACTGCCTGCAATGGCATGTATCCGATCTGTGACTGCTAGCAGCAAATATCTCCAATGGCCGGTGATAGGACATTAGAAGAGGAGGGTTCTGCGTTACTACAGAGAATTCTTTCCCAGGTGTCCGGCTGGTGGGTCGTACCCACATGTTTAGGGTCTAACTGATCACCATATTTGGAGGTGGGAAGGAATTTTCTCATTGTAGTCTGGGTAAATTGGTCACTTGGCTGCTAGATTATAAAGGAAATTCTGTAAAAGCAGCAAAGAGTCTTGTGGCACCTTATAGACTAACAGACATTTTGGAGCATGAGCTTTCATGGGTGAATTCTGTCAATTCTTCTGTCAGACTGGCAGAGACCCTGGGGGGGTTCGGCTTCCCCTGCAGCACGGGTCACGGGTCACTTGCTGTTTGAACTCAAGTGAATGGGGGATTCTCTATAACTTGAAGTCTTTAAACCGTGATTTGAGGACTTCAAGAATGAGGGGTCTATTACAGGAAGGGGTGGTCGAGGTTCTGTGGTCTGCGATGTGCAGGAGGTCAGACCAGATGACCATGATGGTCCCTTGTGGCTTAAAGCCTGTGTGTCTATGAACCTTGGCCACGCGGCAGGAGCTGTCAGCGACTGTCTGCCCAGCCCATAGAGCACCGGGGGATGGGGAAGCATCTGGGTAATGCCCTCTGGCTGGCACTTTGGGGCCTCTGTTGGGCTGTTGTGTTAATGAGAGTTGGGGGGCCTTGTGCACTGGGAGGGGCTGTGGCTCTCACACTTGGGTTGGGGGTTTTCCGGGCCCGGGGGGTTTTCAGGGACAGTCAGGTGGAATTTGAATGGGGAGTGGGTGGCATCTGGTGCAAGAGTTGGGGAGACTCTTGGGCAATAGGGTCCTGATCTCAAGCAGCGTTTGTCAGGGGGAAAATGTCCACAAGGGGGTTCTAAGGATGCAGCCAAGGAACCCACCACCCAGATACAGAAAAACAAGGGGGGAAAGAGAGGGGAAAGCAATGCCTGGCTCCCTCATGTCCCCTGTACAACCCTGCTGCCCTCCCAACTCAGCCAGGGGGTTCATAGATTCCAAGGCCAGCAGGGATCATTGTGACCATCTATTCTGACCCCCCATGTAACACAAGCCAGAGAAGGTGACCACAATAATTCCTAGAGCAGAGCTTTTAGAAAAACAACCAGTCTGGATTTAACACCCGTCAGTGATGGAGAATCCACCATTACCTTAGTAAATTATTCCAAGGGGTAATGATTCTCATGGTTCAAAAGTTATGCCTTATTTCCAATCAAAATTTGTCTACCTTTAACCTCCAGCCATTGGATGTCGTTCAGCTTCTCTGCTAGACTGACGAGCCCATTATTGCGTATTTGTTTGCTATATAGATAATTACAGACTATTATCAAGTTAAATGAAAATAGGTTGAGCTCCTAGAGCTCTATCACTCTGTGGCAGGTTTTCTAACCCTTTAATCTTTCTTGTGGCTCTTCTCTGAATCCTCTCCAATGTATCAACATCCTTCTTCATTGTGAACACCAGGACTGGATGCAGGATTCCTGCAGCAGTTGCACCAGTGCCAAATATAGTTGTAAAATAATCTCTCTGCTCCTTCTTCAAATTTTGCTGTTAATACGTCTGTGACTCTAGGCCTTGTCTACACTACAGAAAAAGGCAGGTTTTGGTGGCCAAATAGTGGAGATGTACACACTGCTGTGCCACATTTGTTGACCAAAATTCTCCAGCTATGGTGACATAATAAAACCACCTTGATGAGAGACATGGGGCTTTTTAAGCAAAAGTTTTCTCGACAAAATGTCAGTGTAGACACCGCGTGAAACTTAAAGAATTCAGGCAAACTTACCAAAGAAACAGAGAGGCAAACGGCCACTCCGGGTGAAAGCCCCAGAGATGCCTCTTCTATGACGAGCTGCATGCCATTCTAGGGGGTGCCGCTACCCCAGCCCTGTGCATGGACTCCATCAATGGATTCTCACGCAACAGGGATATGGATTTGGGGGACAAGGAAGATGAGGAGGAGGAGGAGGTTAAAGATAGCACACAGCAAGCAAGCGGAGAAACCATTTTCCCCAACAGCCAGGAACTGTTTTTCACCCTGGATCTAGTACCTTCCCAACCCACCTAAGGCAGACTCCCAGACCTAGAAGGCAGAGAAGGGACCTCTGGTGAGTACGTTTGTAAATATAAAGCATGGTTCAAAAGCAAGCTTGTTTAATGATTAATTTGCCCTGAAGACTTGGGATGCATTCATGGCCAGTACAGCTACTGAAACAGTCTGTTCACGTGTATGGGGATGGAGCTGAAATCCTCCAGGGACATCTCAGTGAAGCTCTCCTGCATGTACTCCAAAAACCTTTGCAAAAAGATTCTGGGGAGGGTAGCCTTATTCCGTCCTCCATGGTAGGACACTTTACCACGCCAGGCCAGTAACACATAATCTGGAATCATTGCATAACAAAGCATGGCAGCATATGGTCCCGGTGTTTGCTGGCATTCAAGCAACATCCGTTCTTTATCTCTCTGTGTTATTCTCAGGAGAGTGATATCATTCATGGTCACCTGGTTGAAATAGGGGAATTTAATTAAGGGGACATTCAGAGGTGGCCGTTCCTGCTGCACTGTTTGCCTGTGGCTGAACAGAAATCATCTCCGCGCTTAGCCATGCAGTGTGGGGAGGGATGAAGCAATCATCCCAGGGAATTGGGGAAGTGGGGTGGGGGGAGAGGTTAGTTGGGTTTGTGCTGCACGTTAACCCGAAAACCGCAGCCCCTCCTTTTAAATGGTCAACCCAACGGGTGCTTGGTATGTGAAATGAGGGTGCTGCTGTTTGAAACCATTCCCACATGTTATGAAGGTTGAAGAAGCCAAAAGACTGTGGCTTACCATGCCTCCCTGCAAGCCGAATTCTGTTGCCCGCCGGCCCTGCATGTATGATCTCTCACACCAAACTGGCAGGCCCTCAATATAAGAGGCAAAATGCAACCTTGAAAAGAAAGCACATTTGCTATGTAATGTTAACAGCTTGGTTCACTGTCAAAGAGTTTACCCATTGTTCTCTAAAATGTGTCTTTTTAAAGACTACTCTCCCTTTTTATTCCTCCTGCAGCTGCAAATGTTTCAACGCTCCCCGTATCATCTCCGTCCCAAAGGCTAGCGAAGATTAGAAGGTGAAAAAAATGCACTCGGGAGGAAATGTTCTCTGAACTCATGAAGTCCTCCCTCACTGAAAGAGCCCAGCAGAATGCCTGAAGGCAGACACTGTCAGAGTGCAGGAAAGCACAAAATGAATGCGAGGACAGGAGGACGCGCAAAAGGATAGATGGCTGGAGCAAAAGGATAGGTGGCAACAGCGTGATGAGAAGATGCCGGATGCAATGCTGAGGCTACTTGAAAATCAAACTGATATTCTCCAGTGTATGGTTGAGGTTCAGGAAAGGCAGCAGGAGCACACAGCAAGCAGGAATTATGATGGGAATATTGGTTTCGCTGAGGTCTAACAAAGTGAGTAAACTGCGCCAGCGCGCTTTTAAACATCCAAATGGACATTCTACCACCATTCTGCACTTGCCCAGCCTATAGTTGAACAGCTCCTGACTACTGTCCAGGCTGCCTGTGTACAGCTTCATGAGCCATGGCATTAAAGGGTAGGCTGGGTCCCCGAGGATAACTATAGGCATTTCAACACCCCCATTAGTTATTTTCTGGTCTGGAAAGTGAGTCCCTTGCTGCAGCCATTCAGACAGACCAGAGTTCCTAAAGTTGCGAGCGTCATGTGCCTTTCCCAGCAATCCCACGCTGATGGTGAAACGTCCCTTGTGATCCACCAGTGCTTGCAGCACCATTGAAAAGTACCCCTTGCGGTTTACGTACTGGGTGCCTTGGTGCTCCAGTCCCAAGATAGGGATATGCGTTCCGTCTATTGCCCCCCCTCCCCAGTTAGGGAATCCCATTGCAGCAAAGTCATCCACTATGACCTGCACATGTCCCAGAGTCACTACCCTTGATAGCAGCAGCTCAGTGATTGCGTTGTCTACTTGCATGACAGCAACCCCCACAGTAGATTTACTCACTCCAAATTGATTCCCGACTGACCGCTAGCTGTCTGGCATTGCAACCTTCCGCAGGGCTATTGCCATTCGCTTGTGAACTTTGGAGGCTGCTCTCATCTTGGTATTCTTGTGCTCCAGGGCAGGGGAAAGCAAGTCACAAAGTTCCATGAAAGTGCCTTTATACATGCGAAAGTTTTGCAGCCGCTGGGAATCATCCCAGACCTGCAACATTGTGTGGTCCCACCAGTCAATGCTTGTTCTTCTTCGAGTGATTGCTCCAATGCATTCCAGTTAGGTGTGCGCGCCGCGCGTGCACGGCTTCTCGGAACTTTTTTCCCCTAGCAACTCCGGCGGGCCGGCTGGCGCCCCCTGGAGTGGCGCCGCTATGGCGCCTGTTAACTACCCCAGCCGGCCCGTCCGCTCCTCAGTTCCTTCTTACCGCCCGTGACGGCAGTTGGAACTGTGGAGTGCTCTCCAGTCTCCACATCCCTGGCTCTCTGTTCTTAGTTGTGTATAATAGTTCGTTAGTTAGTTTATAGTAATTAGATAGTGATAAGTTTAGTTATAAATAGTGTATATAGTTAAGGTAAAAAGGGGGTTTTCCCCCCTTTTTTTGCCTTTCCCGGTGCGGGCTAATGCCCAAGGCACCGGGCTTTAAGCCCTGCGCGGGCTGTCAAAAGCCGATGCCCATCGGAGACCCGCACGACGCTTGTCTCCGTTGTTTGGGCGAAGGGCATAGAACAGACAAGTGTGCCATCTGTTCTAAATTTAAGCCGCGGACCCGTAAAGACCGGGATAGCCGCTTGAAGCACCTGTGGATGGAGGCGTCGCTTCAGCCCCCGGCACCGTCCGCGCCGGCACCGCGAACAACCTCGGTGCAGAGTGCTCCGGCGGCACCGAGCCGTGCCTCATCATCGGCACCGGCAGGACAAAAAGCGGTTGCAAAGTCCCGGCACCGCTCGCTTTCTCCGGCAAGAAAGCAGAGACTGGCTAAGGCACTGGCCCAGGTGCGCTCGGAGGACTCTACGAGAGCGATCCCGCTGCCAGTAGCCCCCGCGGCACCCGTGCACAAGCCGTGCACCGGCCCGCTGACTCCGGCGCCGCAAGGGCCGTCGAGTCCGGCGCCGCCACGCTCCCCGGTACCGTCCGTGGTCGAGCCCCGGCTGCCGACGACGCCAGAGACATTTGCCTCGGCCAAGGAGCTGATCCAGCTCATAGAGGCGCCAGGCCTCCGGCCCCCGGCACCGCCGGTGCGGGCTGTGGTGTCGGCTGGGAAGCCGGCCAGGATGATTCGGCCACCATCCCTCGACGCGCGGCACGGACGACGCACACGGTCCCGGTCCCGATCCCGGTCCCATCGCCGGTCTCCGTCACGCCGCTCCCGCTCTCGGCGCCGCTCCACTTCGCGGTACCGCTCACGGTCGAAGGGTCGGTCGCAGTCCCGGTACCGCTCCCCATCGCGGTACCGGTCGTACTCCCGGCACCGCGCAGGGTCGAGGTCCCCGTCCCATCGACGCCGGCAGAGGTCCCAGTCCCGGCACCGAGACTCGCGCGAGCGATCCCGGCACCGAAGATCTCCGTCCCGGTCGAGCTCCCGGCACCGGTCGAGCTCCCGGCACCGTACTGAGCAAGAACGCTCGCGGCACCGGAGGTCTCTGTCCCGGTCGAGCTCCCAGCACCGGTCGAGCTCCCGGCACCGGTCGAGCTCCCGGCACCGTGACGGACGTCACTCCCGGTCGCCTTCTCGGCACCGCACAGCGAGGCACAGCGGGCAAGGACCGCCCTACGCTACTGGGCACTCGCTCAGCGCCTCAGTGCCCCCCTGGCCTTCTCGACCCGCATCGGCCGCCTCCGGATCGGAGGGTTACGCCCCCATGCCGCCTACTCCGCAAGGGCTTCCTCATGGGGCGCAGCAGTGGGGTTTCTGGGTCCCATGGGGCCAATCCGAGACCCAAGGGGTGCCATTCCCACCGCGGCCCCCGGGAGCTGAGCGACGAGTTCCGGAGGCGACGGTGTCCCGACCGCCCCCGTCGCCACCGACTGCAGGAACTCTCCCCCCGGGATCCCCGGGTCCTGCACAGCCTGCTCCGCCCGAAGACCTTCCAATGGACCCTTCGCAGGCGGAGGTCGTCCAGGGCCTGTCTTCCTCGTCCTCCCCTGATGAGGCGGTGGCGGGCGCAGCAGCGAAAGAGCCGCCTCCAATTGACCAGAAGGCGCATCAGGACCTCCTCCGCCGAGTGGCCACAGCTATGGCACTCCCTGTCGAGGAGGTGCGGGAAGATGAGGACCCCATCACAAACGTGGTGGGGTCAGACATGCCGGTGCGCGTTGCCTTGCCATTTGTGCGCACTGTGCAGAAAAATGCAGCCACTATCTGGCAAACACCGGCGTCGGTGCCTCCTACGGCCTGTGGTGTGGAGCGTAAATACTCTGTCCCTCCCACCGGCTATGAATACCTCTACGTTCATCCGACCCCAGACTCCCTCGTGGTCCAGTCGGTGAATGACAGGGAGCGCCACGGCCAACCGGCCTCGGCCCCCAAGTCTAAGGACGCACGCCGAATGGACCTGCTGGGCCGAAAGGTCTATTCTGCAGGCGCCCTGCAGATGAGGATCGCGAATCAGCAGGTCCTCTTGGCCAGATACGTATTCGATATCCTGACGTCTCTGGCCAAGTTTGCGGAGCTCTTGCCGACGGCCTCCCGCCAGGAGTTCACGACCATGGTGGAGGAGGGGAGGAGAGCATCCCGATCCTCCATCACCGCTGCCCTGGACGCGGCTGACTCAGGGGCTAGAACTTTGGCCTCTGGAGTCACGATGCGGCGTATTTCCTGGCTGCAATCTTCAACCCTGCCGCCAGAGGTCCAGTACACCTTGCAAGATCTACCCTTTGACACCAAGGGTTTGTTCTCCGACAAAACGGATTCTCGGATCCAATCATTAAAAGATGGCCGTCTTGCTATTCGAACATTGGGGATGCATACGCCTGCTACGCAGCGCAGGCCATTCCGTCCGCAGCCTGCCCGCTACCAGTCGCGGTACCGGCCCTATACGGCCCGTCGACAGGCCCAAAACCGCCGTCGGCCGTCGGGCAACCGCCGCGGCAACAACCAGGCGGCTTCCAAGCCCCCTCAGGCGCCCAAGCAGCAGTTTTGATGGGACGCTCGAGGGCCGCCCATCACTCTCCCATCCGGATCCTTCCCCCCTGTTTTGCAACCGCCTTTCCCATTTCTTTTCTGCGTGGTCCCGCTTAACATCAGACAACTGGGTGCTCCAGATCGTCCAGTCGGGATACCGCCTCCAATTTGTTTCGCCCCCTCCTTCCCACCCACCCACCCTGTCCCTCTTCAGGGACCCCTCTCACGAGCAAGTCCTCCTACAAGAGGTCCAGACTCTGTTGAGCGTGGGTGCTATAGAGGCGGTGCCTCCAGACAGGCGGGGCAGGGGTTTTTATTCCCGTTATTTTCTCATCCCCAAAGCGAAAGGCGGGCTACGTCCTATCCTGGACCTCCGCGAGCTGAACAAGTACCTGCTCAAGCCCAAGTTTCGCATGGTCACCTTGGGGACCATCATTCCCTCCCTGGATCCGGGAGACTGGTTTGCCGCCCTCGACATGAAGGACGCCTACTTCCATGTCGCCATTTACCCCCCACATCGGCGTTACCTTCGGTTTGTGGTCAACAACAACCACTACCAGTTTGCCGTGTTGCCGTTCGGCCTGTCAACCGCCCCCAGAGTGTTTACCAAATGTATGGCGGTGGTCGCAGCAGCCCTACGACGCCGTCGCATGCATGTGTACCCGTACCTAGACGACTGGTTGGTTCGAGGTCCATCCAAACAGCTGGTGATGCGTCAGATGACAGAGGTCCTGGCTCTCTTCCAGCGGCTCGGCCTGCTCGTCAACGCCGAGAAGTCTACGTTGATTCCAACGCAACGTGTGGAGTTCATTGGTGCGGTCCTCGACTCCACCATGGCCAGAGCCTGTCTTCCTCGCGCTCGGCACCAGACAATGGTCTCCCTCATCCGGGAGCTCGTCAACTTCCCGACCACAACGGTGCGGTCATGCCTCCGCCTCCTGGGTCACATGGCATCGTGTACGTATGTCACCGCATACGCACGGCTCCACCTCCGTCCGTTCCAGTCCTGGCTCGCGACGGTGTACCGCCCGCACTGAGACCCCATCGACATGGTGGTCTCGGTCTCCAGGCCAACCCTCGAGTCCCTCCGCTGGTGGCTCGACCCAGAGGTCGTGTGTGCGGGAGTCCCGTTCCATCCCCCACGCCCATCCGCCACCCTGACCACGGACGCCTCTGCGCTTGGATGGGGTGCTCACCTGGCAGACCTTCACACCCAGGGCCTATGGTCGGCGCACGAGCTCGCTCTCCACATAAATGTTCGCGAACTCCGAGCGATTCGCTTCGCCTGTCACACCTTTCGGGCTCACCTGCAAGGCCGCTGCGTGACAGTGTTCACGGACAATACAACAGCAATGTTCTACGTGAACAAGCAGGGCGGAGCCCGCTCTTCCCCGCTCTGCAAGGAAGCGATCCTCCTGTGGGACTTCTGTGTGGCCCACTCCATTCACCTCGAAGCGTCTTTTCTTCCGGGAGTGCAGAACACGCTGGCCGACCATCTCAGCAGGTCGTTTCTCTCCCACGAGTGGTCCCTTCGTCCCGACGTGGCACGTACGATCTTCCAGAGGTGGGGGTTTCCCCGGGTCGACCTCTTCGCCTCCAAGGCGAACAGGAAGTGTCTCCAATTCTGCTCATTCCGGGGTCGCGCGCCGGGCTCTCTGTCAGACGCCTTCCTGTATTCCTGGAAGTCTCACCTCCTCTACGCCTTTCCTCCGTTCCCGCTGGTACACAGAGTGCTCCAGAAACTGCGGAGGGATCGAGCCACCGTCATACTCGTGGCTCCGGCCTGGCCGAGGCAGCACTGGTACACCCTGCTCCTCGAGCTCTCCGTTCGGGATCCCATCCAGCTCCCGTTATGGCCGGACCTGATCACCCAGGACTTCGGCAGGCTCCACCATCCGAACCTGCAGTCCCTCCATCTTACAGCCTGGTACCTGCGTGGTTGACCACCGCAGAGAGGGACTGTTCGGCAGCCGTACAGCACGTCCTGCTGGAAAGCAGAAAATCTTCCACTCGCTCCACCTACCTGGCGAAATGGAAGAGGTTCGCGCTCTGGTGTGATGAACAAGGTCTTAACCCTTTCGAGGTCCCGGTCCCAACCATCCTTGACTACCTCTGGTACCTTAAGGAGCAAGGTCTTGCGATATCCTCCTTGCGAGTCCATCTAGCGGCAGTGTCCGCCTTTCGCCCATCAGCGGACGGTCGCTCCATCTTTTCCAACCCGATGGTTTCCCGCTTCCTGAAAGGTCTGGACCGATTGTACCCGCCGGTGCGGCGTCCGGCTCCCACCTGGGACTTGAACCTCGTCCTCTCCAAGCTCATGGGTCCGCCATTCGAGCCTATGGCCACGTGTTCTCTGCTTTACCTGTCCTGGAAGACGGCCTTCCTCGTCGCCATAACATCGGCGAGACGAGTGTCGGAACTCCAGGCACTGACGGCGGGTCCACCATACACCGTCTTCCACGCAGATAAGGTGCAGCTCCGTCCACACCCGGCCTTCCTGCCAAAGGTGGTCTCGACCTTCCACCTTAATCAGGACATCTTTCTCCCGGTCTTCTACCCGAAGCCCCATGCTTCGCCCCGGGAGACACAGCTCCACACCCTCGACGTCCGTAGGGCGCTGGCATTCTACATCGAGCGGACAAAGCCGTTTCGGCGTTCCACACAGCTCTTCGTAGCAGTCGCCGATCGCATGAAGGGCGAGCCGGTCTCTTCACAGCGCATCTCCTCCTGGGTGACGGAATGCATCCGGACATGCTACGAGCTGGCTCACGTGACACTGTGCCGCCTCACCGCTCACTCCACGAGAGCGCAAGCCTCGTCTGCCGCCTTCCTGAGCCATGTCCCCATCCAGGACATCTGTAGAGCGGCCACTTGGTCTTCGATCCACACCTTCGCCTCCCACTACGCGTTGGTGCAGCAATCCAGAGACGACGCAGCCTTCGGCTCTGCGGTATTACACTCCGCCACGTCTCACTCCGACCCCACCGCCTAGGTAAGGCTTGGGAATCACCTAACTGGAATGCATTGGAGCAATCACTCGAAGAAGAAGAGACGGTTACTCACCTGTAGTAACTGTTGTTCTTCGAGATGTGTTGCTCCAATCCATTCCAGACCCGCCCTCCTTCCCCACTGTCGGAGTAGCCGGCAAGAAGGAACTGAGGAGCGGACGGGCCGGCTGGGGTAGTTAACAGGCGCCATAGCGGCGCCACTCCAGGGGGCGCCAGCCGGCCCGCCGGAGTTGCTAGGGGAAAAAAGTTCCGAGAAGCCGTGCACGCGCGGCGCGCACACCTAACTGGAATGGATTGGAGCAACACATCTCGAAGAACAACAGTTACTACAGGTGAGTAACCGTCTCTTTCCCAGGGCCAGAATAGGCATTCCATGGCATGAACCTGCCCCATTACCACCATGATGTCCAAATTGCCAGGGCCCGTGCTTTGAGATAAGTCTGTGTCCATGTCCTCATCACTCTTGTCACCGTGCTGCCGTCACCTCCTCACCTGCTTTTGAGGTTTCTGGTGCTGCATATACTGCAGGATAATGCGCATGGTGTTTACAGTTCTCAGAACTGCCATGGTGATCAGAGCTGTCTCCATGCTTACCGTGGTATGGCATCTGTGCAGGAAAAAAGGCGCAAAACGACTGTCTGCCGTTGCTCTCACGGAGAGAGGGGTGACTGATGACATGGCTTACATGGTTGGCTTACAGGGAATTAAAATCAACAAAGGGGCGGGTTTGTATCAAGGAGAAACACACAACTGTCACACCGAAGCCTGGCCAGTCATGAAACTGGTTTTCAAAGCCTCTGTGATGTGCAGCGTGCCTTGCTGTGCTCTTCTAATCGCAAACAGCACCAGAGAGTTTTTAAACATCCAAAGGCACATTCTATCATGTGATGGAGTGGGGACTGTCTGTGTGGGGGATGGGAGAGCAGGGGAGGACTTTAGGTGGACAGGACCTGAGCCTGTAACCTGAACTAGGCAGGGGGGAGGGGAGGTCAACACCTTTGCCCGGGAAGCTGGACAAAGGCAGGGAGCCGAGTGGAGAGGGTTGGGTCAGTTTCGGTTTGGGGCTGGGGGGTGCAGTGCAGGGAATCCCAAGCTGGGAACTAAGCTCCCTGCACCCCCAGAAGGACCAGATTGAGGGGTCCTGGCTGTGCCCACAAGCTCTGCTGTAGCCTGTGTTCCTGTGTCCAATAAACCTTCTGTTTTCCTGGCTGGCTGAGAGTCACTGTGAGTCCCAGGAGAAGGGGTGCAGGGCCTGACTCCCCCACACTCCGTGACATACCACCATTCTGCACTTGAACAGCCTATAGTTGAACTGCTCCTTGCTACTGTCCAGGCTTCACGAGCCCTGGGAGCAAGGGGCAGGCTGGGGTAGGTGCGACCATGCGGTGCTGCCAGCTGGGAGAGCAGCCTGAGGCAGAAGCCTCCAGCTCGCCTGATGTTCCAGGCAGGACTGAATCTTCATTAAACTTAAAGAAGGGAATGACCTGGAATCACTCCCATTTATGTCCAGGCACCTCTGGCTGACCTCACCGAGGTCTGTCTGGATCACCCATGTCTGCCCAGGAGACAATGACGACGGTTAGCAGTCCTACTGCACCATCTGCTGCCATGAAGGTAAGGAGCTGCTGCTGTGTAGCACTGCGGTACCGCATCTGCCAGCAGCGCCCAGGCGACGTACGGTGACAGTGAGCTGAGCAGGCTCCATGCTTGCTGTCAGGGCCGGCTCCAGACCCCAGCGCGCCAAGCGCGTGCTTGGGGCAGCGTGCCGCGGGAGGGCAGCAGGCGGCTCCGGTGGACCTCCCGCAGGCATGCCTGCAGAGGGTCCGCTGGCCCCGCGGCTCCGGTGAAGCATCCGCAGGTGTGCCTGCGGGAGGTCCACCGAAGCCGCGGGACCAGCGGACCCTCCCCAGGCACGTCTGCAGGAGGTCCACCAGAGCCGCGGGACCGGCGACCACCAGAGCGCCCCCCGCGGCGTGCCGCCCTGCTTGGGGTGGCGCAAATCCTAGAGCCGCCCCTGCTTGCTGTGGTATGTTGTCTGCACAGGTAACCCAGGAAAAAAGGTGAGAAATGATTGTTTGCCATTGCTTTCACGGGGGGGCCTGATGACATGTACCCAAAACCACCCGTGACAATGTTTTTGACCCATGAGGCATTGGGAGCTTAAATCAAAATTCCAATGGGCTGCAGAGAATGCAGGAACTGTGGGATAGCTACTCACAGTGCAACACTGAGAAAGTCAACGTTAGCCTCGGTACTGTGGACGCACTCCGCCGACTTAATGCACTTAGTGGGGCACACACAATTGACTGCATAAAATCGATTTCTAAAAAAACCGAATTCTATAAAATCGACCTAATTTCATATGTAGACATACCCTTACTCTCAGGGATGAGATATCTGCTACAATGACCCCCCTGCCTGTGGGAAAGGGTGGGTGTGACGATGCGGTTCTAGCAGGACCCAACTGAGAGTCCCAATTCAGGACAAATCGCTTAAAACGGGGCAGTTACAGTCCAAGGCTGGGGTTTTTCCACCTCTAAGGCAAACCAAACCAGCCAGACAAAGAGGACTTTGGTCTCACTCCACTGGCTAACCACAAGTCACACAAGCAATTCCCTTAGACACTCCAGTTTCCCAGTATCACCACAAGTGCCACTCGTCCTGGGGATGAATGGTTATGAAAACCAACACCCCAATAAAAGAAAAAAGGTTCTCTCGATCCCAAAGAATCAAGGCCCAGACCCAGGTCAATATACAAATCAGATCTTACCCACAAATCACGCTGTTGCCAATCTTTTAGAATCTAAAATCTAAAGGTTTATTCATAAAAGGAAAAAGATAGAGATAAGAGCTAGAACTGGTTAAATGGAATAAATTACATACAGTAATGGCAAAATTCTTAGTTCAGGCTTGTAGCAGTGATGGAGTAAACTGCAGGTTCAAATCAAGTCTCTGGAGAACATCCCCCGCTGGGATGGGTCATTCAGTCCTTTGTTCAGAGCTTCAGTTTGTAGCAAAGTCCCTCCAGAGGTAAGAAGCAGGATTGAAGACCAGATGGAGATGAGGCATCAGCCTTTTATAGTCTTTTCCAGATGTAAGAACCTCTTTGTCCTTACTGTGGAAAATTACAGCAAAATGGAGTCTGGAGTCATATGGGCAAGTCCCTGCATACTTTGCTGAGTTACAAGGCGTATCTGCCTCCTCTCCGTGGGTCAGTTGTGTAGCTGATGGTCCTTAATGGGCCATCAAGCAGGCTAGGCAGAGCTAACACCAACTTGTCTGGGATGTTACCCAGAAGCACAGCATAAGTTTGAAGTACAGACAGAACAGAGCCAATATTCATAACTTCAACTACAAAACGACACAGGCACACAGACAGCATAATCATAACCAGCAACCCATAACCTGGTCTTAGACACCTTATATGACCCCCTTTACCTAAGATTTGGTGCCAGTACACGAACTTGGTTGCAACCCTGTTCTATATGGTCCTAGATTATATCAATAACGTCACAGTGGGAAAATTTAGAATATTGTCCCTAGTCTACTGCATCATGACCTATTCATATTGCTTTTCTCCCCATGCAGAATGGCCCTCGCCCTGGGGTAAACTCACCATGCTTATGGTATTTGCTGACATCTGTGTGTAGCCTATAGGATTAACCTGCTTGCTTGCATATATATATATCTTTTCTTATAGTTTAAGTATTTGGTTTATTGTAATAGGTTTATAGATTTATATTAAAGTAAGTTTGTCTGTAATGCAAGGAACCAACAGGCCATATCCTGTATGTTAAGCTAAGGCAAAGTTAGCATATCTATATCTGGGACCTTTCATCCAGATAGCAAAGTTGGCCTACATCTGTCTGAGACCTTTCACCTAGATAACAAGTAACACCCATGCATATGTCTAGGACCTTTCACCTAGACAGATAGATAATGGAAAAATGTCATAGGGGGTTTCCAAGTCTATACCCACAAACTTAACAGGTACACCACATGGAGGACAAAAATAACATATGTGTGTATGTACATGTCATCAATACGTACAAACATACTAGCCTATGAAGTAAGTGCACCCTAACATTTTTGTGGGCGAGGAAATAAACTTTGGGAATAGGAGGAAAGATTCCCAGTACCTGTGCCCTATAAAAGAGGTAACCCGCCTTGCTATCATCTATCTATCTATCTATGATGACTACTACTATTAGTAGGCTGTACTTGTTTTCTTTAACTTTAAGTTTCAAAGGGATTAGGCAAAGCTTGGTTTCTCTAAACTTTTATTCTTAGCTTTGTTTATTAGGTTTTAATTTTAAGTTTAAGTTAGTCAAGTAACCTCTAAGTTAGCTTTGATATCTCTTAGCATTGGCTTCTTCTAAGCGCTGCACCTCTCACTCAAGAATTAAGAAACCTGAGCCGCCGAGACGAGGCTGGTCCTGTGTCGCTTACCACCAGGCTATCAAGAAAGGGTGTGAGTATATTAACCAAAGCTTTGTAGCATATAATACCATAATACCATACGTATCTTTTGAACAGTAGTAATACAATTGTTACTTTGTAACTCTGATTATTTTACCATTTAATTACTGTTTCATTTATTTTAATAAAAAGTCTTTAAGGCTATATCTGTCTCAGTGCGAGCTTCCTATCATACCCCCGAGAGTCCTTTGTAAATTCTGTGGAGCCTTATTCCGGACAAGAACTTTTATCTTCTGATCAAACAGATTGGCGAACCTGTGACGAAGTGGGGGAGTTTCTTGTTTTTCCTTGTTTCCTATGGGGGGATTTTCTTGGTTTTCCTCTGGTTTGCATGCAGAGGATGTGGGACTCAGTTTCCCTAGGTGCTACGGGTTTAACGAGGTGATGGGAGAGGGAGTTTGTTGTTACAGAGGACCGGCGAGGGAACTTGGGACCCCAATCAATGGCCTGGAGGATGGAGATCCTAGTGACTGGTGACCTGGAGGCCCAGCTCAGGAGTCACAGCCGGTTCTGGCCAGTGGGAGGACAATGGGCTGTGAAGAGAGGACCCCGGTGACCTGACCAGCCGGTTCCAGCCAGACGGGGGCTGAGAGGAGAGGAGGCCCAGGCGACCCTGTTTATGACCCCGTTTACCTGAAGAGAAGACAATGGACAGAGGGGGCTTGGGGCTGGTGATATCAGATGCCCAGCTGGGAAGCAGGGGGGCTTGGGCTGGGGCTGGAAGTGGGAGCAGGCAGAGTCCACCTGGATGCAGGGGGACTGGGATGTGCCGTGCTGAGGGAGGCCAGGCCTGAGGCCTGGAGAGTTTCCTGTGCTGTGTTCAGATGCTCAATGAACCCTCCTGTTTTATGCTGGCTGAGAGTCGCTCTGGGCTAGAGAACAGGGGGCATCAACCCCTTCAGGGAGTGGAGACCCGGGGGGTCCAGAGCGAGTGGACTCCCTGAGGTGGCCCACGGCGAGAAACAGGTGTGCCAAGCCTCAGAGAAGTGCGGCTCCAGGAGGTGGAAGGGTTTAACCCCCAGGAGAGAGTGGACCCCCGAGAAGGGCTGTCGCACTGAAAGGGGCAACCCCCACAGACCACATGGGGCCAAGAGTGCGCACGATCTGTGAGTTCATGACAGAGCCTAAAACCCATACTATCCAAATTAATATTAACACCCTAAATCAGGCAACAGTCTGGAGAGCCATCCCGGAGACTCGAGGAGTATGTGACAGGAATTTTCAGGGATTCCAGGCATCCTTAGCCCCCTGAGAGGCTCACCTGAGGCATAAGTAAAGAGTTAAAGTTACAGAGAGTTAGAGAGCAAAATCAGTATCTTACTCACTCACTCTTGAGAACACAGGAACCTGATTTCCTGTGACTGCTTCTTGGCAGTGATCCCAGTATTTCCTGTTCTGTACTGTGGTTTGATTTACAGTTTTAGCTTAGAGGTTTTGAATTTAATCTTGCAAGATAAAGAGTAATAGTGTTAGTATTTCAAGTGATACATGCATCTAAGGGGCTTTGTTAAAGTTTGAAGTTCTAACAAATGGTACCAATAAGATATTAGCAGTAGTATCGGGCCCAATGTCCCACACTAGTGGTGGTGGGCAAGCAGATAAATCTAGGTATTAATTGCTGCCAAGAGGCCACAGTAACTCAGATCTCGTACAGTCCGAGCTACCTTATTTCAGTCCCCTCAGCTCTCCCAGGCTGCACCTCTGATCCATCTGCCTCGGTATCTCCCAGCTGTTTGGCAGGTCCCGACAGAGGAAAGAGACCTCTCGATCATCTATGAGCCCTCGAGGGAAGAGAGGGAATGCACCCCCATCTCTCTATTGTTTACTTAGGACTTATTGAACTAAGTGTAAAAACTGGTTTGGGATATTGTTTCCTGTTGTTTCTGTGAAGAGACACCTTCAGTCTCAGAGTAGAAAACAGCAGAGTGTTCATTATATGGTTTATTACACAAGCTAGTGAAGTTTTAGAATTGAAATGAGTTTTATGTTACGTGTTAAGGTGAATGGAGTAAGGGCAAGAGTAGTGTCGGTTGGAGTTACCCACAGTTTGGCTTTAGGAAACTTGGCCAGGAAATACATTCGGGAACATGGAGGAGGTTTAGAACAGCTGAGGAATAGAGAGATGATCTCTGAGCATTGTAACCCAGGGGGTTTTGTGAGTGAGGTATTTGATGTAGAAACAGAACAGAAAAAAAGAGGAGCTAACTGGTGAAGGGAATAGCTATTGAGTGTCAGCTCATGGCTTGCAGTTCACTGGGAAAGCCACCATACGTTAGTTTTTTGGTCAATAACTCTCTTCCCCATTTACATGCATATAACGGAGGATACTTCTTTAAAGGAGGTATTAGCATTACTGGCCAAGGCATATTCTCAGGGAGGCCCTAAAATAGGTTGATGTGGAGCCCCTGTTGTAATACTTCAGGAACCATGAGCTAATCCCACTGTGAGGATTAAGGGACCCCTAGGGTTAGGCCAAGGTGTTCCTAAATTTCCTAGGTACCAGCACTGGCAAACGACCCTAACCCACATAAGAATCCTGGAGCTTGGAGTGGCCAGGCCCCTCAACAGGGTTATGCATTTGGATCCCATGTAGGAGCCTGGGACTGTGTTCTTTTCTTTTCGGATGCTGCCCAGAACAATTCACAGCTGCAGAGACCCAAGTCACCACCTCCCCACAAAGATGAGGACTCAGTTGTAATGATGTAACAGCTTTTGGACACTACCATTGGCCCGTATTTCACAATACCAATTTGCATTTAGTTTCCAGGGAGTCCAATATTCCTGGACACGTTTACCCCAGGGGTATAAAAATTCTCCAGCTTTATTTCATGCACAAATGAGGCGGGTACTGTCACAATTTTCTAAACCAACTGTTCTATTTCGATATGTAGATGACCCTTGTTTAGTAACAGGGACAAAAAAGAAGTATCTAGAAAGGCGTGATGAGCTCCTGCAGATCCTAAAGGAAGCAGGGCTAAAGTGCGATCTGGCCAAAGCACAGCTAATGGCCAACCGTGTCTCTTTCTTGGGCCTCACCCTGACAAAATGGGGTAGAGCCACGGCCCAACAGAAAGTAGATGCAATCCAAACATTGCCTTTACCACAGGACCCAATGACTTTAAGATCCTTTTTGGGTTTAACTGGGTACCACAGGGATTTCATTCTGAATTTTGCTTCCGTTGCAGGTCCCTTGTACCAACTGTTAAAGAAAAGTGTCCAATGGAAATGGACTGAACACAAACAGAAGCAGTATCCCAGCTGAAACAGGCCATTGTTAAGGCTTCAGTGTTGATCACTCCAGATCCTGAGATACCCTGTCATCTGGAGGTAGCGGCTGTGGCTTCACAAGAAAGGCATGGGAAAATCAGACCTGTGGCCTGTGCCTCACATTTAATGTCATCAATTGAACTGAAGTATGACAATTGTGAAAAGTATCTATTGGCCACCAGTTGGGCCATAAAACACTTTTCTTTTCTAATTGGCCTCAGCCGATCATATTACACTCATCGCACACTCCCCTTCAGTTCTTACTGACCAACAGGGTAAAAGATGGACAAGTCTCAAATGCTCGCCTGGCCCACTGGGCATTGCTGCTGCAAGGGAAAGATATTGCAGTCAAACCTATTAGGACACCATCCTTGTTACCAACTGCCCTACTGTACCAAGGGGAGCCACAGGTGTGTTCCGATCTTGATCAACTGAATCTAAGGTGGGAGGAAAAAGGAAAGCTCTTCCAACCATGAATCCAGGAGTCAGATTCCATTAATAGGTTGTGACGGTGCACCCCATAAGGCTTCATGGAAATATGCGTATGAATGTATATATGATATAACGGGAATATGTTTTATGCTACATATGCCATGTAACATATCTATGTAAAGGTTATGATCTACTGAATACATTCTTCCTACCTGTATGCATGTATCATTTTTGTGTTGAAGTTAGGAATATTGGCTGTATACTTGCTTGATAGCCTTAGTAAAGCATTTGGTCAGCTTCTTGAGAAAGAGGTGTGCAAATTAAGTGCCCAGTCAAGAGCCACTTAAGCCAACAATGAACTCGAAGACACCAGTACACATCGGAGCTTTCCCAGGAATATGGCTTGGCTGGTAAGAAACTCAGTCATGCATGGTCATGTGAGTTGCCCTCGTGACTCCAAAACTCCATCTGGGAGCTGGACTTTGCATAGGAGAGAGGAGGAGGTCTCCACCCACAAGAGAAAGTCTACTTAACCCCCTAGGACACCCTTCCATTCGGTCTTTGGCTGGCTAAAAGGATAGTCTCTCCCCACCCCTCCCACCCCCAAGGATACCTGAAAGCAACTGGAACAAAAGACAGTAACTACAGGGGGTGTGAGTGATTGTCAGACCCAGACTAGCAGGGGACTAGTCTGTAAAAGGAAACTTACTGGAATTCCTCTGAGGGTGAGGTTTCTACCTGTATTCAGTTGTCTTACTGTATTAGACTCAGACATGCGTGTTTTATTTTATTTTACTTGGTAATTCACTTGGTTCTGTCTGTTACTACTTGGAACCACTTAAATCCTCCTTTCTGTATTTAATAAAATCACTTTTTACTTATTATTTAACCCAGAGTATGTATTAATATCTGGGAGTGGGGGCAACCAGCTGTGCATCTCTCTCTATCAGTGTTATAGAGGGCGAACAATTTATGAGTTTACTCTGTATAAGCTTTATACAGGGTAAAATGGATTTATTTGGGGTTTGGACCCCATTGAGAGTTGGGCATCTGAGTGTTATAGACAGGAACACTTCTGTAAGCTGCTTTCAGGTTAAGTCTGCAGCTTTGGGGCACATGGTTCAGACCCTGGGTCTGTTTTGGAGCAGACACAGGGCCGGCTCCAGGCCCCAGCACGCCAAGCAAGTGCTTGGGGCGGCATGCCGCGGGGGGCGCTCCGCCGGTTGCCGGGAGGGCGGCAGGCAGCTCCAGTGGACCTCCCACTGGTCCTGCGGATGCTCCACCGGAGCCGCGGACCAGCGGACCCTCCGCAGGGACGTCTGCAGGAGGTCCACAGGAGCCGCGGGACCGGCGACCGCCAGAGTGCCCCCCGCGGCGTACCGCCATGCTTGGGGCGGCAAAATTGCTAGAGCCACCCCTGAGCAGACGGGTGTGTCTGGCTCAACAAGGCAAGGTGATGGATTCCCAGGCTGACAGGGAAAGCAGGGGCAGAAGTAGTCTTGGCACATCAGATGGCAGTTCCCAAGGGGGTTTCTGTGATCCAACCCGTCACATAGGTATAATTTATTTCTTGATGGTTCTAGTTATTACCATCAAGTCAAACCATATACCGGGTTCAGAATCTATGCAGTTCCTCCTGAGAGGAAAGGGGAGCCTTGGGAGAAGGCATATTCATGCACTCCACATTCAGCTCAATATGCTGAATTAGCAGCAGTGGCATGTGTGTTGGAGTACTGTGTGCAGTTCTCCATCACCACCACATCCCAAAGTATCTGTCTGTTTTCAGATTCTGCATGGGTATGCAATTCTCTCACAGAGTTTCTACCATGTTGGGAAACAAATGGGTTCACATCTTCTGATGGCACACCTATTAGGCATGCCTCGCTGATGAGATACATCCACTGGTTAGCAGTTACAATCACTATTCCAAGGTGGCTGATTAAAGTAAAAAAATAAAATAAAAGCTCACTGGAAATTAGACCTTTATGCTATAGAAAATGAAAAGGCTGATAAATTGGCCCGAGAAGGCGCCTGATCAGGGGAATTCCTGAAAAAAAGGATCAGGAATATTCCGTTAATACCCCTAGTCCCAGATGCCCCATAGCCACAACTAAAGTTGTACAGGCTGACATACCGGATTCAAAAGATATGCAGAAATTGCATAGAGACATAGTGAGAGTAATCCTAGACCTTTCCAAAACAGAAAGAGAAGAGTCGCTAACAGTAGATCCTTTGTACAGAAGACACGAGCAGCATTTGCAGGTAGTGGATGGTGTTCTCATGTACACAAGAGATCCTTTCCCTATGTGGGTAGTTCCAGCTCACTTACGGAGGGAAATGATGCACGTGGTTCATGACACTCCTACAGGAGAACAGCAGGGAGTGGAAAAAACTGTTCAGCTTCCTGCATCTGTGGGATGGTGGCCACTTCTTAGGAAAGATGTGCAACAATATTGTGATAACTGCCTGGCAAGTGCCCAAGTCAATCCAACTCCATCCGAAAGAAATGAGTCTTTAAAATCTCAGGTGTATGAAGGTCCTTGGGTGGATTTGCAGATTGACTTTGTAGGTCCTTTGCCAAGGACTGTCTGCCATTAGGGAATTTTTTTCCAAGAACCCTCTGTAACATTTTGCGAACCCCCAGGGGTTCACGAACCCCAGTTTGGGAACCTCTGGTATAGCCCATATTAAATAAACTAAGAACTGGCTAATGGATAGATCTCAAAAAGGTGAACATCATCCAGCAGGGGTGTTTCTGGGGAGAAGGTCCATCCAGGGATTGGTTCTCAGACCAGTGCTATTCAATATCAGCATCAACGATCTGCAAGAAAATCTAAAATCATTGATGGTGATATTAGCAGATGACAGAAGACTTGGTGGACTGGTAAATAAAATATGGTTCAGTTGACTGGCAGGAGTCCAGATAGCAAAACCAGAATTTGCAGACATCTTTGTTGTCAATATAATATGGAACGTGAACCACATTTTAAATTTCACTTTACCAGAGAAATGTGGCAGAACTAACGACTGATGTAATTCCACTGACTTCAGTGGGCATGATTCAACAATTAATTTGTCCCACTTAGTAGAAAAATATAAATCAGATTATAATTACCAACTTGGAAAAATTTTCTTTCCTTTTGATTTTGGAAGTATGAATGTATTAAATAATTGAAATCATCTGAATTCCTTTCAGTCCCAAATACACAAAGCCAACAAGCCTTCTATTTATACACAAAAAGAGCAGTAAAATGCTTCCATATTTCTCCAGGGCCGCCCAGAGGATTCTGGGGGCCCGGGGTCTTCGACGGCAGGGGGCCCTTCCGTTCCGGGACCCGCAGCCAAAGTGCCCCGAAGACCCGCGGCGGGAGCCCCCCGCCGCCGAATTACCGCCGAAGCGGGACCCGCCGCCAAAGCGCAGCCCGGTCTTCGGGAGTAATTCGGTGGCGGGGGGGGACCCCGCCGCGGGCCTTCGGGGCACTTCGGCGGTGGGTCCCGGAACAG